>OX439381.1:28830756-29231102 GCA_949319315.1 Zelleria hepariella
TTCGATTTTAATATTCCTCTAACTGGGTGGTTTTCATATTTATCATTTTTATATCTTCTTTGGTCTTATCTTCATTTTTATATCTAATTTGTAAAGCTGGCTGTATGACAAAAGCCTAAATCTATTCCAGGTATTGAGCCTGGAATAGATTTAGGCTTTTGTCATACATACCTACCTAAAGAAAGATACAAACCAGACAAATCAAATTTTTCTTAGATATTTAGAAAACCTTTTTTCTTTGATTTGGATGAACTCTGGGCTTAAAATTGTTTTCCTTTATCAATAAATAATATTCAGTCTGTCTAGGTATGACTAGAAAGCAATGTTTGCAGAAATGTGGAAAAAATAAATAAATGCTTAACAGTTTTTTTTTTATATCTAGGTACCTACTACCTAAGCCGTTTGAATAATACGGTTTGAACTTATTTGGTTGAAGAATCTTTAAGAACCAGTAGAATGTTGAGTCAGATGGAGAGATAAATCACGATAGACTGACAGAATATCTAGATAAACCTGTGAGTGATCTAGTACCTACAGCTGAAGTTAACGAGACGATAAGACACTTTTCAAGGACTAAAATAAACACATTTTGTATCTTTACCTTCTTAAAAGTGAACCTAACATAAAATTTAAAGTGACACATTAGTACATCACACATCTAATTAAATGAAAAAACTTTGTACAGTCGCCAGCGACCGTTTAATTTTCTTGAAAGGTTACCGGTTCCCCTTTTGATATGTTGTAAAGCACGTCATTCTGGGTACAAACATCTAATTTTTGAAGGTCCTAACCCGCCGCATCAATGAGAAATTTAAGGTCAAAGTTACGAAAAAATGCACTTAATTCAGAGTAAAAGGTTACCGGTTTCCCTTTTGATATGTTGTAAAACACGTCATTCTGGGTACAAACACCTAATTTTTGAAGTTCCTAACCCGCCGCATCAATGAGATATTTAAGGTCAAAGTTACGAAAAAATGCACTTAATTCAGAGTAAAAGGTTACCGCTTGCCACCTTGATATTGTGAAAATTTATGCAATTTCACATACTAGAACCTAAATCTTGCAGTCCCTAACCCGCCGCATCCATGAAAAAAATTAAGTCAAAAATCGAAAAATGCGTTTTGGCAATGAATGTATGGGTACCTTGCTTTACATCCGGTAGTTCTGAATTTTGGCTGATTTGTTTATGATGTTGGCCCAATGAATTATCCAAGTTTGTGATCTCGAGCGCCGACCGCAACCATGTCAAAAACCGAAAAAACCGCGAAATTGTATTGAGAGCAATGCCTTTTTTCAGTTTTTGGCCACATTTTTGCTCCGATTTTTCTGTAACTTAGTACAAGTACTCTTCGACAAAATCAAATAGTAACACATTCTTAAAATTTTCAAGAATTCCCCCCTAGCCGGTAAAATTGTATGTCAAAAGTCACCAAAAATGCAGTTAATTCACTTAAAAGGTTACCGCATGCCGTTGTGAAATTGTGATAAAATACGTAATTTGAGCTACAAAATACCAAATCTTGCCGTTCTTAACCCGCCGCATCAATGAGATATTTAAGGTCAAAGTTACGAAAAAATGCACTTAATTCAGAATAAAAGGTTACCGCTTGCCACCTTGATATTATGAAAATTTATGCAATTTCACATACTAGAACCTAAATCTTGCAGTCCCTAACCCGCCGCATCCATGAAAAAAATAAAGTCAAAAATCGAAAAATGCGTTTTGGCAATGAATGTATGGGTACCTTGCTTTACATCCGGTAGTTCTGACTTTTGGCTGATTTGTTTATGATGTTGGGCCCAATGAATTATCCAAGTTTGTGATCTCGAGCGCCGACCGCAACCATGTAAAAAACCGAAAAAACCGCGAAATTGTATTGAAAGCAACGCCTTTTTTCAGTTTTTGTCCACATTTTCGCTCCGATTTTTCTGTAAATTGGTACAAGTACTCTACGGCCAAATCAAATAGTAACGTATTCTTAAATTTTTCAAGAATTCCCCCCTAACCGGTAAAATTGTATGTCAAAAGACTCAAAAGTCACCAAAAATGCAGTTAATCCACTTAAAAGGTTACCGCATGCCGTTGTGAAATTGTGATAAAATACGTAATTTGAGCTACAAAAAACCAAATCTTGCCGTTCCTGACCCGCCGCAAACATGAAAAATTTCAAGCCTAAAGTAGGCAAAAATGCACTTAATTCAGAATAAAAGGTTACCGCTTGTCACCTTGATATTGTGAAAATTTACGTAATTCTACGTAATAGAACCTAAATTTTCCAGTTCCTAACCCATGAAAAAAATTAAGTCAAAAATCTAAAAATGCGTTTTGGCAATAAATGTATGAGTAGGTACCTTGCATTACATCCGGTAGTTCTGACTTTTGGCTGATTTGTTTATGAGGTTGGCCCAACCAAGTTTGTGATCTCGAGCGCCGACTGAAACCATGTAAAAAACCGAAAAAACCGCGAAATTGTATTGAGAGCAACGCCTTTTTTTAATTTTTGACCACTATTTTTCTCCGATTTTTCTGTTACTTAGTACAAGTGCTCTACGACAAAATCAAATAGCAACATATTCTTAAAATTTTCTAGAATTCCCGCCTAACAGGTAAAATTGTATGTCAATGGTCACCAAAAATGCACTTATTTTACTTAGAAGTATACCGCAAGCCGCCATGAAATTGTGATAAAATACGTTATTTGAACTACAAAAACTTAAATTACGTATTTTATCACAATTTCACAACGGCATGCGGTAACCTTTTAAGTGAATTAACTGCATTTTTGGTGACTTTTGAGTCTTTTGACATACAATTTTACCGGCTAGGGGGGAATTCTTGAAAATTTCAGAATACGTTACTATTTGATTTTGTCGTAGAGTACTTGTACTAAGTTACAGAAAAATCGGAGCAAAAATGTGGCCAAAAACTGAAAAAAGGCGTTGCTCTCAATACAATTTCGCGGTTTTTTCGGTTTTTTACATGGTTGCGGTCGGCGCTCGAGATCACAAACTTGGATAATTCATTGGGCCAACATCATAAACAAATCAGCCAAAAGTCAGAACTACCGGATGTAAAGCAAGTTACCCATACATTCATTGCCAAAACGCATTTTTCGATTTTAGACTTAATTTTTTTCATGGATGCGGCAGGTTAGAGACTGAAAGATTTAGGTTCTAGTATGTGGAATTGCATAAATTTTCATAATATCAAGGTGGCAAGCGGTAACCTTTTATTCTGAATTAATTGCATTTTTGCCTACTTTTGGCTTGAATTTTTTCATGTTTGCGGCGGGTCAGGAACGGCAAGATTTGGTTTTTTGTAGCTCAAATTACGTATTTTATCACAATTTCACAACGGCATGCGGTAACCTTTTAAGTAAATTAACTGCATTTTTGGTGACTTTTGAGTCTTTTGACATACAATTTTACCAGCTAGGTAGGAATTCTTGAAAATTTTAAGAATACGTTACTATTTGATTTTGTCGTAGAGTACTTGTATTAAGTTACAGAAAAATCGGAGCAAAAATGTGGCCAAAAACTGAAAAAAAGGCGTTGCTCTCAATACAATTTCGCGGTTTTTTCGGTTTTTTACATGGTTGCGGTCGGCGCTCGAGATCACAAACTTGGATAATTCATTGGGCCAACATCATAAACAAATCAGCCAAAATTCAGAACTACCGGATGTAAAGCAAGGTAACCATACATTCATTGCCAAAACGCATTTTTCGATTTTTGACTTAATTTTTTTCATGGATGCGGCGGGTTAGGGACTGCAAGATTTAGGTTCTAGTATGTGAAATTGCATAAATTTTCATAATATCAAGGTGGCAAGCGGTAACCTTTTATTCTGAATTAAGTGCATTTTTTCGTAACTTTGACCTTAAATATCTCATTGATGCGGCGGGTTAAGAACGGCAAGATTTGGTATTTTGTAGCTCAAATTACGTATTTTATCACAATTTCACAACGGCATGCAGTAACCTTTTAAGTGAATTAACTGCATTTTTGGTGACTTTTGACATACAATTTTACCGGCTAGGGGGGAATTCTTGAAAATTTTAAGAATGTGTTACTATTTGATTTTGTCGAAGAGTACTTGTACTAAGTTACAGAAAAATCGGAGCAAAAATGTGGCCAAAAACTGAAAAAAGGCATTGCTCTCAATACAATTTCGCGGTTTTTTCGGTTTTTGACATGGTTGCGGTCGGCGCTCGAGATCACAAACTTGGATAATTCATTGGGCCAACATCATAAACAAATCAGCCAAAATTCAGAACTACCGGATGTAAAGCAAGGTACCCATACATTCATTGCCAAAACGCATTTTTCGATTTTTGACTTAATTTTTTTCATGGATGCGGCGGGTTAGGGACTGCAAGATTTAGGTTCTAGTATGTGAAATTGCATAAATTTTCACAATATCAAGGTGGCAAGCGGTAACCTTTTACTCTGAATTAAGTGCATTTTTTTGTAACTTTGACCTTAAATATCTCATTGATGCGGCGGGTTAGGAACTTCAAAAATTAGGTGTTTGTACCCAGAATGACGTGTTTTACAACATATCAAAAGGGGAACCGGTAACCTTTTACTCTGAATTAAGTGCATTTTTTCGTAACTTTGACCTTAAATTTCTCATTGATGCGGCGGGTTAGGACCTTCAAAAATTAGATGTTTGTACCCAGAATGACGTGCTTTACAACATATCAAAAGGGGAACCGGTAACCTTTCAAGAAAATTAAACGGTCGCTGGCGACTGTACTTATACTCAGATTTTTCAGAAACCAATACATGATATCTACAGGGTGCACTCTAAGTCGATAGCGGAACTTTAAGTGGGCTGTCTACTGATCACTACAAACAACTTGTACTAGGTGGCGAAAAATATGGAGCGAAAAAAATATCAGCTGTTTCATACATTTGGTGCAGTACTGAGTCGACCTTTTGTATGGAACAGCTGATATTTTTTTCGCTCCATTTTATTTGCCACCTGGTACAAGTTGTTTGTAGTGATCAGTAGACAGCCTACTTAAAGTTTCGCTATCAACTTAGAGTGCACCCTGTAGAATAAAGTGTCAAACTTAACTAAACCGATTCGCACTTCCACCACTAAGAAGCTAAGGAACTTGTAATTAAATCAGGGTAAATATTACCCAATTACCCTAATTGCATGGGAGAGGATAGTCGGGTACATCGGCCTTGCATTGTTAATTTAAATAGGTACATAAGTTAGGCCTGAACCACACAGAAAAGGCGTAAGGTGAAGGCGCGGCGCAGGCATCTTGCCGCTTCAAAACATTTCAATACAAAATGTATGCAGGCGACACGTTTTGAATTATACTGAAGCGGCGTGGCGAAGGCATGCCGTTTCGTCGCCTGTTCCGCGTCGTTAGCAGGCGCGACCGGAGAGGTGCGCAAGCGGCACGCCGTTTGTTATACAGTAGGAGCAGAAAATACGTGACGATAGTGAATTTTATGTACACACGACAGCACGTCAGAGTGTACTAAAAAAAACTAAGGTCTTTGCGTCTACATAATGAGATGATTTATCCAGCGTCCAGTGGCACCTTCATTCACAGAAGATGGGTGAAGAGACCACTCGGCGCTGCAGTTGTTTTATATGGAGTAGGCTTGCCCAGCACCTATACTATGCTAAGAGCTTAGTCGGCCTAGCCCACAGGAAAGACAAGTCATACGTGTGGAGCCAATTAAGCCGCGGGTTTCCTCACGATATTTTCCTTCACCGTTAGCGAGTGGTATTGCTACTACAAATTCACAAATGTACGTAACTTTGAAATAAAACAAACTCATCCCAGTATGTATTGGAGAGAAAGAGAGAGGAGAGCGCCGCGCCTTACGCCTTATGCCGTTTCTGTATAATTCATGCCTTATCTGCTCCACGCCTGCTCTGCGCCGTATGCCTTACGCCTTACGCCTTATGCCGTTTCTGTATACTTCACGCCTTAGGCCTGAAATACACAGAAAAGGCGTGTAGCGACCCCTGTCGGGCGCACAGGAAACTGCTACATACTCTAGCTGTCAAATCGCTACTCGCTACAATCCTGCATCGCGCCAGCAAAATATCTTTCGTAGCTGAGTATATATAGAACGTCCAACTATGTTCAGTTGGACCCGGCCGGTCCCCAAGCATAAGATCTGCTTGGCGGGAAATTTCCCTTTATAGTCGAGGAGCATGATCACCCGCTCCTCCTAAATTGGTGACCCCTGACAGAGCTTGTCAACCTTCTCTCGCTCTCGAGCACCCTCAGACCTCATCAGTCTCAAGCACGCCAGCTTCATTCTCACTTCATCAGTTCCATTACAGCCGACGTAACGTGCTACTGGTTCTGATGGTGACTTCTCAGCAGTATCGGCGCGGCAACCACCTGCATGACAGGTACACTGGTATGTGCGGTTCGCCAGTCCCTACCTGCCCGTGGTACAGCAGCCTTCCCCGGTTCCGACCCTCAGCGCGGCAGACTCCCCGGGGTAACCGGCGGTGAAGTGTGTCTGCTAGCCGGCCGAAGCATCAACCGCTAGTCGACTCAAGGATTCAGCGTTCCTGGCACGTGCAAGTTCCGAGCACAGACTTCGATGTCAAGACCTTTAGGCTCAAAAGGTCTTGGGGGGGAGTACTGTAGCGACCCCTGTCGGGCGCACAGGAAACTGCTACATACTCTAGCTGTCAAATCGCTACTCGCTACAATCCTGCATCGCGCCAGCAAAATATCTTTCGTAGCTGAGTATATATAGAACGTCCAACTATGTTCAGTTGGACCCGGCCGGTCCCCAAGCATAAGATCTGCTTGGCGGGAAATTTCCCTTTATAGTCGAGGAGCATGATCACCCGCTCCTCCTAAAGGCGTAAGGTGAAGGCGCGGCGCAGGCATCTTGCCGCTTCAAAACATTTCAATACAAAATGTATGCAGGCGACACGTTTTGAATTATACTGAAGCGGCGTGGCGCAGGCATGCCGTTTCGTCGCCTGTTCCGCGTCGCTAGCAGGCGCGACCGGAGAGGTGCGCAAGCGGCACGCCGTTTGTTATACAGTAGGAGCAGAAAATACGTGACGATAGTGAATTTTATGTACACACGACAGCACGTCAGAGTGTTCTAAAAAAAAACTAAGGTCTTTGCGTCTACGTAATGAGATGATTTATCCAGCGTCCAGTGGCACCTTCATTCACACAAGATGGGTGAAGAGACCACTCGGCGCTGCAGTTGTTTTAGATGGAGTAGGCTTGCCCAGCACCTATACTATGCTGAGAGCTTAGTCGGCCTAGCCCACAGGAAATACAAGTTATACGTGTGGAGCCAATTAAGCCGCGGGTTTCCTCACGATATTTGAAGGAAAATATCGTGAGGAAACCCGCGGCTTAATTGGCTCCACACGTATAACTTGTAACTTGTATAAAACGTATAACGTGCTGCCGTCAATGATCAAACAATCTGATAAGAGTATGATCTGACTTTCACTACTCACACTACTCAATATACAAGGTGTTACAAAAGATGCTAACTCTTTTTACAGGGTAATAGCACCCGGTGATAGGGATAACAACCTAAATATTTGTTTTGCTCTATGACGTTCCGTCGATTTTTAAATTAATAAAATGTGAACGCTGTGGGGCGGGAGAAAAGTATTTTTTCAATATTAATTTCATTGACTTTCACGATGTTTTAACAACTCAAAGCTATGCAAATGCACCTACACCCACGAACATATTTTTAAATTTGAGCTAATACCAAAAACAAAGAAGTTATGAAATTTTGAAATTTTGAGGTTATACAATAAAAATTGTTTTTTTTTTCAACTTTTTTTTACAGAATTGAGATCCTGTTGACCACAAGGTTACACCCTGTAAAAAGAGTTAGGATGTTTTGTAACACGTTCAAGACGAAAGAAAAAAAGTTACAAAATAAAATCGAATGCTATGTAATTTATTTCAAAAAAACCTTAAAAGCCTCATAACTTCTAAACGACAAAAAATGGCTGAACATACATGGGGGTGATTCGGGTAGCCCTCGGTGTCAGCTATCTATATTTTCTCGCTTGACGTCTATGTTTGGGCCACCCTGTATAATAACCGCGACGTGCGGAAACCCCCCCTTCTCAAAGCGCGCGCGCGATGTGGCGCCCGATAATGCGAGTGCGGCCGCAAGCGTTAGTATAATAGTCACAATTCAATTCAATTCTCAATTGTGGGAGGCCACAATTCGGAAGGCAAAGTTTTTTGTTCGAAAGTCCGTTATTGGCTTAATCTTATCTTTAGACAATATTGAGAAACTAATTACAATATTTTTTATTTTGCTTCAGTAGTTTGGTTTTTATGCGCTAAAATGTTTTGTTCCTATGACCGCCAAACAGCGCCAACAGTATGCAGACCGTCGCGTGAAGGTCATAAAACCGTATCTTTGAAACGTTGTAAAATGCAAACTACTGAACCAAAATAAAAAATATTGAAATTAGTTTCTCAATATTGTCTAAAGATAAGATTAAGCCAATAACGGACTTTCGAACAAAAAACTTTGCGTACCGAATTGAGTGATTTTTGGATATTTTGCACTGTTTTTTTTAATACTTTTTTTGCTTCAAAAAAGTATTAAAAAAAACAGTGCAAAATAACACTTCGAATATCACGCGGCCCATTAAATTTTTGTTTAGCGCTATCTGTTTACTCTACGGGCATAATTATAATGATACAGTTGACGTGTTTTCTGTAGTGTTCAAAACCACTGTAGTTTTTTTTTATCGGCCCACTGGAATTGGACCTCTTGAAACTTGGATACTTTTGATGGCCAACAATCACTTAGTTTTATTTTTTTTTTAAACATGTGTCATTGCATTTAAGGCTCGGTATAAGGCTAACTAGCGCCACCAATGTTAAAAAAATCATATCTTCCTTTAGAAAAAGTTTCTGACAAAATCCTAAGATGAGCAGATACAGATACAGATACAGATATTTATTGGTAATTTTCATTACACGTCGAACAATTATCATTATACATTTTGTTACTTAATAGCTAAGTATCATAAAATATTTTAGTTCATTATCTGTAGTAGGTATATAATTATAATTTAAATTGGCATAACATAAATCTCATGGCTATTAAATTAAAATCATCATTAATAAAACAATTAAATGCAATAATAGTTAATAATTCAATAGAATAAAAATAGAATCTGATAAATTTAAAGTATGTCAGTTAATATAAAAATAAGTCAATTAAAAATAAAAAATAAAAGTTAATTAACCTTATTGTCGGTTAAAAAATCATTATACGTATAGTAAGCCTGCTTGATGAGCCAGTCGCGTAGTTTAAATTTAAAAATAGGTGTGCTAGGGGCGTTGGTGACCTCCGGTGGGAGCCTGTTGTAGACTTCAGGGCCCATAGCCTTAACAGTTTTAGAGCCTTTGGTCAGCTTCTTTTCGGTGAGACATAGCCTTCCGCCATGGCGAGTATTGTACCCGTGGCGATCACCAACTTTTGGGAGTCCTGACAAGTTTTTCCTTACTTCTGTAGCCACTTGGAAAATCAATATACAGGGTAGGGTCATTATCCTCAAGGCCACAAAGTGTTCCTTGGCGGAGTCGTCGCGAGGAACTCGAGCCAACGTTCGCACAGCGCGCTTCTGCAACCGGAAGATGCGCTCCCAGTCAGCGGCGCGCGCCCACAGGTCCACACCGTACTGCAGCAGCGAGTGCACGGTGGCGAAATAGCACGCGCGCACCGCGTGCACAGGCATAGTGTGGCTCAGTCGGTATAAGGCAAAACAAGCTCCCGCAAGTTTTCCGAAAAGCTTTTCAATGTGAAGCTCCCACGTGAGACCTTGGTCCACTTGGAAGCCCAGGAAAGTTAGGGCCGGTACCTGCTCGATTAATACTCCATCGACATTGACGCTCAGCTGTCGACGCGTTCGTCCGGATAAGTCGAACTGCAAGAATTGTGTCTTTGTTAAGTTTAGGATAAGTCCGTCCTGACGTGCCAGCATGGTGGTAGAGTGCCCGGCGCGATACGCGTACTGTCTCTCAGACAGAGCTTGTGTCTCTTCGAGGAAGGTAGTAAGGCGTGATGTCAGGCCGTTTTCGAATACCTTTGCAATGGCTGAGCTCATGCGCCATGCTTTTCCAGATTTTTAAGTGTAGGTACCCAACTCAATTTCTAGTCTTAAGCTAAAAAAAATTCGATAAACGCCAAAAGCGGCCGTTTTTGGCGGTTATCGAAAATTTTTTAGCTTAAAAGTAAATTTCGAAGAGGGTATCTACACTTAAAAATCTAGAAAAGCATGGCGCATAGGCTCATCTTAGCATTTTTTCAGAAACTTCTTCTGAAGGAAGATATTATTTTTTTAACATTGGTGGCGCTAGTTAGCCTTATACCGAGCCTTAATTGCATATTTTGACGGAGCGAGGGGGGAATTAGTGGCTAATGCCTTATAAATCAAAGCACAGATTGCGTTTATAAGTTAACTGACTTTTGTAATTAAACCGATCGAAGACCTCGGTGAATTTCCCAAAGGGCAATATGACCGGCAAAACGACCTCCACAGGTTGACGGTAGCAGCGTATGCATACCCTTTTGGTCTCTAATTCAAACTTCCTTCGAGAACTTCAGTGGGAAGACGCATGTAGCGGGGTGTAGTGGGGGAGGTCGGAATCAATTTTGCCGTTGGTAATTGGAAACTAACGGCTCTTAAGGCCCCGTGATCGGAGTTTGCTTTGAATTTAATAGAAAGAGCCTTAATTGCTTTCGTATTGTTTGAAAGAAAAACGACGCGAAACATTTGGCCTACATTTAAAATGTTTGCACACTGTATTGTCACTGTCATGATTTTATTTGTAAATAAATAGATTCTTTATTGTTGCCTACTCTAATATTATAAAGATTAAAAGTTTGTAAGTATGTATGTATGTAGGGAGTAATCTCCAAATTATGGGACTTATGGGAATAAGTGAAATAATTTTTAAAATCGGATGAGTAGTTTTGGAGATTACTCCCTACATACATTCAAACTTATTGCTGAGTGCTATAGGCTATTTTTGATTGTACTTAATAACGGGTTAAAAACGAAGTCTGGGCGGACGAAGTCGCGGGCGAAAGCTAGTTATACCATAAAACATAGAAGAACAAACATAATCAAGATTCAATTGGCGGCCTTTTTGCTTATAGCAATTAATTGTCAGTGTCCTGAAATAACTTTGTCTTGTTTGTTTCATACCGCTCTTAAAAGATTTTTACTGAGAGACCGTAGTCGTGAGTGCCAAATCATACAAACACTTTTATCTGTCAGCCTTTAGTCAAAAGAAAGCGGCACTTCGTGTCCCAAAAAGGAGGGAAAAAACGCAACCTTCAAAGTCATCTTTCGGTGCGACAAGAAAAGATAATTGCGTTCCGAAATAGAATTTGTTCAGTCGCGAGCTCCACGCGTGCCCTCCTTCCTCTCTGCTCCCCCAGTATCATGCATGAGGCAAAGTACAGGGTTTTATCTTCCAGTTAATGTGGAAATTTAGATGTAGTCTTCTAAGGGGCTACTCTTTTTATAAAGATATTGAAGGAATTTTAAAAAGAAAGCTTCGACGAGATTAGGCCTACCGTGTTAGGGTCTCTAGTTGTAAAATGACATGGACTAGTTGTCCTACTCGTAGCTGAGATCCGCAGAATCCGTATGATCTACGGGGTTTCATCCGACAAATGGATTGATCCATTGATGGATTTGACAACCGATGAAGCAAACGTATTCTCCTGTAAAGACCCCGCTATAAAATCTCAAATAATGTTTATGCAACTATTGTAGATAATTTGACTTACTTGACTTAAATCCTGTTATCCCTCAGGAGGGACATAGGGCTCGAAGAAGTTTTCTCCACTTGGGACGATCTTGCGCAGTTGGTTCGAGGTCGTTCCAGTCCAGACCGACCTTCCGCGCCTCGCTGGTGACCGATCGGCGCCACGTGGATTTGGGTCGACCCACTCGCCGTTTGCCCTCGGGCAGCCAGGTTAGCACCTGCTTGGTTGGGTAGGTGTCGTGTCTCCTCAGTGTGTGTCCGAGCCAACCCCACTTTCTAAGGAGGATTTCTTCGTTGACCGCCTTCTGCTTGGTCAGCCTCCAGAGTTGGGCGTTTGATATGGTCCGCGGCCAGAAAATCCCCAGGATCCTCCGCAGGCATTTGTTGACAAACACCTGCAGCCTCTGGGACAGGTCTTTTCTAACGAACCACGTCTCGCACCCATACATCAAGACTGACTTAACGTTTGACTCGAAGATCCTCAACTTAGTGCGGCGTGTAATGACCGGGGAACTCCAGACAGGCTTCAGCAGTGCAAAGGCGGCTCTGGCCTTGTTGATGCGGGCTTCAATGTCCATGTCAGCTCCTCCATGTGGCCCCACCACTCCACCCAGGTAGGTAAATTGCTGGACCTGCTCCACGGCCTCACCGCTGACATCGACAGCTTGTGCATCTTGAGTGTGCATGCGCATCTCCTTCGTCTTTGCACAGTTGATGCGGAGACCTTCTCGTGCAGCTTCCCTGATAAGGTCATCTGTCTTATCCTGAAGGGCTTCTCGGCTTGTGGAGAGCAGGCAGAGATCATCAGCGAAGTCGATGTCCTCTAGTACGCTGTTGTGTACCCAGGGCAAACCCCTCCTCTTCTCACTGGTCGCTCTGCACATGACGTCATCCAAGACCATGAGGAACAGTAGCGGTGACGGGAGACAGCCCTGTTTCACACCAGCAGTGACCGGGATCGGTTCGGTGAGCTGTCCCTGGTGGGACACTCGACATGTCGAATCCACATATAGGGCTTTAATGACTCCGATGATCTTACTGGGGATACCCCGCCCTTCTAGGACTCTCCATATACTTGACCATTTCACTCGATCGAATGCCTTCTCGAAGTCGATGAACAGTGCGAACAACTCGCACTGCATCTCGTTGCATTGTTCCAGGATCATTCGAAGCAGGTTCAGTTGGTCTGTACAAGATCGGTCTGGCCTGAAACCTCCTTGTAGATAATTTAATGTAGATAATTCATATTATCACTAACAGTTTTCTTTTATGTGTAATTATTTCAGAAAAAAAATCCACAAGTACTTTTGTTTTTCATTGTGCTAATTAATCGGCATTCATGTACGGTAACACTCTAAAAAATAGGAAAGTTGGCAATAGGCTTTAAGCGATTGTAGGCATGCAGCGAACTTTAGTACTCTTTGAGAAAGTTGGCATAGTGCGATAAGTTGTTTGACATTTTATTTTAGTAGACATTTTGCAGAAAGTCGGTATTGAGCTACTAAATTGTCGTTACACGTTTTGGGTAAAAAATGAGGTAGGGAGGGGGATGGCTTGACACCGGGCAAAATGGTATTCAGCGGAGTCGAATTAGTTAAAAAACCCCGGTGTCCATAAGTCTCGAAATTCTACGAAAGAAAATCACCTGTCTACAAGCTCATTGGGCCGAACCATCTGAAGTAGATTTATAGTAGTGACTGGACGAAAATGACCGAGTATGCAATATTTTGCGTACCACGAGAACTGCCATTATTATTCGTCCGTGTATGATTAGGGGTATAATGTTATAAAGTCACAAGGTCTTGAATGAGAAGGAAAGTGGAGGAGAATAGGGCGTGTATTTGCCCTTCTTCCTAACTAGGTCGTAAGGGCACTGGAGGGCCATTTAGGTAAATATAAGCCCAACTCTGAAGACGTTTCACTTCAGAAGGGAAAAGTTACTACAGTGGAGCGCGAGACGAATCTGTTTTAATTTTGTTTCTTAGTGTGACGGGTGTTATTCAAATTAAATAGTTTTCGTTGACATTTCAAGCGCGAAGTTAGGTTGTGTTCTTGACTGACTTTTCCCAAGTAAAAACAGTTGTGAAAACTCTTGTTTCTTTTCGTGTTTATTACAACGATAATGTAACCTATTTTTAGACGGGTAGTCTCAATTTTTGGATAATTGACGGCGATATGTGCCAATAAAAAACAAAAAACTCTTTTTCGTTCATGAAAGTGGTTTCCAGTTTCCTCAATTTTGTTAATAACTTTAACAGTTTCAGCTATTTTTGCCAAAAATATCGAATAAACGGATAGCGAGTAGTATAGCTACTGAAAACTATAAATAAAACAAAAAAAACTCAATATTTCCTTCGAAATTTTACCCAACGCACGGACCACTAAATAAAAGAAACCTTTAAGTGTTCTTCTTCACATAATTGCACATATATTTCCATGTAAACATTAGTCACACCTCTGAAAACATATTATGCCATTCAAAGTCCCACTTCACAACATATCCCTAAATATTAGCATACAATTTCTAAACACCTCTCTCTCGGGCGTAGAAATGGAAACATGCATTTTGCATTACAACATTACGAGTATTCTGTATAAGTGCATTTAGAAATAATACTAAACATTTCTCTATGGGCTTAGAGAAAATACTCAAAATTATCTGATTGTAGTTCTTTGACATTTAATGCATAATAACGTGTAACTAGAATGACCCATTAGTAGAGAAATGCTTGACTTCAACTATTTCTGAGTCCAGTGATATTTGAAAGATTTTTTGGGTCTTCATTTAATATTATTGCTACGTTTGAAATTATATCTATTGAACCATACCGCTTTTAGCCATATATTGTACTCATCAGGAAAATAACTAAAAGATATCAAAACTTGTCACAATGGCATACTAGGTACTTCGTTCAGCGAAGATTTTCAATTTTAGTTCCAGAATTGCGCATTCTACTTCGTTCATATAAAGTTCTCACACTGTACAAAAAGGCGCAGAATGTTCTCGTTTTCACACACGTTGATTTTTAAAATAAAATTATCAAACAATTCTGCTACACGTTAATGTAAGTAATTTTCGGTATCCTCAGCTGAGTTATTTTACATAGGCCTTTGCATCTACGTAATGAGATGATTTACACGTAGAGCATCCAGTGGCACCTTCAAAAGTCTCATTTAAATTTTGAACATAAATCTTGTGTCATCACAAAGTGTACGTCTTCTTTGCCCTTCTGTCCTACCTAATCCAGGTTCTTTATCTCCAACTACCTAGCGGTAAGTATAAACAAACTTAGGAGTTTCGCCCTTATGCACATAGTAATACGGTCTTTTGTGCGCCACATCTGGCGGGGTAGGGTAAGTTTCTCAGTTTGTAACACTGTTTCCTACTTGAGAACTTGTGCCTGTCTCGGAGACGCTCGGAGATTGAATCTCTTGTACTTTGCGTACTGGGTGATGTGAAATATGATATTGTTTACCTGCTTTAACTATCTGACGCGATTGCAAGTATCGGTTATAGGAATGTAACGAACGCCTTTATAAATTGCGTTACAAACAGGTCCTTTTATACTAGCAAAGCTTAATATTGAGCCTCCATACGTTTAGTTAAGCTTCCATACACGTCAGCTCTTTCATGTGATGCATTTTATTTTGGTTCAAAACGGGTGGAATCTCGGTTAGCAGGTCAGGATAATAATGGTAATTCATTTACCTACTAAACTAACCGCAATTCGACCCATTTCGAATCAAACTATGTGTGAATATCGAAAATAATTAAAAAGTTACTGTTGGAGCCCTACGTCATGCTGCAGAGCGCGGGCGCAGGCGCCGCGGTACCTAAACCGGTCGCGCCGGCCGCGCCACCTATCGGAGCCAGCGCAACTTACTTCACCTTCGACTACTGACGTGTCGACATATAATTTCTAATTTTGTGACAATATAATTAATTTAAACCAATACAGTCCACTCGCATCATTACTACTATCCCAGGAGCTCATACAGTTACTATACCTACAATTTTAGTATGAAACAGCTGACCTTAATTGGTTGACCTTGAGATTTTACAGTTCACCTCACAATTGCTTGAATTGATGACTTTAACGATCCCCTAAAGTTTGACAGGACCTTTCTGCAATACTTTGTACCAAATGCCGTAAAAGAGTAAAAAGTTTATCAGACTCTCCATGCACTCTGTTCACATGTCTGGTGCCGCCCGTCTATGATGCGCAGCGCGACTTCATTCGCGGTGCGAAAAGATTCCGATGTGAAATATGTAATTCTTGCACCACTTTCTTAAATGTGGTTTAAACAGCATAAAATCTTCATACAAAAGTCGATTTAAATGGCGACTTAAGTGGCATTTAAGAAGCAAGACTGCCTAAGGCCTGAATTATACAGAAAAGGCATAAGGTGAAGGCGCGGCGTAGGCATCTTGCCGTTTCAAAACATTTCAATACAAAATGTAGGTAGTTGCGCAGGCACGCCGTTTCGTCTCCTGTTCCACGTCGCTAGCAGGCGCGACTGGAGAGGCGCGCAAGCAGCAAGCCGTTTGTTATCTGATTGTTATACAGTAAGAGCCAAAGTGCGAAAAAAAGCATGGGATGCTGCGCCGCGCCTTACGCCTTACGCCGTTTCTGTATAATTCACGCCTTATCTGCTCCACGCCTGCTCTGTGTCTTACGCCTTATGCCTTACGCCTTATGCCTTACTCCGTTTCTGTATAATTCACGCCTAAGATAGCTAATCTCCACGACTGATAAGTATTTGCAGACTTCACTCTTGCGGATGAACCTTTTTTCTATTGTGTAAAAGGCGATTGTTGCGTGTCAAAAGCAAGTCTACAAGTGACAAGGTAGAGTAGACTTCAATCACGTTTCGCGGGAAGACGTGACCCTAACATGACTTCCCGTAGACCGAACGAGTACTTATCTCGTGGGCAAGTAAAAATCGCGTCGCAGCCTGGCATTCTGGCATTTTTTCCGGGTAAGGTATCATGGTACGTCACATCGTCCACCTTATCTTTCTTTTTGTAAACCCTTATAAATAATATATCATAATCCAAAGTTTAAAACAAAAATAAAACCGAATTCAAGTTTTTCCATTATTGACTGGTTAAGATTCGCAGTTACTGGTGAAAAGGTATTGACTGGTTAAGATTCGCACTTTTACTAAGCTATTGGCTGCTGTCTGTTGAGGATTTCCTCTTTCCATTTCCGAAGTTCGCCAGATCTTCGCCATTTTTAATGGAATCACATGGAATACCCTTTCAAATAAAAAAAAGAATCATCAAAATCGGTTCATCTAGACAAAGGTCTGAGGTAACAAACATAAAAAATACGGGTGGAATAGAGTACTTCCTCCTTTTTTGAAGTCGGTTAAAATGGGCATAGATTCTCTGCAAAGTCATTCCTAAGCGTTAGTAAAAATAAGTGACTTACACAAACTTATAATGAAGACGCAACGGGCCCGAAACTTGGATGCTATCTTAATTAAACCGAAACTGATAAAAGTCCCCGGATTTTTTAAGAAACTCTCTTTTCTATTGTAATGTGCCGACCATTGTTACAGTATCCGCTAAGAAAAGTCGCCAAAAGAAAAAAAAAAAAAAGAGGAACATTTAATTAATGAAGTCTTAGTTGTTTTCAGCAGCCAAAGAAATATTCTTCTTAAGTTTTTACGCTATTCTAACTGCTTTAGTTTCATTTCACTTAGCAAAATTAGTATTTCAACGTCCTTGATGTATCAAAAGCAATTTGAACAATAATATTAATGGAAATAAATAGGTCTGAAGGTATAAAAGAAAGTGGAATAAAATCGTGATAAGCATTTAACGACAGCCCCGATTCGTCAAGTATGAAAATTTTCACTATAAAATCTGTATTCGGTCTAGGACTGTTTTCGAAGGATAAACCAAACAAAACAAACGATTTTGCTCCAAAACTGTTTCGTCGTAGACTCGTAGTTGTTTGTAGCGGTCGCCTACGAAAATCGTAGCCGCTCTACGGTGCGCTACGCCGCTACGACTCCATTATTGTTTAGTTGCTGGGTCGTTATAAATTCCGCTTCACGGAGTTTTAACGAAGTTGTCAATTTTGTAACGTTTTATTTTAAACATCAAGGCTTAAAATGGACTTCAATTAAGCGCTACGTGCGAAAAAATACAGTATTTTTTGGAAATATTTTCTCAAATCGGATTTTCACACCTTTCATCCGCTTTTATTTGGAAAACTGAAATTTTAAGAGCAAGTTCGTTATGAAGAATAGATATCCACTAAGAAAGTAATTTTAAGGGTAAAAGGGGGATGCCAAAGTTTTTATTAGAAAACATTTATTTTGGTTCAACTGATTTGAAACTTAGTTAAAATAATCTACAGCAAAATCTATTTGTATTTTTATTCTTATTTCACCCGTAAGTAGGTAAAACGGGGTACCAAAGTTTGTGCAGGGAAATATATTTTTTTACACGATTTATGTTATACTTCAAGTTTTTTTTATTATTTCGGCCTTAAGTGACCAAAGTTTGTATGGGGAGTCAATCAACAATTCAACACCCAGCCAATGGTCCCTGTATGAGAAAAAGTCTGTTTCTAAAAAAAAAACATTTTTTTAGGTACATAAGCGGGCAGAAGCTAGTTCAGGATAATGTAACAATTTACAACCCAATGCTCATGCAAATAGAGGAACATTTTCCATTACATCCGGTAACATTTTTTCCTGGTTTACAATCATATTTATGTTTAAATGAGAAAATCTATCAGTGTGCATTTTAGTAGAAAACTCATTACAATTTCACATGAATATCCTCAATGCATTATTCAGTAAAAACTCGTTATTTGCATTACGTACGTGTTAAGTATAATTTAATCGCTCAATGACTGTTGCCAATTTAATAAATAATGTTTATTTAATTTTTCGATTGCTCACTGTGTTTGAACTCGCGACCACTTATTGATATTCCAAATAAAACTAAATCCATTTCAACAAAAAAAACGAATTCATAAAGCGCTCTTTTGAAAAAGGAAGTTCAGTTTTCAACTGTGGCCACCACAATCACATTGCACAAAACAAACGAAAACTACAAATATTTTGCACAATGCAACTTTTTCACTATGAGTGCACTGTCTGTACACAGCACAGTTAGTTTAAATTCAGCTGAATAAACCTGACTGTAGTGCGGTGTTCCCACTCTCTTCGCTGCCTCATTAAGTCGACTCATTATCGAGAATGCACCAAAAAGTTTCATTAGTCGAAAAGGCTAATATCTGAACACTGTGTTAGACAAAAAACACCCTCCCAGTGGAGACAAACTAAAGAGAATGCGGCGAGAACAGGTAGAGAGGCAGCGAGTTTTCTCTTCAAATGCTTTCGACTAGACAACGCGGCCGTACATATTTCTCACTGTAAAACTTCTAAAGCTTGTAAATAACACAAATGAGGCACAATTTCATAAAGTGTGGCAAATTGTGATATTTCTGAAGATAGACTAAGTACATTCAAAATTTACGTGCTTTTTTCGTACCTGCACGTATCTAGCCGATGCCAACGGAAAAAGCATGCCACGTCCATCGCGTAGGTATTGCTAATGAAGGTGCTTGTCCTAAATGGTAACTTCGATTTCGACAAGACATCGCCACTTCGCATCGATGTCGACGTTGCTGCCCAGCAAAATTCACTCATCAGGCTCCAGTCTTCCACAAACTTGTATCGTTTGCGTGCAGTGTCTAGTGACACTCTCAATACACAACACACTCTGTGTCCTCTACCTCGGTTCTGACGTCGCGTTCCCATTTTCACCCGACAAAGACTAGTCGGTGGGGAGTTGAAAGGGGATTCCCGGGAAATAATGAAGCCACGGATCGTGTAGTGTTGTCTGTGCCGTCTGGGGGTTAGAGGTTGGCGGTGTGCTGTTCTAGCCCCATTTAGACCCTTGTCTTGTTACGTAGCATCTTCTCATTTTACACTGGTTGCCTACAAGCAATACACAAATATCAGGGGCTAAAATTAAATCAGAATTTCCGTCAGAAAAAAAAAACAAGGCTATCGCGTGCCCCTTTCATTTTATAAACTATTCTAATTTATTCATAGCAAAATACGCAACACAATTTACACTAATGATTGCATAATCCCGGAAACGATTTAATCCCCTCGTTCCACCCACCAAAAATACGTAACAATTTAAACGAATTGTATCTTTACAACAAATATGGGAACAAGGACGAGAATCGCTTGGCTCTCATCAGGCTAAAAGGACCTGTGAAAGGCTAAATGACCTACATTGACTATGTATGATGCTTAGACCTCTACAAGGGGATTCGGCTCGCAAATGTAAGTACTTTGTATGTAAGGAACGTTTTGCTATTCATTCATTTCTGATGGAAGGACAGACTGGGTCAGGATGAAATATTCAATTTAATCAGTAAGGAAACGAGTACTAACCGAGTTCGCTCAGCATGCTACTGGCGCCAGGAAATATTAGGCATTCAATGTCATCAAATCTTCTATCTACGTTGCCCGGTGGTATTTAAATGGACAACCATATTCAGAAAACGTAGTAGTAATAGCTCAACTTCATTACTTTCACATTCCTTTGCGTCAAAATATCCGCCAACATGCAACAAAGCACAAAACCTCGACCAAAAACGTGTCCGGGGACCATTAGACGGAATGGCATCGCTTTCTCTCAAATGTGTAGCCATCGAGTGAGCTCATTTACTTGAAACACCCTGACCACGCCCTCGGCCACAATCCTTCAAATATAGCCTTTATGTACACTGACTTTAAGTCAAAAAGTCTTGTAAACCGATATTGTCGTTATCAGGGACAAACTGAAGTAAGTTGGCGAGTCGGACTGGAGGATGTTAGTTTGTTTTTATTTTACTGTAGGTAATGTGATTGTCCGATTTGTTGGAGCGTGCGTCTTCAAAGTTCAAAGTGTCTTTGTTAGACAACTGCTTGTACGTGTAGCGATGTTAGAGGACACTCCACGATAAATACGGCTCGCTGAATAACGGTCGGTTCTCATTCCTTGAGGAAAATACAACAGATAGATAGGTAGATAGATATCTTACGGCTATTAAGGCTCCAACTCAATTTCTAGTCTTAAGCTAAAAAAATATTGATAACCGCCAAAAACGGCCGTTTTTGGCGGTTATGGATATTTTTTTAACTTAAAAGTAAATTTGAAGAGGGTATCTACACTTAAAAATCTAGAAAAGCATGGCGCATGGGCTCATCTTAGGATTTTTTCAGAAACTTCTTCTGAAGGAAGATATGATTTTTTCAACCTTGGTGGCGCTAGTTAGCCTTATACGGAGCTTTAAGCGCTTGGTACCCCGACCATTATCTTCTTTTTGGATGCGTTTTTAACCATTTTTAGGACCTAAAGTCCAGATACTAGAACTTACGAATAAATCCCGCCACCGCCAATTGTAGCCGTTTTTTTTTTCATTGGCGGCTCTAGTTGAGGGGGTACCAGCTTACAGAAATGCAATAAAACGTATCTGAACATGACAAAAAATTTAAAATTAGCGCATAGCGCATATAGCGCATAACCAAAAACAAATAAAAACTATTTGGTTGGAGAGTGCGTGTGGAGTGTAGTAGTGGAAAGGGAACATATCTCGGAGAAAGTTTATTCCTATTTTTAGCTACATACAAACTTTATGTCGCGACAGTGGACCGAAGTTTCAGCTGACAACCATCAGTTTACTGCTGTATAAAGTGTGTTTTATAGAATAAATATTCTTAATGTTTATGTTATTTTTTCAAACTAAAAAGACAATGACACCATAATGTATAAAATGGCAACTTAGCCGCTTGTATTTATCAGGGGTAGGAAAATTATTAGACAGGAAAATTTCGAAATACCGAGAAAACTCGAACTTCATTCAAAGTGGTTTGCGTTAGCTGAAACTTTTGAAATTGCCGAGAAGAAATGAAGTTTCGCTGAAATCGTTGTTGAATAATAATTTATTAATGTAATAAATATGAACAAACCAACAATTTACAAGCTTTGGTATAATGTAATATTATGGTTTCCATCTGACGTTTAATATATGGTATGAACCCGGCTAGCAGAACCAGTTCGCTGTATGAACCCCTCAATTTAGAATGCCAAATAGGTAAATCGAAAATGCAAAAAGAATAGATATTTGTTTTGCAAGAATGAAAATTATTGTTTGCGACGAGTGCTTGTATTGAATACCAAGCTAGCGAAGGTTTCTAAATTTGAGCCACGAGCGTAGCGAGGTTGGTTTAATGGTTTAAAAAAGGATTTTCTACGATCGCATGTTTAAAGTAACAGCGTACTTTCCGAGCATGGGAGATGAAAAATAATGTTCTTTTATAATACGTTCTTTTTTTGCAGAACCCTCAATCCCGGCATCAGGTATTTTAGAACCAAAACGACTGTTTCTTGCAAGTTCCGCTAAATATCCATGGTCTTAAAGAAATACATAGCTACCATATTTTTATAACACGTCATCGTCACGAAGCTACGTTTTCTATTCACAAAGTTTAAAATAAACACCACCATGGGAACTCGAGCACAAGGCCTTTCTTTTGAAAATTTGTAAAGTTATTTCTACCGTAGAACCCAAAACCGACCGTGTAATGTAGGTATATAAATAACCCGGGGAATCCCTGAAATCCCTCCGAGACGCGGACGTATGACGGCCATTAGTTTGTCACACAAGCCATCGGTATCGATCGCTGGATTCGTTTGATCGTATAATCTTCGGGCGGATTGATGGTACGTAGAAAAAGTTCCAAAACACACTGAGCGAGAGTATTTTGCGGCCCGTAACGCGTAAGATACGCCACAAACTAAAGTCGCTGAAAATACGCAAGATATAATACGCGACAAGCTAAAGTCGTTGAAAATACGCAAGATACGACTTTTAGGTCTTAGAGCGCAAAAAAGGAGACAAAAATTTAATAAATCAGTATGAAAGTTAGTTGGATAACAGAATTGTAGCATCAGAAAACAATATTATCCCATCAGCTTTTGCCATAGTAAGTACACCATAACCATTTCATAAAATCCTCAAAAATCGTGCAACGTGTGAAAAGTCTCAAGTCGCGCCCAAGGGAGCCGACGCAATCCAAACCTCTGAGTTATGGTATAACTGGGGGACCCCTTGAAGACGGGGAGTCCCACGGGGACTGTTGCAGCACTTGATACAAGAGGACAGAACGACATCTCGAAGGGTGCGGAAATAGGAGGACATTTGAGTGAAAATTATGTCTATTATCGTTTAACTGTTTTTTCCTTACTATTTCACTGTTGTTACACCTCTAGGGTGCATCTGCGCCTCTATTATGTAAAAATTCCACTCAACCTCCGAGCGTCAAAACACTCGAAAATATTGAAATGAACAATCCTCATTTTGACATTTAAAAACCGTTTACCGATATTTTAGATAATACAGGGGCTGAATGGGTTTGCCATTCAAGACCAGTATGGCGACTGGCTTCCCTCGAGGCGTATGACCCCTCATTCTCTCATTATCTCTCTCTTTCATTCTCTTCTATAATTTATCGTCCTTGAAGGCACGGACAGCCCGAGTTAGGATTCGCTAGGATACCCTACCTAAGCTATCGCGGCAAAAGAGATATCGTTGGAAAAATCATCGCTATAGCAAGAATGGGTATTACGGAGTATTGCCAAGATTTCCGGCTACGATGGCAATCTTTTTTTTGGCTAATAAATAATTTAATATTTCTATTTCTATTTTCGACTTGGCTAGGCTAGGCTTGCCACTTTGGTGATAAGAAGTGATTTATGAATTGAAGAAAGTATAAGTAGGAAGGTATATTGTTACTAGTGAAATGTTAAGTCTGGAACCAGATTTACCTTTACACAACATCTAACAAGCGTTTCAAGACTTTGAACTTTTTTTACATGGAAAGATTTTGGTCGGAATATAAACTTGGTGTGAGCCGCTTTTTCAGTTAGTTAGTGCTGTTCCTTTGTTCTTTTTAGTCACGGACTGCCTGCCCTTTCTGAGACGAGGTGTGATAATAGAGTTTGTCTTGTTGTTTATTTTGAGAGGGTCTTCCGGCCTGTGTCGGCTGCACTCTTGATTCTAATAAAAACAGATTTAGCTAGTGTTTACAGGCTCTAGGATAAACTGTACAGACACTTCAGAAAGGTAGCTCGGTGTTAATTTACAAACAATTTTTACTAGATTTATGTAAGTAATCCATATTTTCTATTGTCTTAAAACCAGTGTAACAAAAGTCAATAAAGGTTAAAGTTAAATCAGCTAACACCAGTTTGTTACGTCTTTATCCATTGGTTTGTAAATTAGAACAAAACTGTCACTACTATTTGTAATCTTGAGTGATCACATGATTTAAATGTGTCTAGCAAGAACTTAATACTGATGATGCTTCATAGTAATGACGACTAGAAAAACTCTATCAGACATTCATTGATAGGTGACAAACAGGGGGTCTACCGGCTAAGACGAAGCCGATTACCATTGGCGAAAATCGAAGTTCGATGTTTGAAAAATGTACTGCCACCCAGTTCATTTTACTGCCAACCCAGTTCATTTTTCATAAATCGAACTTCGATTTTCGCCAATGGTGATCGGCTTCGTCTTAGCCGGTAGACCCCCAGTACTGTCCAAAACCCCTGCCAACCCCGCTTACTGTCCCCTCTAAAAGCCAGAATAATAATTGCAGCCCACTTCCAACACAGCTTCCATGGCTACCAGCACAAACAATGGCAACCAGCACTAATTACACTCTAGTTGCCGGCTCCACTCTCTGCACAGTGAATAAACTGTGTCACGCGAACCACTCCACCGCGAGCACATTGGCTCAATCAGGTCCCCAGTCAACACACCCTGTGTGTTTAACTTCACTACGATGTTTTGCAACACCCTTGGGCTGTACTCTGACTCTGTTTGAATGAAATCGTCTTGAGGAGTCCCGTGGATTGGATGGCTCCGCACGTATTGACGATGCTTCGGTAACCGACCGCAGCATGGCCCCGACTGAAAATCAGGTTGTTAGGAGGCCGCTCCTTGCAAAATTACTGAGCTCGGGATCATTTTAGGGGCTCATCAATACTTTAAACTAATTACCTATGTCTTACCTCGTTTTAGTTCTTGTTTTAATTTTATATTTTCATCTTAAATGTTTTGAATATTGCGCTGTTAATAAAGCATTTATTTTCTTTCTTATTGGCAGTGTCTTTACTATGAGTTCAGAACTTTAGAGGATGTTATAGGTGCTGGGTGACTTTTCATCATCATTGATGAGGCTTGCCCAGCATGAAAAGTCATCATCGTCTGTTCTTTTCGTCCCTATTCAGGCACATAGGGCTTTCTAAACAATCCAGCGAATATTGCGCTTATTTTCTCCCTAGGCTGTTTGATATCTGTTGGACAGAACGGTGCCAGGTAGTTTTAGGGCGTCATCCCTTCCGTGTTCATAATTTCAGCGAAATTCAGCGCAAGCCGGCCAAGCGCTTTTTAACAAAACAAAACTTAACAAAAGTCCTGCGGCACGACTTTTTCAGACGTTACAGAGTAGGGCCCCGTGGTTGGTAGTCACCGAGGGTATCATTAGGCTGGCCTGCCAACAGATTTAATCTAACACTTCCGGGGTGAATGTGCAACGCGTTCGCGGACCCGTTGCGATATGGAAAATGGCCTTTTTGTAGTTTCCGATGTGCGAAAGGAGAAGGACCCTCTTTTCCAGCCATTTGCAGCTTTTGGCATAAAGTGAAAATTGAGATGACAACGTAGCATGAAAGGCGTAGATTTCTTTTTGAGACGTCTCAGTAAACTTTACTCGCACTATGAACTAAAAAGAAAAAACTACACTTGGTCACGTAAGAGGGCTTCAGGCAGTAGGTAGGTAGGGAATCGTATGAGGTAGTGGCCACCCCTGGTGTCAAAGTTTTTAGGCCACCCAAAGGGTCTCTGACATGGCTTAACGATTGTTATTAATCAACAACAACCGGGACCAACGGTTTAACGTGCCTTCCGAAGCACGGAAGCGCTCAGATATTATTGTCACTAGCGGTCACCCATCCATGGACTGACCGCGGCCGTTGTTGCTTAACTTTGCCAATCGATTAAGAACGGCTAGTACAACTAGGCTGTGAGCGCTTCAGGCAGTTATTTTTCATTTAGCTCAAAGTTATAAGAAAAAATCTGTTTTCATTGCACGCTCCAGAAAATAAATAGGATAGTAGTGATAGTGTAACGTCATTGGTTTATAGGGCGTAAAGTTTATAGGGCGTAACTTTCATTGTCATTGTCATCGAAAGACAACACATGCCTTTTACTTTTACAGACTCGCGCACAGCAAAAATCCTATTTACAAATAAATTATGCAGAGTCTGAAGCAGCTGAACAATCTCAACATCCAAAATTAAGCCATTCTAACACTTGATTGGTGTAACCGCCTCACAATTACGGAAACAAGTCCCCTTAACCCGTAACGGCAAAACGTGGGGGAAACGACCCCTCGGGGGTTATTAAGGGATGAAATAGGAGCCTTAACTTATCTCACTCGGGCAGAAACGCCACAATAAACGGTAACAAATAAGTTTAAGCCCTTTTTAAATTATATTCCAGGAGATTTGTGAGGAATTTTGCAGCCTGCGAAAGCGAAAGCTTGTATTGATTTTGAATTTCTCGTGAAAGGAAAAACAAGGGGGATTTTTTACTTTCCAAATTTTCCGTACGATTAGATTGATCATTGTGGCGAAAACGTTTTAAACCTACCAATACGTGAACTTTAGTGTCAATCGTTTGTGCAGATTAGGGGTAGGTTTTTTTCGGGCTTAGGAAAAACATTGATGGTAAAGAATACAATATCCATTGTACATGTTTATTTAATATTTATTTTTTCGGATTAGTATGTGTGTTCGTAGATCATCACATAACCTGACTTAGTTAAAGCACCAACTTTGTATTATTCGGTCCACGTTTTGTTCCGCATTCTGCCTAAAGTAGCAACTCTGTGGCCATTATCCGGGCTGAATGGTCAACATGCATTAAAAAGTTACTTATCTAAGGGTGGCATTAATAGACGTCAGCTCAAGCTCGAGCTCAAGTAGGTGATCACAGAAAAGAAAATCACCGAACAAAAGCTCGAGCTTGAGTTGAGCTGTCAGCATATTAATAGACACTAGCTTGAGCTTGACATTGACATTAGCCAAGGTCTCAAGTCAGTGATTTTGTTTTCTGAGATCACCTACCCGAACTTGAGCTGGCGACTATTAATGCCACCCTTAGGGTACCACCCTAAGGGTGGCATTAGACTTAGTTAAAGACTTAAAGCACCAACTTTGTATTATTCGGTCCACGTTTTATTCCGCATTCTGCCTAAAGTAGCAACTCTGTGGCCATTATCCGGGCAGAATGGTCAACACGCATTAAAAAGTTACTTATCTAAGGGTGGCATTAATAGACGTCAGCTCAAGCTCGAGCTCAAGTAGGTGATCACAGAAAAGAAAATCACCGAACAAAAGCTCGAGCTTGAGTTGAGCTGTCAGCATATTAATAGACACTAGCTTGAGCTTGACATTGACATTAGCCAAGGTCTCAAGTCAGTGATTTTGTTTTCTGAGATCACCTACCCGAACTTGAGCTGGCGACTATTAATGCCACCCTTAGGGTGGTATTCTAGAACGCTACTTAAACTCATTTCAAACTAGAAAGCTACTTAAACTCTTTTTAAACTCAGTTCAAACTAGAAAGCTCCTTGAACTCTGTTTAAACTCAGTTTAAGTAGAGTTTAGTAGTGTCGACTGTCGATAAAACAGAGCATGTTTTGATTTGAATATCCCTCCCTTCATATCAAAACATGCACTGCTTTATCGACAGTCTGAACTCTGTTTAAACTGAGTTTAAGTACCGTTCTAGAATACCACCCTTAAAGTGCATTGCCAATGCAGTAGGGTCACGCGTCAAAAATATAAAGCCGAAAGAAAATATATTGGCGAATCTTTATGGAGCTCAGAGGGAATTTGGCAGCGTCCGCGCCCAGCGTACACTCGACCGCCAGTGAACTTAGTCTGTGTTGCACTGGAAATAAAGACTAGATTGGCGCAAAATAGGCTTGAAAGTATGTGCTTATGGACTAGCACTTACTGTGGACGTGCTAGAGGCTTTGCCAAAATTCTTGCGAAGTTCGATAGGTCGAAGCAAAGGCGAAATGGCGCGGGTTTAGTCTGCCGAGGTTTTGAAGGACTCTTCTGTATTTGCGATTATTTTTAACATCGCAAGTTTTTAGTCACGTAATTCAGCTGGATATCACAAAAGGAGCCTGATACTTGAAGCATTCGTTTTAATAAGGGGCCGACATCGAAATCCAGTTAAAATATAATATGACCTCTGCGAAAAAAAAAAAACTGCGCCAAATGTGTTCTATATTTAATTTCAAAGTTGAATTCTCTGTTCTGTTTTCTAAACAATGTAAGTAATTTTAACTTTTTTACTCTGAATTTCAATTCCTCATTTAAATTGTTGCCCCAACATTCGTTAGTATCTCCGTTTTCATTAAAACCGTTTCAAACCTTTGAATCGCTGTGAATTTTGAGCATTCCTCATTTTAATGGCGGGGAATTTCTGGGATGCGACGCCGGGAACTTCAAAGCCTCCGGGACTTACCTGGAAAGAATAATGATAATTCTATAGATCAATTAGGTTATTATTACCTCACCTACCTATTAGGTTGCGGGTTTTGATTGAGAAACCGCTAGAGAAAACGTAATAGGGGATTTTCTGACAGCTCATAAGTTGCAGTTCCAAATTTGTGACTAGATGTTGCTGACGAGACACGTTTTTTTTATGCCAGTTCGCGCTCGTTGACTATGTAAGATATGTCCAAACACATTATTTTAGGTATTAGTGGTGGAGCAATATTAACTGTTTCCAGTTCTACAATTCACTCATACAAGAACATTATCAAAGTCGTGCACAATTTTTCATGTATCAATATGGAATGACGTCTACGACGATGAAAGATGAAGTCACGAAGAAGTAGCAGAAGAAGTATTTTCGTTGTAGCAAGCACTAATTTACTCTGTGATAGTATCAACGCCATCTGTCACAGCTTTTAGAACTATTTTTTATTTTTTAGAGCTGGCAGAAAATCCCTATAAATAACATATAGATAACATTTCTTAGAACTAGAAACCACAGAATAATAACAGTATTTTTTTCTCCCGAAATGAAAAGTATTTTACCAAGTCAATGTCAAAGTACTAAAGGTCTAATCTGATTCAAGAATTCCGTTATTATACGAGCGAATTGCCTCGGGAAAAAAACATTCTTATTCCATCTTATTCTAATTCAAAGAGGGAACGCTGCAAAACATTCTGCAAACTGGTGCGAGATTTATCACCGTGCCACGAAAATGAGTTTATAACTCGGACAAATTGCGGAGGCTTCTCCAGACGTGCGTTTTGGTTGTCTGGAGGAGCCAATACTTTTTGGGCGAATGTCTCTAAGGCTGGCCACATACAGACGGATTTTTTCCGTAACGGAAAAACGAATGGTGATTCCAAATGCAGCAACTGCATACAAATCTATGAAAATTCCGAACGAAGAAAAACCGTATGTGTGTGGTAGGTCTATAGACTTGTATGCAGTTACAGCGTTCGGAATCCTAATTAAAAAAAAAACCATCCGGAATTCCGTCTGTATGTGGCCGGCCTAAAGGCTATGCACCTAAATGCACCAAACCATTGCATCGTGGAGGTACTGTTAGCCACATCTGCGTGGTGTTCGACTTAGCTCGCTTAACGCAGGTGTTACAGTAGTTTAAAGTTGAAGATTGTCATAATACCTCGCGATGCTAATGTAGACTGAGTTCACCTGCTTGAGATCGATCTCAAGTAGGTGATCCAGATGACTATTAATACCACCTGAAGAGTAGGCCTAGATTCCAGATCCTAGAACTTACGAATAAATCCCGCACACGAAAAATAAACGCATTGAAAAACTTAGAGCTTAGTTATTCATTAGTCCACCTAAAACGAACAATTATACGACTTACTTAGTTGTAAATTACTGCAAAATTGTAATTATGTAAATACTACGGCCAATTAAAGCTCGGTGTGACCTCCACCTTATAGAAACGCGTGTAAAGTCAAGATACCATATAACACCTTCAACTTCGAAGCCTTGAAGGACAACGATACTTGGTTGACACCGTTTACATTCAGCACCAAGCACTGCATGGTCTAAGGCCTTTGCATTTACGTAATGAGATGGTTTATACAGCGTCCAGTGGCACCTTCACTCACACTAGATGGGTGGAGAGACCACTTGGCGCTGCAGTGCCTGCATGGAAAAGTAGACATAGAGCTATGTGTTAAAATTACAGCACTAACCAATAAAGTACAGTCTCTCCGACGTGAGTTGGTAAAATTTCTTAAAACGCCTCCTATCAGTGGTTGACAAACAATTTGGGCAAGTCTCCCTTTGTTACTGCCAAACTAAAGAAAAAAATACAACTGGCGTAATTTGTGAATCTATGATATTTTGGGACTTTCAGATCTCCTTCTGGTATCTTTCCTTGGATTGGATGGATTGGATTCTTGGATGATATTTTATAGGAATTCATACTTGGCGTTGCGATTGTGCAACTAATTGTAATACGTTTTTTTTTTTTTCATGAATAGAACTATGGACACTAGAGGTAGGTAATCCTAGGAGTAGAACACTCTAAATTGTGTCGAAAGTTTTGGCATACGTCGCTACGTATGCCAACATCGGCAAGAAATAATGTATCATAGTGTAAGGGGATTTTTATTTGCGATCTGGGAAATGTGATGGAGCGTGCCACTTGCCACTTGGTTGTAGTCTAAATGCGGCATAACACAATTTTCTTCAAGGAGTTTCATAATGACGGAGAGCACGCCAGGGACCGCCAGGTTTTATATAACTTTCTTTTTTCCCCAAAACGAAGTTCCAGACCGACTGAATTTATACGAGGCCATTATTCCTTTTTGTCGTAGTTTAAGAAGGGATTTGGCCTGTTTTACTCGAGTTTCCTTACGATTTGGGCGACACGCAAACTTGATTGGGTGATAATTTGAGACTAATTTGGCCTATTTTATGTTTGGACTTTCAAATTGGCAAATTTCAATCGTTGTGTTCCTGTAACCACTCTGATGCAGGTAAATAAAAAAACTGTCGTCCTATCTTGTTGTTATCTCTCATACATCTCCCCACATGAACATAAAAACCGTAATGCCTCTCAGAGAGCGACATCAAAACTAATTTGATATCCCAACAATCTTGCTCGCAAACCACTCGAAGACGATACGGCAGCGAAAACGGCCTCCCATATGCCCCAAGAAAACGTAACACTGTCATATAAATTCAATCAAGCAAGCCTTTACCCAACGTTGTATGTACGCTGGATAAAAAAGCAACATTAGCATACACTACGCTAGCGTTCACCGGCCATATTTTATGAGCAAATAACAAAACATTGTTCCTTGCAAACTTCAACATATTACCTCTAGCGAAACAGAGGCAAAAAAAGAAGCCCCAGACATTTGCAGCACAAAGGAGAAAGGCCTTAAATGACTATTCACTCGAACTTCAAACAAAAACCTTATAGGCGATGACATTAGCGTTGAAACTCAAACGATTATCCGCTCTACATTATCGAACGCTATCGATTGCAAATCATTTCATTAGGGGTCTAATTGCTGAAAGGTGAAGGTGGGTTTTGCTTTAGCACAAAGGCTACAATTCTCACAATGAAAATGGAGTTTTATTCCGCGCCCGTAAAGGTGCAAAGTAGAGTGAGGGTGTTGGATGAGTCATGGTTTTCCCCCTTGTTGTGGGCGCCGGGGCCTCCCTCAGATGCCTCAGGCGAGTTAAGGTCAAATGCAAACTTTACCTTCGGCTACTGAAGGGAAACTGTTGTTGCCACATTTTATTGGCACGATAAAGCTTTGTTTAAGCGTGGACTACAACCGGTACAGTCACCCTTGCGGTTTTGGACCAGAGTTTTTTGACGTGGCTTTTATGAACGCTTTCATGAATAGTTTCCCTCTATTGTACATATTTCAAATTCGGTTTAAGGTGACATTATTGTCGGAAAATCTGTAAGTAGAGCTCCTAAAACTGTCGTCAGAGGGAAAATGCCTCCCTATACCCACCGAATGATTAGCCTGAGACGATTACCCTCCTGAGACGAAAAAACAATTGCCTATAGGCCCTAGCCCTTCAGCTCATTATGGCTCTCAACGAGAAATTTACTTCATCAAGGTGAATGAATAACAAACTTTTTCCTTGGGCCTTTGCGTGTATGTAACAAGATGATATTTTATCCAGTGTCACCTTCACAACTAAGGGTGGCATTCATAGTCGAACTAGTGTTTTGGGCAGTGCCACTGCTTTTTCGACCAGAACACGTAATTAGCTGAATAATTGTTGTTCTGTTGTTTACAATAATTAAAAGAATATTATGTTATTGCCGCAAACGAAAAATCGCTGAACAAAAATAACTTATTTTAGCTTCAAAATTAAAACCTTTTTTTTTTTCGTTTCTCGCCACGTAGCTATCGTCCAACCTTAAGCTAACCAATTTTTAACAGCAACCTTTTTAAATAGCTGGCCGTAAATAGCGTGCCTCTTTGACAATAACCTGGCCGTAATGGATTCCACTCGACTTTCCGGGCGTCGACATGACAGCCGCACTTCACTTCCCGCTGAAATTGATGTACCGAATGACTGAACAAAAGAACCTAAACGTACTCTCGGGGAGGAAAGGCCTTTACGACTACCGCTGCCAGGGACGCAGTCTTGGTCGCGACTTTTTGGTCGACATCCTGAAATAAAATACGAACTTATATTTTTTTAATGTGCTCTTGATACAGCATACTTAAGTACTGCTTGTATCTGTCAGATAGAATTTACCTAAATGGAAAAAAAATGTCGAAGTGTTGTGTTACAAAGTCTCTAACTAAACGTTACCAAGCATAGGCCCAAATCACGTTAGCTCTACTGTAGGTTAGATGAGACGTCATAGGTGAAGTGTAACTAGGCGAAACGTATTTCGACAAGGTGTAGTGAACCTGCCAAATACAGAATTTGGTGCAAAACAAGAAAAGTAGAATAGAACAAACGATGTGATTGTGACTCCGAAGTGATATCAAAGAAAGAACAGACCATATTTGGTACTTGATCCACGCGTCTGAGGCCCAGTATGACTCGCTCCGAATCATTTCAGTAGATTTTTAAGTCGTCGTTGTGTCGCCTTTATACTTCCCTGCATCCGCCGGTTTATTAATATTGCGGGTTGGAGAGGAGAAACGTAATTTGGTATTTTATAACCTACTTCGCGACCGTTCGCGGGAGATTTACTTTATTTCGCTGGATTTTTATATTAACTAGATAGCTCGCTTAAAGAATTGTCGAGTCACAAGCAAGGATAAAAAAAATCAAACAGCATTTGTTTTTATTTTTTGGCTTTTTAATTTATATTTGGATTTATATTTGGCATAAAAGAATTGACCGGAAACTGCTAAGGTGATGAAAAATGAAGGGTTTTCCAATAAGAGGTGTTATTTTGATATTCAAAGAAAAATGCAATTTTTCAATAAAAATTATCGGATGTTTATTTCATTATAAAGAGGAAGGTATGCCGTTAATAGTGGAAAATAACATCAGGCAAATGATTCCGGCCATAAAAATGCATTAAAAATAACATCAGGCAAATGATTCCGGCAATAAAAAAACATTAATCATCTCTCGATAGCGCCATTCACCGTAACTGTTGCTCATGGAAAATTTTATGAAAAGGATATTGGCCTGTAAGCGTGGTCATGGTGCTCATTTGCCTGACGTTATTTTCCACTATTAACGGCATTCCTTCTTCTTTATGATGAAATAAACATCCGATCATTTATATTAAAAAATGGCATTTTTCTTTGAATATCAAAATAACACCCACTTATTGGAAAACCCTTTATAATGCAAGCCGATTTTTTTTTACCTCACTACGCGAAACGAAAATAGAGGGTTTTGATAAATCGTTCCGAGTCATATTTAGCATCATAACAGTCGAAGACAATAGACGAAAGAAAATGTGTAAGCTCGACGGCGATATCTTTAGAACCAAACCCACTCTTGATTGAAACTCAAACGAAAGGTTTATAGTTACCCACTCAGCAGACTAAAAATAGTTTTCTATCAAGATCGGTTTAAAGTCAAAGTCACTCAGCGAGTTTGGAAAGTAATCTAACCAAGATTAGATTTCACAATAACCCTTTAACAGACAGTTAAGGAGTGGACCAGCAGCAGCAGTGTCAAAATAACTTATAGAAAATGTCTAAAATACGCCTCACTTGTGATAAAGTATAGAGATCGCCTCAATAACTGGGGGTTAATTCTCGGCAATCTGGAATGTGACTTGTTTGTTACAGATACTCACGAAGTCCGTTTGGTTATGAATATTGTCAGGCGTGCATGTTACAATGCTTTAGTGTGCGTAAGTGCGGCTGAGCGTGACTTACGCATACTAAAGCATTGTATAATCCGTGCGGAATCAGAATGGGATAATACCTTTTGGAACTGAATCGAAAATGACAGTTCTCGAGTAGCGTCAGTAAAAAAATTGTTAGTTCTACGTTCTATCATAGGGTTATGAAATTGGAAATACACAAAAATGTTTAATGTTTGTAATCTAAAAGGATTCAATGCTATTGCATTAATTGAATAAAACGTGATAAAACTCGAGCAGACACCCACGCGCACAGAAAACACAAGAAAGTTTCGACGCGAGTTTGCCATAGACAACTAGAGTTTGCCGAAATGCTGACGATACAGGACCGCGAGCTTCTCAGTTCCAAAAGCTATTATCCCATTCTGATCCCGCATGGATTATATACATGAACGCTTGATGAACGCCGACAACATTCATAACCAATCGGACTTCGTAAGATAGAGTATCAATCTGTACTAAGGTTTTCTTCGTAGAATCTCGGATACGACATATACCCGAGAATTTGCCCCCTGCACGCCATCCACGTCATTTTCGTACCTACTAACTAACCTAACCGGTTGTACGAATTATTATTATTGATAATACAAAGCTGACACGTTCATGGTTCTATAAAAATGCATGTTTTGTTTGATAGAGCAGCGGCGTCAATGACATGTCAGCTTTCAAGAATTATTCGGTAGGTAAAGTACCTACTTTTAAGGTATTTTTAGGTCAAATAAAAGAGGAGGAAGATAAGATTATAGAAGGAACTCCATATTCTTAAAATAACTAAGTAATTTGAAATCCGACTACCTAATATTAATGTGGTCGCCTTTTGGCTACACAGCGGACTCAACCGAGAGTCTCTTTAGAATTTCAAGAACCGTAGTGAATGCTCATCACGGTGTAAGCCACTGCCCCTGACAGGTCTCTGACCGTCTCTCTCCGCTGAAATGCGGGTACCTACTCAAGGCCGATTTACACTTCAATAAGTACAGCAGCGAGTTAAGTGGTTTGGCAGTTGCTATGCTAGTTAATAGTTAAGTTCGGAGTAGCGTCCACACACATCGGTACGCGAGTTATATGGCAGTTCTGCGACGAAAACTACAGCTGCACTGTACTTAACTCGCCCGTCTACACGCCATGGCGCACTGGCCAGGGGGGTTCCCTACCCTTGACGCTATTGCGATCAAATTGAAAAAGTTTTAATTCGCATAGTAATGCTTTGATTTTAAATACTTTGTAATGTTTATTCAAAGGTAAGGCTGTTTTATTCAATAAAAACACAAAATGCGTCTTAATTTGTAAAATATTAAATTTTGTAAATTGCGCCATATTGCGGCCGTATTGGAAAAATGCGTCAAGGGTAGAGGGGCAGTTAAGTTGGAGGGGATGCGGCGGACGCGCGGGGACTTTGCACTTGACTCGCTGAAAAATAGGATCGCCGTCTATCGAACTTAACTAAATTTGACAACTTATTACTTAACTTGCTTGTGGCGTTCAAACGCAAGTGGCAAGTTTACTCGCTACTGTACTTATTGAAGTGTAAATCGGCCTTTAAGTCGCAAAAGGGGCGGAGTACGTAAGTTGAGGAAGTAGGTTCTGACAGCGGACTTCTTAACTTCCTACTAATTTAGTAACTCATCACTTAAAGAAAGATTAACGTAAAGTGCAGACTGCGCCAAGTAATCACGCTTTAAGTGAAATAAAGCAAGATGGCGCTAGCCGATAGTGGGATAAAACTTTTATCGTGACGTTGTGCTTCCCTAGCTTGTGTCACTAGCAGAAGAAGCTACCCTCTCCAGCAGCAAAGGGCGTGGCATTTCCATCTACGAGCACCCGTGCGGTGCCCAGCCGACCGACGGCCGCCGCAAGGACGGGCGCGATCGATTGTCATTGGCACATGTATATTTATAGCGCTGGGCCTCGTTTACACGCCTCCCCTCGCCTTGTGCTTCAGAGAAGATTATTTTCAGGACTTTTTAAAACTTAAACTTTCGTGAGCACTGCACATTTTTCTAAGTATTAAATCACGTCTTTACTCACTTGTATTTTGTCGGTGCAGCCAACTTGTTTTGGTTCTCATTCGGAGACCTTAATCTTGGAGAAAAAGACGACCCTCGCGACGCCGCCGCCGCCATGGCTAGTCTCGAACTGCGTCTGAGTTCGCGCGCCGAGAACTGCGGTGCGGGGGCCGTCTCGTTCTCCATGATTAAGATCTCCGAATGAGAACCGAAACTAGTCGGCTTCACCGACAAAATACAAGTGAGTAAAACCGTGATATTGTCTGGACCATTTGGATCCCAAGACGCCCCGGCATCGGCAGCATGACAACATGAAAAAGTTTTTGCTGTAGCGCCTCATGCTTTAGTGAGGTAGTAGAAAGTACTGTACAGTCTTGACGTAGAGTCGCCCGTCGACTGTACTGTTCGAGTAGGCGACATCTCGGACAAAATATTTTCGGACAATTTGTCCGAAATGTCGCTTTGTATTTTTAATATTTTTGAGGCGACATCTCGGACACTAACAAATAAAGCTGTTTTGTACAGTCGGATGAAAAACTCCCAACTCCTTTTATCAAGACGTAGCGTAGAGTAGCGTTAAATTAAATCATTTTTGATGAAAAAGTACTAGGCTTAGGTACATAAGATGGTAGGAGGATCACCGCATCATTACGCGGGGTTAGTTAGGAATAAAATGATGTGAAAACTGAGGTGATGATACTCCTAGCACCTTATGTAAGCCTAGTACTTTTTCATAAAAAATGAGCCGAACGCGATCTGAGTGCTTAAATTCAGGCTTTAACCGTCAAGGAAAACGGCTCATTTAAGCCGCTTTAGCTATCCTTAAATAGGCAGCTGTGGTAACGCTCTTTCTCTGTGTATTATATTTGAATACTTTAGTATCTGACTGTACGATACAGGTTCATTATTTTGAGAGTGTCCGAGATGTCGCCTCAAAAATATTGAAATAATAAAGAGACATTTCGGACAAAGTGTCCGAAAATATTTTGTCCGAGATGTCGCCTACTCGACTGTTTGTAGTAAAGCATTAAGCAAGACGGTGCTCATCATTACATTTAAGAGTTATCCTCTTGTCGGTGCAGCATTCTCCATGCACTTCGATCACAGGCCAGTTCCTTTGCAGCCTGGTACGTCACGACATCCACCTTCTCTTTAATTTGGTCAAAGTAGCTTCTCCGTGGCCTTCCTCTACCTCTCTTTCCTTCTATCTTTCCTTCTATTATGTTGGTTATGAATTTGTCGTGACGTAGCAAGTGGCCTAGCATCTTTCCTCTTCTGCATTCTATTGTCTTCATCAACGTTCTCCTCTCCCCTACTCTTTCCAGGACTTGCTCATTTGACACTCTTTCCGTCCAAGATATCCTCTCCATTCTCCTCCAACACCACATCTCGAAAGCTTCCAGCCTTTCCCGTTCCCTCTGTGTCATTGTCCATGTTTCGCACCCATAAAGTGCCATGGGCCATACATAGGAAAGAATAAGTCTCTTTCTGATGGTCTTTGATATATTTTTAGATTTTAATATATATCCTTTTTTGTGGAAAGCTTGTTTCGCCATTGCAATTCTAGCTTTGATATCTGCGGTGCATCTGGAGTCTTCGGTTATTATACTGCCTAGGTATTTAAAAGATTTAACTTGCTGTATAGGAGTGTCGTTAATTTTGATGTTAGCTATGGGAGGGGTCGGTTTCTTAGATGTAATTAGAACTTTTGTTTTATTTATATTTATTTTCAGACTGTGTTCCTTGAATATGGTATCCATAGTATTAAGTAGTGTTTCTAGATCACTGGTGTTATCGGCAACAGCTGCAATGTCATCCGCAAATCTGATAAAGACCACTCTTTCTCCATTAAATACGACTCCCTCAGCTGTTTCTTCCAGTATTTTATTAATAGCTGTTTCTATAAATATATTGAAAAGTAGTGGTGACAGTGAGCATCCCTGGCGAACTCCTTGTCTGATCTTGGCTTTTCCTTTTTCTTCTCCAATTTCTATTATTGTTTCTTGGTTCTTGTAGAGCTCGTATATTATCTTCCTATCTCTGTAGTCCAGATCAGCGTCTTTTAAGCTCTTCATCATCATTTTCCAATCAACTTTGTCAAACGCTTTCTCTAAATCTATAAAAGCTATGTTTGTGTCTAGTCCTAGGTCCATTCTTCGGTCTATCAATAGTCTTAAGGCTAGGACGGCTTCTCTTGTTCCTCTCTTTTGTCTGAATCCGTATTGGTCGTCTCCTAGGCAGAATTCAGTTTTGCTTCTTATTCTGTTTTGAATTATTTTAAGTACTATTTTAGAGGCCTGAGAAATGAGGCTTAGGGTCCTATGCTCTTCACATTTTAAAGTGTTAGGTTTCTTGGGCAGGGCTATTATTTTAGTGATGTTGAAGTCTGTTGGTGTTGTTCCAGCTTCGTAGATGGATTTCACAATTTGAAATATTTCGTCAATAATAGGTTTATTAGCGTGTTTAATTAACTCTATTAAGATTCTATCTTCTCCTCCTGCCTTCCCATTTTGAATGCCCTGTAGCGCATAATCGAATTCTTCTCTGATTATGTCTGGTCCTAGTTTGTCTGGATCTACGTCTTGTTCGTACTCTATATCGTCTTCAGATAGTCCATCTCCTTCATAGAGTGTTTCAATATATCTCGTCCATCTTTCTAGTATATCTTTGTTGTTTATTAGGATACGTCCTTGTTCATTTAGGATCGCAGTGCTTCTAGTACATTTAGGTTTTTCCATATTTCTTATTATGTTATAAGCTTTATCAATTTTACCTCTCTTCATGTATTCTTCTATACCTTTACAGCATTTCTCAATGTCTTGTTCTTTACATTTTCTGCATTCCAGTGTTATTTTATTTGTCAAAATTTTGTATTCAGTCATGCTTTCGTCGTCTGTTTTCGTGCGGAGTTTCCTTCTCTTAAGCATTAACTCTATTATGTCTTCACTAAGCCATTTCTTGCGTGGTACTATTTTTTCTTTCTCCAGATTTTCTTCAGCACTAGTTCGTATAATATCTCTCATATTCGTCCACCTCTCTTCAATACTATATTTATTATTATCTAGGTTCTTGTTTTTATACTCTTCTAACTTATATCCTAGATTATTACTATATTGCACTCGTTGCTTACTTGAGACATCTTTTAACTTAGTGAGATCAATTTTCTTTGGCTTTGCGATTCTTTTACCTCTTTTTGGTTCTATATTAAATTTACCCAGTAGTAGATTGTGATCTGTGTTAAGGTCAGCCCCTGGGTATGTTTTACATTGTGTAATCAGATTCTTGTATTTTTGCTTTACTAATATGTAGTCAAGTTGGTATCTACCCAGATCTCCTGGCATTTTCCATGTATAAAGTCTTCGTTTTGGTTGTTTGAATTGCGTGTTTATAACAGTCATTTCTCGTTCCTTACAAAATTGTATCAATCTTTCCCCTCTTGAATTGCGCTTCCCTAGGCCATAGTTTCCTATATAGTTTTCCTCTTTCCCCTCTCCTACAACTGCATTAAAATCCCCCATTACTATAAGGTTGTCTTTTCCATTTGTTGCATCTATCAGTACATCAATCTGTTCATACATATCCTCAATATCTTCATCTGGATACCTTCCAGTTGGCATATATACTTGTATTATAATTATGTCTACTGGTGTAGTCTTTATTTTAACGGCCGTTATTCTTTCACTGTGATGAATGGTATTTTCTACTTTATTTCCATATTTTTTATTGAGTATAATCGCCGTGCCATTTTCGCCTCCTTTTTCATTTCCTGTATATATTACTCTATAGTCATCGCTCCAGTAGTCTCCACTACCCTTCCATCTCACTTCCGCCAATCCCAATATATCTATTTTCTTCCTTTCCATTTCCATTTTTAATTCTTCTAGCTTCCCATCGGTTAACGGTGCTAGTCGATAGATAAAACTTTCGTCGTGTTTCGACGTTATTAGGGTCGGCCACAGTCTAGGATACCCCATGGTAGCTCTTACCGCGCGCGGCATAAGGGTATGGTGCTAGTGAAAGTCAGAAGCACTTTACACGCAGCATAGTTAGATAAATGTAAGTGTAAGAACAAGCATAATAATATTGACGAAGCTTGATTATTGAGGCCTTTGTCCTCCAACAATAAGATATATAAGATAAGATTATTTATTTATTTATTTACACAAAATGCATACACATTATACATAGGTAACATAACAATAGTTCTAAATTCGATTAATGTAAACATGAACCTTTTCATTGGCGCGAATGTTCACACCAATACATCTCAGACTTTCCTCCTTACTTCAGCTGTTGTCGGGTCACAGCGGGAGTCTGGTAAATGTTGATTTGTTAGAACGCTAAGTGGGCCATTGAATCCAATAGGTTTGTAGGAAGCTTCTGGAGTGTCAATCAACATTGTGAGCTTGAATTAATTGATGTGACTGCAATCTGCATTCTAGGTACAGTGCCCGACATCGAGAACCCAATCGATACTGGAAATTTTGCCGTGGGTAATAAGATCTAAGAAATGTCAGTTCCATCCAGGTACCTACTGCAACGTCAGAAAAAGGGTAGTTTAAACTTTGCCGTCAGCTAATTCTCATACAAAATGCGAGGTTAAGGGTGGTATTAATAGTCGTCAGCTCAAGCTCGAGTTCAAGTAGGTCATCTCAGAAAACAAAGTTATCAACGTTACAAAGTTAAACAAAAGCTTGAGCTTGAGTAGCTGTCAGCATATTACTAGCTTGAGTTTGACATTGACATTAGCCAAGGTCTCAAGTCGGTGATTTTTTTATCTGAGATCACCTACTTGAGTTCGAGCTTGAGATGATGACTATTAATGCCACCCTAGTGCTTGACATAATGGGCCTAAGACGATACTTGATTCACGACCCAACAAGCAAAAAAAAAACAGCAACAGCCACCGCTCGTTTCATTACAGAAGAAATATTTCATTAACTTGCCCGGCGTGAGCGTAATTGAGAATTTCAATGGCGGTAATCGAATAACATGTCAGTGACGGAGAGTGTAATACGAGCGTAATGCGATTCTGGGAGCCTATACGCGAATTCTTGTATCTTTAATAAATATCAGAATCCAATTTCGTACTCGGAAACCTAAACTATTCATATTAAAATCATATAAAAATAATACATCATATTATAACCCTATAGTCAGGATGCAACGTTTATACAACGACCTGGAGGAGCAATATAAGGACGACGATGACGTAAATCTCGATATCTTTCAGAAGCTATTCATCTTAAAGAAGTGCATAAAATCAATATTACTTTAATAATAATACTGACATCTTTTCCACTATCAATTAAATCCACTTGTGTAATTAATATACTGTTAAATTGTAAATTATTATTATTATTTTTTTTTTCATTGCATGTCGAACAGTAATTGTTCGTGTATAAAATATAAAAAACCCAAAAATAAAATAGATTAGGATAATCGTTAGTTTAGTTAGCCTAAGTAGTTTTAGTTTAGTTTAAGATAGTTTTAACAACACTTTATGATCATGCTGTGTACACAACCTTTGGGCTACAAGCTGGTTCTCAACCATAATGTATTCTATTTTGTAAATAAATTGTTTGTAATCTGTTTTGTGTGCCGAATAAATAAATAAATAAATAAATTCAATGGAGGATTTAGCAATAGGTCAGCGACACGGAGGCCCAGTACAGGGGGCTAACTCTCGGGAATCTCGCATTCGACACATCTCGAAGGAAAAATCTCATTTTGCTGCAAATGAAACATCTCATATTCTCACCAAGTCATCCTCGACATTTCTGCGAGATGTTTGCCTTTTTCGCTCGACATGACTCATGTGGTCGGGAGCCGTCGAGATTGAAATGACATGAGATTTTTCCTTCGAGATGTGTCGAATGCGAGATTCCCGAGGATTAGCCCCCAAGGGCTCTATAACGCAATGGCGTATCCATAGGTTCCCAGTAGAAGGACAAAACCGGGTTTTCCTCGTTTTTCTGCTACAACTAGCGAACTGATTCTCCAGAATTATTAGGATCTGAATATTCTTTGCTGTCCTAGAAAAACATTAAAAGGACAGACAGCATTAATTGAACGAGCGAGCGAAGCGAGCCTAGCTAGAGGTTTCGGCGTGAACACTGATAGATTCTATAGTCAATAGAACGATATTACAGGAATTATCAATATTTATTGTAAATAGACATCTTGTTCGTCTTTTGATAGAAACAAAAAAAAAGTAAAAAGTATGTTATGTTGCCATAACAAACAGAACAAAAATATGCTTGTTGTATGCAAACCGCAGGGCTACAAGAATCGGGTGCTTTATTTTCCGATTCGTGTCACTCAGGCAGGGCGTTTCGTTTTAATTTGAACGCGAATGGCACCGTTATCGATTAAATTATGTTTTCAATTTCTCGAATAACTCGGCAACTTCGATTGGTGCGGTTTCGTCGCGTTTCCATTTTACTTTTCACCCCTCCAGGAACGTATCTAGGGGAGGAAAGTGGTTCGCGGTTTAAAATTAATTGATTGGAAACGCAGGCTCGCAACAATTGCCAGATTTTGGCATGACAACACATCATTGGCCCACTCTACACTACCTCTACTCTACATTCTGTTTGCCGATATGAGGATACATTAGAGTGCCCATTAGTTGAAGCGGAGGTAGCGAACCCTGACATAAGTTGTGGTGTCGGTGAGCAATTAGGTATCAAACGCGGCCTGACTCCATTTTTTTTTCAATCATAATAAAATACGAAAGAAACGTTATTGCAAACGAGATACAGTTTGTTTATTACCGTACTTCAACAAAACGCCTAGTCCTCGTTCTGTTAACGTTTAAGTTAATTCAATTCATTCAATTCATACATTTATTTCAGACAAAGTCCATAAGTGTTAGTAGTACAAAAATAATACTTAATACTAATATTAGTAGAGTTCATAAAAAATGTAATTGTAATTGTAATAAAATCAAATAGGGTCTGTTTCAGTGTGCCTGACTTCCATCTGCCAAATAATTGGGCAGCTGACCCTACCAGCTATAACGCGCAGGATGGTGTTGTTGCTGCCGCGGATCCGACTGAGTAATGAGTGAGATCTTTTTCTCATAATGGCGTAAAAGTCGTCGACGCGCGCATCCGCAAACATCCCCGAAGCACTGCAGTGTCTGGGCAGCCTCAACAACACCCTGAACGCGTTATTATACTGAGTAGCTACTACGAGTGCGAAAAAGCTGTGCCGGATGTCTGCCGAACGTCTGTCATGTATCCTAATACTATAGTAGTAAGGTTGTTTATCCAACTTATCACTTTCAGTGACAGTGACAGTAAGCACTAGTGGTAGCTGCTCTGGACTCGCAGGGCGCTGATTGTCTCTTGCGAATAGTTGACCCACAGACTGCATGTATAAAATGACTGGCAGAATGCCCTAAACAGCGTTAACTTCACATCCTCTGTGCAACGCGTAAATCTGCGGGCCAACATATTGCTTCTGACAGCCAGCGCCCTGCGCTCCCTCTCAATGTCCTTACCATCTTTAAGGTTTTCCGAGACCCAGTGACCCAGGTACTTAAACTCAGCAACCCGTTTCAAAACCACTCCATCCAAAAAGATGGGTGGTTAAATTCTCAATTAAACGCGTTTCTTTGTGTCCCTTTATATGCTAATGCTTATGTTGTCTATTCATTGAGCTTGCCTTTAAGATACCCCTTGAGAAAAGAACACAACAGCCCTTATTACAACCCTGTCCCACGACCGCTCGTTCAACCGAGTTTTTGTCATCACCAGTCTTCTTTTGAAGTCGGTTGGGCACGCAACCGGCGAAATTAATAAAGTTTCATAATTGTCTTCCTCTCTACAAATATGTCCTCGGCAGATTGTAATTAAAACCAAAGACAAACATTAGTCGGTGGACAGACCAAAGGATCGATGCCCAACCGTGCGATCATGAACAACATAATTTGATATGATACCAAATTACTTACCAAAAAAAAAACCTAAAAGCTGGACACTTTTAAGTTTTTTTAAACAGTCTTAAGGCGCCGTGCATAGTGAATTGACCGCGCGCAAAGAAAAATGCACAAAATCGATTCCTGTATCAAAAACACTAAACAAATCGAAAATTTTCACATATCAAACACTAGAATTAGGTGAGACCTATCTAAAACAGCCACTTTTGTGTTGACATTCATAAACGTTTTGAAGATATTTTCGCTGAAAAAAAAAATGGCGGCGCTCTGCTATCATGAGACACCGTATGAGTCGTATGACTATCACGACTAGCGCATAATAAAGCCTGCGATTTAGAAAACTCATACCCTTTATCATAGAGTCTATGTAAACCAGGCTCAACGAACGGGAAACAAACTTGCATTGTTGCAAACTCTTTTGTTAGGAACCGTGTACCACGTAGCAGGTTCGGGCTTCATTCGGAAAACGTCACGTAAACTCTAGTTTGTAAGTTTCAGGCATAGAACGTAAACAACAGAAAGCGGAATGTAGGACATACTGCCGATTTCTGAATTGAGAATTTCGCTAAGCAATCTCGCAAAAGAACGTGATAGAACGATACTTAGGCCCGGTTTCTGAATTGAGAAATTCGCTAAGTATCGTCCTGTCTCTGCATATTTCTCACAAAAGAGCTCCATAACAGATTGCAAGATATTTTCGCTAAAAAAAGATGCACCGCCTTTTTTTTTTTCAGCGGAAATATCTCCAAAACGTTTATGAATGTCAACACGAAACTGGCTGTAGTTTGATATGTGAACATTTTCGATTTGTTAAATGTATTTGATACATGAATCGATTTTGTTCATTTTTCTTTGAGCGCGGGCTATTATATGCACGGCGCCTTAAGCTGCGTTCTCACAATTAATTATGATGCGTAGCAGGGTATCGTTGGTGTCACAAACTGCATCCGTATGCATCGGCCTCCAAATTTCTCCCAGGCCGACAACGGAAGCTTCCTTCTGTTGTCCCACTTTGAAACTTTCAAGCCCTCGGGGCTGCTGTAAAATTCAGCAGCGCAGTTAAAGCTGAGTGTTCGGGGCACCTATGCGCCTCATGCAGTATGGAGTAGCGATAGGTCACGGTTTATGTCATTGAAACCTTTTGTTGGGACACAGGGAGTTAGGGGGTTAAGGGACTAGAGAGTAGACTTAATCAGGACAAAATTCAGTACCTCCTCCTTTTTTGAAGTCAGTGAAAATATTGAAAAAAAAACCGACTCATTAGGTCTTTCGCTGTTCGGCCACGATCGACGTTATTTCTTTTAAAAAGCTGGACAAGGAAGTTTGGTTTGAAACACACTAGGATGGAATGGCAAATAGTGAAAAGAAAAAATCCTTCATTTTCAGAAGTAAGTATTATACCTAAGTTATACATGAATGGTATTGAATGATGTTTGGATTATACATAGAGTGTCATACAAAGTATTAAGTTTTAAGTTCGAACTAAGTTATTCAACTACGAGTAACATTGGTATACCTAAGTAGATATGTGAGCAAAACTAGGTGTACTAAACTCAGTAATATCCTACACCTCACATTCACAAACACAATGGGAGAGCAGAACTATCTCGTGCGAATCGTCCGCCGCCTCATTGTATATTTACCAGAGAGTGGTCGGGGTGTAACATTTTACGATTATTCCGGGAATCGAACCCACACCGATCTGTTCACGGGCTAAATAAGTGCGAGTACGAGTGTACGTGGCTAGGGGCTAGGGATATGCAAGGTTGTATTATTACAAAGTAACGTGTATTTCAATGCCAACAGATCTAGTAGGAGTAAGATATAGCCTACCTATACATAAATGTCCCACTAGCTGGGCTGGGCATGCCTTTTCTCCGAGAGTGAGAGTTCAGCGTGCCCAATAAATTCACAAATGTATGTAACTTTGAAAATAAATTAAAGACATAGGTAAATGCCCGCACCGGGAATCCAACCTGGGTCTCTCGCTTCCGAGTCCAATTTTCTACCACTAGGCCACCACCACTCTATAAATTATACAATAAAGTATCTATACATAAAGTGATATCTATCTAAATTCTAAGATATATTAACGTGGCCGCCACTGGTTTGTACTCTGTGCTGGTGAATTGGTTTCTGCGGTCTAGTGCGGACCTTTGTCGGGTGGCTCACAAACGTAATGGGGACGTGAGGAATATCTTGGCGACGTTAATTATGAAGCTTATTTGGGTTACCAGCCCCCTTAGCACGCGGGCCTTCTGCCTTCTCTCAACTGTCACCTTAGCCACTTAACACTACTGAGGTGACAGTGAACAGTGGCTAAGGTGACAGTTGAGAGTAGGCAAAATAGCCCGCGTGCTAAGGGGGCTGCGTAGGGAGCACAATTTTCAAGATAAAAGTTCTATCCCACTATCTGGTAGCGGCATTTCGCTTCACACGGTGAAATAAAGCAAGATAGCGATAGCCGATAATATGGTTCGATTGACGCACTTAGAAACAATGTCCCAGGCATTGCAGCGTCGAGTGGTCTCTTCATCCATCTAGTGTGAGTGAAGGTGCCACTGGACGCTGTATAAATCATGTCGTTCGCGATGGAGGCATCCACGAGCCACTCGCAGAGTACCGAAGCACAAGTGGAGGTGGCAAGACCTACCGCACATAGGTCCTAGTACGTTTCGATCGTTTGCTGGATTTAGTGTGCCATTTTTATGACCAAGCCTGTCGATAAAAGGGCTACTATAATAAATCTGAGTAGTGTTGGAGGGAGATGCCAGGATCGTGGCGTACCTACAGCGGGACCTCACACGACAGGTTCTACTCACTAACCTACAACTAGAATCGCTTCAATTTCAAGATAAAGGATTCTATAGGTATATTAGTACAACGATGGTAAGGATTGGGGTAGCTGAAGCAGTATTAGGGTTTCTCATTTCTCGACCTTTTTTATTTCCCGGAGCACGAGAATTCTCGACCACTATTTCCCGGGAATTCCCGGGTTGTCGAGAAATATGGAAATTTTGAAAAATATGTGTGACTTAACAATAAAACTACACTTTTTATGCAATATTCAACAACATTTATCAATCAACAACGTTAATTTTTAGTTTCATGTGAATTTAACTTTGGAAAACTTTAATTAATCGAAATAAACTCTAGCGAGATCTTTTTATCATTATTACAAACAATTAGGACTAAATAGTCTTTTTCTTTGGAAAAAACAAATAAAATATCTTCTAAAAACAATGTCACAAACAGCACTAAGGCTTTGGGTAAGTTTTTGAAATTAAAAGAAAATCCTTCAGACCTCTACTTAATTTTTTCTCCATACAAACTATTCCAGTGATGATTTCTCGAAAACAATATTTTTGGACTTTGGATCGAAATTGCGGTAACTTCTAGAAGTCCATAGCTAATTATTATTTTTCTGGTAATAGATAAACTATCTGAGACCTAAAGACCTTTAGAATAAAAAATATCTGTGAAAAGTCAAAAGAAAAAACAGTTAGAAAATAAAACCCAATGCTAAGTAATTTTTTTCAAAAAAACCTTAAAAGCCCCTTAACTTCTAAACGACAAAAAATGGCTGAACATACATGGGGGTGATTCGGGTAGCCCTCGGTGTCAGCTATCTAGATTTTCTCGCTTGACGTCTATGTTTGGGCCACCCTGTATGTGGTTGACAAGTTCACCGACAAAAGAATTGAGATCTAAATGGGTGCCGCCAAGTTCTGTAGACAATCCTTAAATTTATTTATAATAACGTATAACATCATTTTAAAACACAATCAATTGTTTTTTTACTGCTACAACAATGTTTGCTATTTAAAAATATGACATTTAAATTTAAATAGTAGAATTATTTACACAAAACAAATAACTTATGACCTATTGAAACTCAACATTTACTTGGCTAGTTTTAACGGCTAGTAAACTAACTACATAACATGACTAACATATGAAAACTAAAAACTAAAGTCGTTCTTGAACTTGGCTCTTTGACACGCTGCTTTTATTTAAACTGAAACTCAAACGATCATTTATTTTGTTCAATACCACAAATAACCATATAAGAATTGAAATAAAACGGACGAAGCAACATAATTATACTAGTTTATAAAAAGAAAACCCAAGACGACATAAACACAGCCCCGCGAGAGCGCAAGCGCGTTATTAAGTTTTTAAAATTTTTGACTGAATTTCTCGATTTCTCGATCACTTTTTTTTCGTCTCGAGTAAGGCAAAATTTCCCGGGAATTCTCGGTTCGAGAACTCTCGAAAAGAAACTCTAAGCAGTATCCACAGGCTATTATGTTCGGAATCGAATAGACAGACCGTATTATATTTGAGTATGTTCCTAGAAATAGGGTCCCTTTGCAATTTAGCTCACTTCGATGAGTTTATCAGGCTACCCTTTACATTTAGAGGGAGAATTTATAAACATACCTGGGGCTCGAGTCTGTTACGCAATGGTGCCAATGTGGGCTTCCAGTTGACGGCTTCAATTACAATTTTTGCTGTAGTAGCAAAAGTCCGATTTATTAATACTGTCGGTCCTTTAAATGTTTTTGTAGTACAGGAAAGAAAATTATGACTCTAATTCTAAAGGATTAGTTCGCTGGTTGTAGGAGAAAAACGAAAATATCACAGAATAGATAGCTTAGACGTCAGGTAAGTAACGTACGAGTAGGTACTTTCATATCTACTCCGTGCAATTTTAGTGGTTTTAAAGCCGAAGGTATTTTGTTGCACTGGTGATTCTGAGCCAAATTACAAAATTTCATTGCAAAACGCGCGAAAAAAAAAATTCATTTCTTCATACAAATAGTGTCGATTGGCGATAGCCGTTTGTATAGGGAAGTGTTTTTTTTTTCGCTCGTTTTGAAGTAAAATTTTGGAATTTGGCTCAGAATCACGAGCGCAACTAAACCTTTGCAATAGGCTTTAAAACCACTAAAATTACACGGTGTATAGAACCTCCCTACTAAGGTGGGTTTGTGAAAATCACAGTGAGTCGTTCTAAAGGTATTCTTGGAAGTCGCCTACGCTTCTCCCACGCACCCGATCTTGCCTCGTTTGGACGGAGTATGATAAATTATGCATACTTGTAAGGTCCACTTGCGTCAACCAGACTTAGCCAGTAAACTCTGAGCTAACGTCAAAAATTTTATGGAAATGTCAAATTAACTCAGAGTTAGTTGGCTAACCCTGACTGAAGCAAGTCCACCTTAGAAGATCAATATGTTCAAAGTATGGAGGAATTAAGGAAAGTGAGGGAATCAGGATACTCTGCATTGTTAACTTGACCCGATGTAGGCCTCAAACAAGATTAAAGTAGCGTTATTTTGGTTCCAAATTTTTTTTTTTATAAGTTTTTGTTTTTATCACATTTATTCGAAAAGAGCTAGCGCGTCCCCGGAAAGAGGGACTAAAATAGCTTTTTAATCCCACGAGACAAAAAGTGTTTTGAATTTTGAATTTTCATATTGTTAATACTTACCTAAGTATGAAAAAATAAACCAAAGGGAAGACAAATGTTAAAAGGCTGTGAAAAAATAAAAACATCCAGTTTTAAGAACTAGAAAACAAAATAAATTACTCAACCGAAAATATCTGTATCTTAAGATCTGTACTTCAAGCATGTGTAAGAGTACCTAGTAAAGATCGATGAAATAATAAATTGTTAATAGACCTTTTATGGAGGGAGTGCGTGATGTGATGTCTAGACGTTAGTACCACTATAAATGTTACCAAGTAACTAAATCAGATGCAAACGAGGCTTCAGCTGCCATACTGAGTATCCAGACCGGCCTGTCGACTGGAAATCTAGACGCAGATACACCCATGAATCCTATTTAAGGCAAGACTAGGCATGTTTCAATCCAACTAGGCTGGTAAAGTCGGTTGAAGAAGTCGTAAGAATCTAACATAAGTTGGTATTCTGGTGGTGAAATTTTTAAAGGTTTCTTGTCTACATTCTCTACATAATATTATATCAAGTAGTAACTGTAATGAACATAGGTACAATAAAAATAAATTATTGTCATACCCTTTAAAAAATATATAAGTTGAAAAACTTCGCTCGGGACAGGACTCGAACCCGCAACCTCCCTGTCCTCTCTCCTTCTCTTTATAGGTAAGGGATACCCTTTTTTTCAAAGAGATGAGGACCAACTTATTTGACTTGGCCCCACATTTGCCTATACGGTCAGTAACCCAGCCCGTTAAGGCCCAGGTCTTGGCACACTAGCGCCGCCAATGAAAAAAATACATAATATCTCCTTATTGGATGTGTTTTTTGCTATAAATTTGCCGTTAAATGACCCTAGGCTTAACAATTTTTAGAACCTCTCGGTTCCTTTTTAGCAAAAAACGCATCCAAAAAGAAATTACTTAGTTTTTTTTTTCATTGGCGGCGCTAGAGGTTCCTTCCCCTTCGCCTTAAAACATCGCCCCACCCTGCACCGTTCCGAATTCGTGGCTTTAGTACACATCTGTCGGCGACTGTACCGCACGACGACGGTTCGGAGATGCCCCACACAGAGTCACATACAATGGAAAGCTATCGGAGCCATCAAGTAAGCCGGGGCATGCGGGTGGCTGCATATTTGCAAAGCCCTCCGGAGTGACCTTGTTATTGGCTTCCTCCGACTAACTCTATTTGAGCTGTCTTGTTAGGGAATGTGTCGTTTCAGTCGTAAATTGGGTTGCCATCCTTCCGGTTTTCACCGGATTGGACCGTATTTGGAGGCCGTCCAGGTCGCGGTTTTTAATTAGTTACTTGTCGGATTTCGGACATGAAACGTGAGAGCAGACTCGGCGACTACAGTTTTCAATTATTGATATCGTCTGGATAAATTAGTTGGCACATCGTAATCAGTTTTGTGCCGGCGTTTAGAAAACTGCTCTACGTTTTTTTTTCTGGTGTCCGTTAAAGAGTTCTCTTTCAATTCTATAAATTGAAAAATTTACAGATCAATCTATCTAACCCTATTAAGTATGATTTTCAGATAGGAGTGTCCGAGTTGACTTCGCTTTCTAAGATTTTAAGTCCCCTTGATTTTGTTGGCAACCCTAGCTCTGTTGAGGTTTGCACATATGGAATGGAATATCTCTTCCAGCTGAACTTCCAAGAATGAGGAACTACGCGACATTTATGAGATGTCTCACAAGGTTTCTAGTTGGAGTACCTATTGCTACTTGCGAGACGATTTCATTGTAAGTATTTCTATCAGTACAGTTCAACTGTTTCTACGTTATTGGCTTGGCAAGTGACGTACACACGACAGCACGTCAGAGTGTACACTTTTGTTGTAAAGTCACCCGTAACGTAACTGAGTAGAGTGCCAGCGTGTATCTAAGGGTCGAAGTGCTGTCTTGTGTACAGTCAGGACACCACACGCCCTTTTTTATTATATTGACGCACTTATGGAGCACACACGCGCAAACTTAAGTTACAATACGGGAAAATCGCGTTTAAAGGAGTCCATCTGCCGTTTGTCACTCATTTAATTTTGAATTTTTAAGCTTGTTTACCAAACATGCCACGAACCGGCCTGGGATGTAATATGTACCAACATCCCTTCCACAAAATGGGGTTAAGCAGATTTCAGTCCCGATCGCATCCATTAGTCTTCATTCTCGAGTTGACTAGTCAAGTGCACGACGTTGAGCGATAATACGAGAAGGGAAGCCTTCGAAAGCTCGGCTGTAATATAAAATATGGAAATCGTATATGGGAAAATATCGAGTGGGTGAAAATCAGAGAGATTTTCCCACAGGACTTTCCCTAGAGTATTAATAAATGATTGCTTATTTATTCAAACACAAATTTACACATATGATTCAAAATACAAATTCACACAATGCTTCGGCAAAACAAAAAGGGCGGCAAGTCAGACTTCAAAAACACAAAATTACAACATAAATTACACGAGTTTGTGATAGGCATGGACAAATTGGACATGAATCAATCCTACTTTGTGGATTTAGGTTCAAGGGAGTAGACGGCCATTTAATACCCATCTAGTAAGTTGACGATGCAAGCTGTGTCAACTACCATACCTACTTACAACAGATTTAGTTTTAACCATCCCCTTAATCAGATATTTCAGGATGACCTGAGCAGCTACCACGAGATCTTACTGTCACTGTCACTGAAGTTGGATAAACAACCTTACTAATATAGTATTAGGATACATGACAGACGTCCGGCAGACGTCCGGCACAGCTTTTTCGCACTCGTGGTAGCTACTCAGGGCTACACTCGAAACTATTTTAAAACACATAGAGGAAAAAAAAATAAGATAGGTCTCGACCTCAGTTATGTATATCGTAACACCCTGTATAGAAGGATAAAATCTGTATAGAAGGATAAAATTTCATTTAGATTGGGTCCACTTCTTGAAGTACCTAGTATGCAAAGTCCGTCGTCGCTAACATTTCCACGACTTTTCAGCGCAAAAGTGTGAAGGTAATCTCTGTTTGTGACTGCAAAAATCTCCTCAAAGCTGAGTTTCCTTATTTTTTTGACCAAGTAACCGAGTTTGCAGTGAACCCGGGGCTTGAAAAAAGATATTCAAGAAGGTCTTTAATAAACCCCCATTACGGTGAGGCCCGAATTAATACTCGCTCCAGATAGCCCGGCAAATACGTGGAGTCCGTAGAGATGGGCTGAGTTTATCGATATTTTTAATTAAGGGACTAATAAAATCCTTTAGCATGTCTTAACAAGTTCACATCTATGAGAGATAATATAAGGTTACAGGCCATGTCGTATGCACACAATGTACAATTTTCCGTATATGTATTTATCGCCTTTTTAAAAATATTTTCTTAGTGCATTTTTCACACCGTATCTATACAAGATACAAACTAAAGAACTTATTATGTTTCAAAAATGATGCTATTTTCAGTATTGTTGTAGTGCCTGCATTATCTCTCAGTTAGATTTATCTCCTTACCACGTTTATTTTAAACAAAACAAACCTTCGCTCAATATCATATTAAACAAGCTTGAGATGAGTAGGCTCGCCTAGACTGTCGATGTCGAATAAATAAACTTTGAGCATTTGTAGAGTCCAATATCAACCTGTGCATCAATTATTTCCCTCAAAGTTCAGCATCATAGAGTCAACAACAGCAACCAACCAGTAGCATTCAACAGTAAGAATCTCAATAACATAAAGTCACTTAAACTAGCCCATAGCAGTATTATTTGCAATCGCCTCACCGACAGTCGCGATGCACGCGCCCCGTATCCCATGCTGTATTCAATCACGTATTTCACGTAGCATTTTATCGGGGGCGAAATAAAAGATCGACACGCAATCCGTGGGACGGCGACACCGGCACGTCCCTAGATGGAGCCCGCGCGCACGTACTCTTGGAATTTCTCATTTAGCACTGCGAGGTGAGGCGGTACTCCCGGAGCTCTAGCCTTCTGAATCGGGGGCTACTCCACTTCCTATGCCGCCACATTCTATAACCCGTGTCATTAAAGAAAACATTTAGGATGAACTTCAAAACACTCGTCCTCTCGCTCTAATTAATACAGTCAAAGCGAGACAACGCTAGGTTTTTAACTCCGTCCTAAATGTTTTCTTTAATGACACGGGTTATACAAAGTAACACTAACAGATCAAAGGTGTAGGACAACACCGGTTTTTAACCCCGAACCAAAAAAGAGGGATGTTATAAGTTTGACCGCTATGTGTGTGTGTGTATGTCTTTCTATAGCACCGTAGCTCTTAAACGGGTGAACCGATTTGGATGCGGTTTTTACTTTATTTGAAAGCAGGTTTCTAGCGAGTGTTCTTTCTTAGATATGTTTTATTAAAATCGGTTCAGCCCTTTAAGAGATATGCTTATTTGAAGCTTAAATGTCGGGGATATATTTTTTTTATGTAAGTAGTTATAGTTATAGCCAGTCATTGCGTTACATACTAAACAGTTTCCTAGAACAAGGAAAAAGCGCTGACTAAGTTATTGTAGTCTACTTGTGAGAAAATAATAGCGGCGGCGCGAGCGCCATCTGTCATCTAAAAAAAAGATCTGAATCTGAAACTAGTCAGCTATCTCGTTATCAATACAAGTGCACGGATATGTGCTCATTTGAACTACTAAGTACCTACTCTCATTTCTCTCAACTACTCGTTTGAACCTTAGGTCCACTTGCGTCAGCCAGGGTTAGCAAGTAAACTCTGAGTAACGTCAATAATTGTATGGAAATGTCAAATTAACTCAGAGTTAGTTGGCTAACCCTGACTGACGCAAGTCCGCCTAGGTACCTACTTTAATATCTACGTAGTAAGTATAACCGACGGGCGCAGGAGCAGCTAGGTAGATAAAGAAACCGGGAAAGGGACTCAAGAGTGGCCGATTATGTAGGAACAGCGGGTCTATTATGTAAAAAAACACTCCGCCTTTGAGCGTCAAAACACTCGAAAATAGCCCTTATTGAAATGAACAATCTTTTATTTGACATTTTAAAACCGTTATTTTTACGGTGGATATTTTAGAGAATACAGGGGCAGATCCCAAGTAGACCTAACACTATACACAAACTACACGGGGACTACACAAGACTATACACATGGGAGAGTGGAAATACGCGACCGCTGCAAGCTTTTCTCTCAACTGCAGGGATCTTTGATTAATCCTGTAAGGGGAACAGAGCAATCTTGCCGGGATTTCCCACTTAGCGGCGGTGACAACATATTGCTGTAACATTGAGGACTGATAAACGGTTGTGTGCTTCAAGATTTGTGATATTGCTCTCAGAAGCCTTCGGTTGTATCGTTGGTTGTTGGTTTGTAGAGTAAGAAATGTATAGTAAGCTGTTCTTCTCCTGCTTCAAATGCCTTAATTACCCCGTCATACAGTACAGACCACCACAGAGAAGACAATACAGTGAGAATATCAAAACCAATCACAGACGCTGGAGTACGTGTGGCAGAATACAGGGCAAATTTAAGTTGAGGAACGATAAAAAGAAGAAGCAGAAGGAAAAAAAATGTTGCAACGCATTGGGTATCCTCTCAAATAAAATAGGAGATCCTGCCAGATACACCATGGAGCATCAGGGCATACCGGCACGAAACATCTGTTTTCTTCCAGTCTTTCAACTTATTTATGTTCCAGCCCTAGGGCTGGCAGCTCTACTATTATGCTGCCATTTAAAAAGAGGTTTCCATTATACGGCGAAGATATTGTCCACCTTGTCCTCATACAAAATCAAGCTCATATCCAGCCGCGAAAAATATCAAAATTCAGTATCATAAATCGCGCGGGGGCCTCCAATGAAAACTGTCAGGGGCCATTTTTGAGTCTGGCCGTCCGTCCGTGCCATAATTGCTATCAATTTATGGCCACCCTGTCGTGTTTCCCCGTGATATACAGCCGTCAGACCACTGGGGAACTACTCAGGATCATGGCCCTCAATGCAAAACCAAACTACACTCTAGTTTCGACGGGTTTAAAGGTAGTATTGTTGTATTGTGCCTTGGAGTTTGGTAGAGCTCAGTTGGAGCGGCATTTGGTTATGTTACAAGTATGATTTAGTTATTTGAATGAATGCTAGAAAAGAAATAAAGCCTGTGCTCAGCTAATGGAACATGCTTTATGATGTAGCCTAAAGCATAAAAGAAAAGCAATTAATATACCTAGGTTGAGTAGACCCCCAATAATATTAACTGGACTATACATAAGTATGAAAAGCTGAATTTGGTTTTCTGCCTCTCTGAAAATCATAAGAGCTAGCGTATATTTTACGATGAGTCATAAAATACAGACTATATGACATTTTTTTTATATGCAAAAAAAATGTGTTCTTCTCATATAGCCTTTTTTATGACTTTTCAAAATAGTTTAGTGTCATCAGTCTAGTATGCGACAAATTTTCATCCGGTTTTTAACCCCATTGTGACAAATTCCAAAGGGTTACATAACATTTCATTAGTCATTTTGTCAAAATTTCGTCATCGTTGTGACACCGAAATCAAACCGAATTTATTAACAAAATCGATACGAAGCTTCTACGGCTCCGCAGTTTGCGGAAGAGCATAATAGAGTGGGTAGGTGGAATGTCCAGTAATTCGCGGTTGGCATGCCGGAGTGATGACGCGACGTTATGGCCCTCCCATCTGTTTTTATTTCATACTCTGTGGTCAACGGGGCGGGGGGCGTAATTATTTCAATGGCGAAAAAAAAGACTGGTGACAAGTTATGAACGAAAAGTAAAACCTGAGGTGGGTAATTCTACGGCAGAGCTTCATTATGCAATTCCCGTGGCATTTTTTATTTAAGGGATTTCAGATAATTTGATGTTCTCACATTACTTTAGAACACATTAGTAACAATTTTATTGTTACATGATTATACAATTGTTACTAATGTGTTCTAAAGTAATGTGATAAAAAATGCCACGGGAATTGCTCTGCCGTAGAATTACCCAGGTACGAATGGTGTAACGCCAAAAACATTTTTTTTTTGTCGCCCATCCGAAGTATTACTGGGAAGGCGAGGTGGAAAGCACCGATAAATCTGTAGTGGAAAGGGACATGCGCGCGAACCAGATTGGGGTCAGTAAGTAGCGCAGGACGTGAAGATTTGACGTCTTTTGGTTGCCCAACCCAACTCTACTTTTTACCGACAAGGAAGCAAGAATAATAGTAAATTAGTATGCAAGGACGCAAAAGTTTTGTTGGCTTCGAGTGCTTTTATTGAATACCGATTACCGAGCATGCACCTTCTAAGATTGAACCACGAGCCTAGCAAAATACCACAAAACTAAAGGGTGCCACTTTTAACTAAAATAAATTCGCATTTGCAGGCTTGGGTCATAGTGCAAAGGACATAAGGCAGGCTGCAAACATGTGGGGCACGCCGGAACACGGAAAAACAGAGCCATTGTTGCCAGGATAAAGCAGACCGGGCACAGTGCTACATAATGAAAATGGAACAACATTTAGGTCACAAAAAACTTTACACATTTCGTTTTTCCTTATTTTTTTTTCGTTCATGGCACGTGAATTTTAAATAGCCAGCCCGGGTTCGGATTACCGAAAATCCACTTTTGTTTCAACTATTTTAAGCGTAGTCACTTTAACTCTAGAGTCATTATTTTCAGAACGATCTCCTTCTCAACCTAAAAACAATAGCAACCATTTGTTATGCAAGGATGCAAAATTATTGTTTGCAGTGAGGGCTTGTATTGAATGAATACCGAGTTAGCGAAGGTTTCTAAAATGGAGCCAAGTGAGTTTATAGATTAGTCAAGTGAGTTCCTTTATTCTTTTTATACACCATAGGGCGTCGTCGCCTTCAAACGAAGCGCGCAAAAACAACTTTTGTCTCATCGTTTGATCTAGTAACAGCATACTTTCCGAGCCTGGGCGATGAAAAACATATTTTTTTGCAGGGACTAGTGCTAAAAATAATACAATTATTTAGGTATGAAACGGAAAAACGTGCAACATACGTAACAACTTATGAATATCTATCTACGAATAGTACCTACTCGTTTACGCGGTCGTAACAAAAGACCAAATATTAGCACTGTATCAACTGCGCCTTCTCTACAAAGAGGCTTTGTTGACTTAATAATCATCCCTCTTAAACACAGCGAGCTTGTTTCGCAAACTATTGACGTTTATTGGCTCCTTACACTTTTGTAGCGCAAAAAGCGCTTTTTTCGCAAAGTTTCAGCGCCGTTCACACCGGCTATGAACCGTGAATAATGCAATTAGAGCCTCTATCTGAACGGTTCACTGAGTTTTTTGCTCGTTCGGAGTTTTAAAGGCTATTGTGCTACGCAACTTTGCCTCGTTATGATGGCGAGTGATATTTTGACCAAGTGGCACATTTGTATGAGCTAGAGAACGGAAATGGCTAGAACCTGATATATATCTAATCAGAAAAAAAATGGTTCTGTGTCTTCAATACAGTGGAATTTTTATTAAAGTGTTAACTCAAGTCTTTTAATGCACCCGTGTTTGCTGGAGAGCTAGTGACCAATCTACTTATTTTGTCTTACAAGGCTGGGAGCTTTAGGGTGCTTATTTAGATTTCGCTGATCACGACAAAACTTTTTTTTTTGCGGTCGCGGTTGAATGATCGTTTTTTTTTTACTTTGAAAGTGTTAATCTTTGGGTTGAGAGTTTTTTTTCGTAGGGAGTTTCTTGGCTGCTTATTTAGACTCCACTGATCACAAAATCACTATTATTATGGACCGAGCGCGGATAAAAGTTCTTTTTTATAACCCAAAAATTCTAAATTCTAGCCTTGTACACGTAAGAAAAAAAAATCTCAACCCAATAAAATTACACCATCAGAGTCCAACATGTCGAACACTTTCAATCGCGACCGGCCAAAAAAATTGTAAGTATTTTCGTAATCAGCGAAAATAGCACCCTAGAAGCCTTGTTCGACAAAATAAGTGGATTGGTCACCTTCAGCTATAGCGTGATAGATGTGTAGGAGAAAATAAGGTTTTGTTGTAACAATAACACTTTACTGTGAACCTATCACTATTATAGTGACAGCCTTACAGTGACAGCGTTCCATTTTAAAACTCGGCACGTCACCCAGATCCAGTTTTGAAAAGCTCTACCTTTTGTTGAGAAATGCTTTTCACTTTAATATAAATGAGAGATAGCACAATAACGCGGTATCGAAGATATTTTCGTGCTGGTCCAGCTGGAGATCCAAAAAGTTCATAATTATTATTGATCACAAATAAACTATTATAGGTACTTACTCATAATTTAAACACAATTTTTACCGGATTTAACACTCGTCTAGGTACAAAATGTAAAAAACTGTGAAATTTTGAATTTCCCGCCACGTTGCTATCGTCCACCCTTAAGGTATTTGCAGGGCAAGGCCTAACGTCTTTGTAAGGCCTTTGCAGGGCTCGTAGTTGCGGTAGACGATTGACTGAGGTGACAACTAACTGTCTTGAATAGTGCTCGTGCAAACCGAAGAAAATACTTAGTTAAAAACAAAAAGGTATCCCACCTACATAATGTAAACTCACCCTTCTTTTCGACCATTTTAAATTCCCTAATTAGTACAAGGAGACTCGTAAAAACGCCTGAAAGGGCCGTATATTTAGCGCCGAGGTACTAGGCGCGCATAAAGTCAGTGTGTCAGGGGCATCGCCAGAAGAGGCCTTTGCGAGAACCCTCAAGATAAGCAAAGCGTGCCCCCTCCAGTGGTTGACTTAATGAGGAGCTCGGCTTATCTACACACTATCTATGGGCGCCTGGTTATCTTGTGGCTCGACATTGAAAATAGACTGTGATCTTGAGTTGCTTGATGACGTGTGACTGGGGTAAGAGATTTAAGATGGCCCTTTTGAGATGTTCATCTATGACGGCATGCGACTAGATTAGCTGAATACATTACAAAAGAAAAACACTAATCTTGTTAAAAAAAACCGGCCAAGTGCGAGTGTACCGAGGGTTCCATAACACCATTCTATGCATGCCGTATCTTTCCTTTCTTGATTCTTTTAAGGTTAAGAAGACTGCAGACCTGCGTATTATTCAACCTGATACCTCCACCCGTTCTTGACAATAAGGTCTTGACAGACAGACATATAGACGGACCACAAAGTGATCCTATGTATAATAGTTCAGTTTTCCTCCTTTTGAGGTCCGAACCCTAAACAGGCACTTTCAATTGCGTTGCCACGGTGAAAATCGAAATCGATGCCTGGTGAAATCGAGCATGGGGTGTAAAATGCAATGAAGAAAATTCCCATTGCCTTTAGAAATTGTCACAAAGCTTATAACATCATAGTCACACGCGCAAACCGCGCATTGCATTGCATGTTATGTATGTTTCACCAGTCTGTACCCGCCATTAGCCAGCCTTTGTGACGACTGAAACCGACCCACTAAGTTATGGACACCTAAAATAAAGCCCCAGTCCTCAACGTATCAGGGTGACAGAGTATCACGGAGTTGTGAAACAACCCGCGCTACAAATTAAACTTGTGCGTGGCGGGGGCGGGTGATGGCACAGAATAGTTGCTGCCAGAACTATTACCAGGGGCCTTAGCCTGTAACACAATGGCGTATCAATGGCGTCCCAGGTAGAAGGACAAAACCGGGATTTTTGCGTAGTTCTCCTACAACCAGCGAACTAATCCTCTAGAATTAGACTCATAATATTATTTGCTGTACTACAAAAACATTAAAAGGACCGACACTGGACCGACAGCATTAATAAATCGTAATTAAAACCATCAACCGGGAGCCCATTTTGGCGCCATTGCGTTACAGGCTAAGGGCCCAGTACCTCACTGCCAACAGAAGAAGGAATAAAATAAACATTTTCTTTTCAATTTCAGTACCTACACTTGAACGAATAGACGATTTTCAAATCTCAGGATACTCAGACTCGGCTGAACTAATAGGAATTAGAAGAAGATACACAGACAATGGATGTACGTACGTAGGTAGAGTCAGCTTCGGAATAAACAGCTATTTTAAATGTCAGGATCGTTATTCTTGGATTTTTTCTCGGTAAATTCCACGTTTATTATTACTAAGGAAGGATGAAGAATGTTTTAAGCTGTTTTGCTTCTTCTTACCTCGGAGGTAGTTAAACGAGGTAGCGGCCACCCCTGGTGTCAGAGATTTTAGAGCACCTAAAGGGCACCCAAAGGGCATCTGACATAGCTTAACGAATGCTATCAATCAACAACAACCAGAACCAACGGTTTAACGTGCCTTCCGAAGCACGGAAACGCTCAGACCTCACTTCGTAATCGCTGATATGTGACTCTTCGTGATCACTTCGTAATCCTAGATAGAGAATTTCATAAGTCCACATAGGTCTTCTTCACAAAATGAGTGATAAATCGGTTGAAGGTGTAGTTTAATCAACTATCCTTTTTCTTCTTGAAGTGCCTCTCCATCACTGGAGGTTGGCAGTCAGCTCTCTGCACCGCTCTCTGTTCATGGCTGTCCTGAATAATTGTTCCACGGATTTGATGCCGGTCCATACCTTGATATTACACATCCATGTCATTTTCCTCCTTCCGCCTTCTTTTTCCTTCTATTTTGCCCATCATTATGGTGTGTAGCAGCTGGTATCGTTTTTGTCTTAAAACGTGGCCTAAGTGGCAACGTGCATAAGTCTGACTATCCATACTAGAACAAAGGAATACCAAGACACACTATACATAGAAGGCTACGGGTGGTATTCTAGAACGCTACTTAAACTCAGTTCAAACTAGAACGCTACTTAAACTCTGTTTAAACTCAGTTCAAACTAGAAAGCTCCTTGAACTCTGTTTAAACTCAGTTTAAGTAGAGTTTAGTAGTTTCGACTGTCGATAAAACAGTGCATGTTTTGATTTGAATATCCCTCCCTTCATATAAAAACATGCACTGCTTTATCGACAGTCTGAACTCTGTTTATACTGAGTTTAAGTAGCGTTCTAGAATACCACCCAGTCAGGTCAGTACCTGTACCTGTTCTTTTGTAGTTGTTTAATCTTTGTGTCAAGTGGCGGCCTCCGACGAGATTAGCCCCGTCACACTAGCTCGTTGTTTCGAATGTACGCAGCGGAAAATTACCCCCAGGCTCAGGGGAATATCGATCTCGAATCTAAATAATGGGCGAAACAAAGAGGTCACAATAAAAAAAAGAAGCTGGGTTAGCAATTAAGCCCGTTATCCACAAGAGCTGAGTTGGGCAAAGAGGAAACTTTCGACACAAGAAAAGAAGAAGGGAGGAGAAAAATGTTTTCATTTTTAATGTCATACATTTACGACCTGAATAAATTCTTGTCCGGATGGATGGATTTTGACATTCTAAAACCGCTATTTTTACGGTGGTTATTTTAGAGAATATACTGGGGCAGGACAGAGATGTGTAGAAGACAAGAGAGGAGGCCTTTGCCCAGTAGTGGGACACGATACACGATAAAAACACATCTCTTCTCGTCTTGTTTCCGCTTTGGTGGCTTAATTAGTTCAGCACATGCCTTCAAATCGCACGTCTCAGCCATTTTGATTTTCTTTCCGTCTTTTTGAGTTTAAAGCAGAACAGCGGAGGCAAAAATAGAGTAACTAACTTCTTGCCGCAAAATGTAATTGTAACAAAATTAATACGCCGAAACAGTTGTTAAATAGCGGCTACCATGTTGTAATAAATTTCGACAGTGTTCAAACAGTGTTTAAAACAAGAAGTTTGGTGTGAACTTTCTAGCTAGAAACTAGCTGGGGTTATAAATGTGAAATAACAGATGGTTTTCTCTGTGACTTTGCGTAATGATGTGGAATAGCCCATATAGTTAGAGAGCTGGTGACCAATCGAGATATTTTTTCGTACAAGGCTAGGAGTTGGTAGGCTGATAGAGTAGACTTCGCTGAGTATGGGAAAAATATTTTTTTGGCACGGTCGCGGTTGAAAGTTAGATTTTTTCGACTTTGAAATTTTAAATGTATGGGTTCAGTATATTTTTTTTGTCGTACAAGGCTAGAAACTTCTAGGTTAGTTGTTGAGACTCCGTTGAACAAGAAAATATTTGTTTTTTTGGCCGAGCGTGGTTGAAAGTTTGATTTTTATAACCCAAAAATTCACACTTTCTAGGTTATAAAAAACAATATTTCTACCGCGTTTGGCTAGTAATAAATAGTGATTTCGTGATCAGTGGAGACTAAAAAGGCAGCCTAAAAACTCCCAGCCTTGTAGACAAAAAAGAAAGGACTCAACCCATACATTTAAACTTTCAAAGTCGAAAAAATCTAACTTTCAACCGCGACCGGACCAAAAAAATATTTTTCCCAGACTCAGCGAAGTCTACTCTATCAGCCTACTAACTCCCAGCCTTGTACGAAAAAATATCTCGATTGGTCACCAGCTCTCCAACTAATACATAAAGTTTCAGCGATGAAAAGTACAACCAGTCCGTTTATGATGCGCACCGCGACATTTTTCGCGGCGCGAAAAGGCATCGACATGAAATATGTCGCAAAGGCTAACATGGCTTCCTCCGCCACCCTCCGCGACTGATAAGATTTTGAAAGCAAAGGAAAGACTATTAGTGACAAACTACTATACAAGGTGTTACAAAAGTACCTAACTCTTTTTACAGGGTAATAGCACCCGGTGATAGGGATCACAACCTAAATTTTTTTTTTGCTCTATGAAGTTCCGTTGATTTTTAAATTAATAAAATGTGAACGCTGTGGCGGGAGAAAAGTATTTTTTAAATATTGTTCTCATTGATTTTCACGATGTTTTAACAACTCAAAGCTATTTAAATGCACCTACACACACAATGATATTTTAAAATTTGATCTTATACCAAAAACAAAAAGGTTAGGATTTTTTTTCAATTTTGAGGTTATAAAATAAAAATTGTATATTTCAACTTTTTTTTACAGATTGACATCCTGTTGAACACTAGGTTACACCCTGTAAAAAGAGTTAGGATGTATTGTAACACGTTGTAGACTTGAGTCGTGTTTCGGGAAAAGACATGACACTAACGCGACTTTCCGTAGACAGAAGGAGTCGGTAGGTATCTCGCGGCGTATACACCGTGGAATTTTAGTGGTTTTAAAGCCTAAGGTATTTTGTTGCACTGGTGATTCTGAGCCAAATTATAAAATTTCATTCCAAAACGCGCGAAAAAACAATTCACTTCTCCATACAAATGGTGTTGATTGGCGTTAGCCGTTTATATTGGGAAGTGTTTTTTTTTTTCGCTTATTTTGAAGTAAAATTTTGGAATTTGACTCAGAATCACGAGTGCAACTAAATACCTTCGGCTTTAAAACCACTAAAATTCCACGGTGTATAAAACTCGCGTCGTGGCCTCCTAGCCGGGCTGGAAAAAAATATGTTTTTAAACGGTTTTATTTAGCTCACCCCGTTTGTTTTATTTATTCTTTATTCTTTCTTGGGTCAAATTTAGTAATTCAAATTTCACCCTCTTCCTGTCAACCGATTAATCTGAAATTTTGTGTACACTTTGGATTTTGGTGACAATACAATTATGTTTATTCATTATCATTATAAATTCAAGATGGCCGCCGCTACAAAATGGCGGATAATTTATGTTTTATTAATCCCATCAATATGGGTATCAAATGAAAGGGCTCAACAAGCAGAATACAATATACTATAAAAAATTGAAATCCAAGATGGCGGCCGCTACAAAATGGCGGATAACGTAGGTTTTATCAATCCCATCAATATGGGTATCAAATGAAAGGGCTCAACAAGCAGAATACAATATAATATAAAAAATTGAAATACAAGATGGCGGCCGCTACAAAATGGCGGATAACGTAGGTTTTATCGATCCCATCAATATGGGTATCAAATGAAAGTGCTCAACCAGTATAATACAATGTACTAAGTATATGAATTAAACAGAATGCGAAATAAAAACTAAAAACTAGAAAATAAAAATAGGTAAAAAAACTTTTTAAGTTAAACGGTTTTATGTTAAACATACATTGCAATGTTTAAGATAAATGTACTAAAAACCAAAAAATAATAAAATAGATACAGTCGTGGGAATTATAAACTTATATGCATAGACTAGACTAAAATAAAACCGTGGGGCACGTCAACTGCCTAATTATAGTGTAACATTACAAAACAAACATTTTAATCAACGATTGTAGACAATTGACGTGCCCCACGGTTTTATTTTAGTCTAGTCTATGCATATAAGTTTATAATTCCCACGACTGTATCTATTTTATTATTTTTTGGTTTTTAGTACATTTATCTTAAACATTGCAATGTATGTTTAACATAAAACCGTTTAACTTAAAAAGTTTTTTTACCTATTTTTTTTTTAAACATAAACCTACATTTCCCAAATCCATGTGAAAGTACTGTGGTGACTAAGTTACGATGAAATCGCTAGTTTATACTGAATTTAAATTACATAGATATACAGGCAAACAGCTATGCTATGTTTGGCCCACTATATTGATTTCTTAATGGTCAAAGATCTCCACTCAAACTAGATGGGTGAAGCGAACACTTGGGACATGTTTCGATGTTGCCCTATACCACCCTCTGCTATGTGCGTGCGTCTGTGTGTGTATCTGTCTGTGGCACCGTAGCTCTTAAATGGATGAACTGATTTGGATGCGGTTTGTTTTTTATTTGAAAGCCGGTTCAGGTATTCTTAGATATGTTTTATCAAAATCGGTTCAGCCGTTTATGAGATACTTATTCTTATTTTAGGGGTTTTTTTTTTATTTACCTAGTGTTTATTATCTTTCAAATACCAGTCAAGGCACTCAACATAGGTATGTCCGAAATAAAGTGGAAGCAAAGCAAAGCTTTCCATCCTTTTCACTCTGTAGAGTTACATAAAGCCGTAAGCCTTAAGCGTGTACGCCAGGTCAAAGGTCGTTACAAAGGTCGCAGGTTCAAACTGGTGAAGTTTTAATGAAAAGAGCCGCCGTCTCTGGCCAATGATAAGAATGGGGGCTTAATCCTTGCTTAATTGATACTGGAATGGTCCAGAAAGGACTTCTGATGTTAGGCTAAAGCTTTTTAACCTGGGGTTCATGGACGGGCCCTTAGGGATCCGCGGGATGACTTCAATTGACTTCCGGAGGTCCATGGCTAGTCAAAAAGAACAACCATAAAAAAAGTTTGTCATATTAATATGATCTTTTTTTTTTCAGAAATCGAATGCGCGCTCTTACGTTCTTTCTAAATATAAATATAATACACGTGGTTTGTTGGTCACATACTTAAATTCAAAAGGTCCTTGGGTTTTTTAATTTTGACAGGGGAAGCCCTTTAAAAGTTTTTAAGTAACCCCTGGGCTAAAATATCAAGAGTTGAGCTTGTGAAATCTAAGTAGGCTTGATAGTGGCTGGCTAATAAATAAGCACCGCAGTCCCACATCATGGTAATATAGGTAGGTATGTAAGTTTTTCATGCAAGCTAACTTTCCCAAAAGTGTTACCATTGCATTGTTTGAAGCTGAAAGTTTTACATCAAAACCAGGTACTCTGCTTCTTTGATGTAAAGACACCCTTTCCCAAAAAGAAATGGTACTATAACAATTCCACTTTGTCTTTCCTTTATCTACGTTTCTACAAAACGCAAATACTTCTTTCTCCCTGTCTAAAATAGAAGGGTAGAGGTCTAATGCCCCATTTACATTCAGCCACTTGTCCTTCGCGCTGTCCTTGCCGGCAATATCAACGAACTGCATGACAATACCAAGTGGTGGCAGCAAAAAGTATTGTCAGTCAGCACAGCAGTTTCTTCGATACAAGATCGCGTTGGCATTACCAAGTTGGCATTATGCATATTAATGCATACTCACTGCATAGACCCAGCCAAGCGATTTGGGTAAAATAACATTGATAGACCTCCAATTTTAATGTAGTTTTGTGTGCATTATACACCGTGGAATTTCAGTGTTTTTAAAGCCGAAGATATTTAGTTGCACTCGTGATTCTGAGACAAATTCCAAAATTTTACTTCAAAACGAGCGAAAAAAAAAGCACTTCCCGATACAAACGGTTATCGCCAATCGACACCATTTGTATGGAGAAGTGAATTTTTTTTTCGCGCGTTTTCGGAATCAATTTTTGTAATTTGGCTCAGAATCACCAGTGCAACAAAATACCTTCGGCTTTAAAACCACTAAAATTCCACGGTGTAGGTTCTTCCTATAATTACAATTAATTTCTATAACGTTATAACTTTTCACAATTCCCGGAAAATGGTAGTTGCAGGAGGCATAATGTAAACCACATAAGATAGAAGGGGAAAGGTCTAACATAATAGGAATGGCATTAATATTCCACTCGCGAGGAGCCTTCCCTTATGAGTACGAATACGTGGGCCTCGTAACTTGAATAATCGATATGAATAACGTAGTTTATTTGGCCCAAAACTAGGGTATATAATTCCCATTATTTATGGACGCCTTATATTACGATTACGATTTATCGAAACGGAACTCTAACCCCATATTATTTGGGTTGTAAATTGGAATTTATATGAGGTTGGTCCTTGGTCCGGATCCAATGTATATTGGCAAATAGGATTTTCAGCTAAGCTTGATACATTGAAGAAACAAAATTAATATTGACTGTTGGAAAAAACTGACCTAACACGTAAATGTGACGAAATACTTGTTATAAGGTTTAAACATTCGCTTGAAACCAGCACAGTTTGGGGATTGCTGGTTCAAGTCCAGCTTTGAGCAAGTTGCGTTACTGAAAACTGGATTAAATAAATCTATGATGTAACAAAGTGTAAGCGCGTAATCAATAAAACGGCAGATCCACTGCGTTTAATGTAGGCAGGACATTAATGCAGCGGCCACATTACCGGGTGATATATTATCCGGCTACCCGGGTCAGTGTCCGTTTAATCCGGTACTAAGCTTCTGTCGAGCGACGGCCAGGGCCCTTAGCCTGTAACGCAATGGCGGGTCAATGGCGACCCGGCAGAAGGACAAAACCGGGCTCTCCTCGTTTTTCTCCTACAACCAGAGAATTAATCCTCTAGAATTAGAACCAAAATATTCTTTGCTGTACTACAAAAACATTAAAAGGACAGACAGCGTTAGCAAATCGTAATTGAAGTCGTCACCTGACAGCCCATTTTGGCACCATTGTGTTACAGGCTAAGGGCCCTGATTACGTGTCTTGCAGTTATCGAGATCGCACTGCGCCACTGGTCATCATGAATATCAGCCCGTTAGTACCTATTGCTAAAAGGTTTCTTCATGCTCACGCCACTTCTCACGATCCCGTGCCGGACGCAACCACTACCTTCTTTCCGTCTACTCCATATCGTCGGACTATCTAGCCATCTGACAATCTGCTGGCTTTAGTTAAGACAAACAACGCTTAACAAACTGTTTTCTTTGCTCTTCCCAATTTTGTGGTTAGTGTATAACATGGCTTGGAAAAGCTTGGTATAACATGGCTTGGAAAGTAGCGCTGCTGAAAGCTCCAAATCACCAGTTGTGGAGAGGTTTGACGGTTATTTTGGGTACATTTTAAATCTGTTTAAGGCGTCGTGCATAGTGAATAGCCCGCGCGCCAAGAAAAATGCACAAAATCGAGTCCTGTATCAAATTAGATACAGGACTCGTTAATAGGTGTTAGATAGGTCTCAACTAATTCTAAGGTTTCATATGTGAACATTTTTTAGAGTATATGATACAGGGATCCATTTTGTGCATTTTGCTCTTCTTATATCTTTGCGCGCGGGCTAATTCACTATGCCCAGCGCCTGAATGTAGGGAATTTAACGCGCCATAGCTGTCAAACCTTACTCAAGAACTGGTGATTTTCGATTCGGTGTACTCGTATCGACATTAAATTGTGTGAGAAACTCAGAACTAAGAACAGAAATCACAACGTCATTATCATTACACGTCCTTTGATATATTTGACATTTTTACATTGTTCAGGCAGTAATCTTTGTCTGTAGCTTTCAGGCAAAATACGACAAATGGAGAAAAATAAGGCTGACGCGCCGAACCGTTCTAACCGGGTCTGATTTATATCCGGATCGCATCAGTCAAGCAATATCCGGATAGGAATAACCTCCATGTGTGGGGGCGGGCACTACACAGGGATGCGTTCAGGGAGGAAATTATAATCTAAACCCACTTTAAAACTGACTCTAACTAAGGGTGGTATTACAGAACGCTCCTTATACAACGTGTTACAAAACATCCTAACTCTTTTTACAGGGTGTCACCTACTGGTCAACGGCATGTCAATTCTGTAGAAAAACGTTGAAAAAAACAATTTTTATTTTATAACCTCAAAATTGAAAAAAAATCATACCTTTTTTGTTCTTGGTATTAGCTCAAATTTAAAAATATGTTTGTGGGTGTAGGTACATTTGCATAGGTTTGAGTTGTTAAAACATTGTGAAAGTCAATTAAAACAATATTTAAAAAATACTTTTCTCCCGCCACAGCGTTCACATTATATTAATTTAAAAATCAACGGAACGTCATAGAGCAATAAATATTTAGGTTGTGATCCCTACCACCGGGTGCTATTACCCTGTAAAAAGAGTTAGCATCTTTTGTAACACCTTGTAGTTAAACATGGTTTATTAGCACTGTCGATAAAACGGAGAATGTTTTGATTTGAATGTCCATACTAAGCGACCAAGTCAACTAGGCACCAGGGTCCTTAGCCTGTAAAACAATGGTGCCAAAATGGGCTCCCGGTTGACTACTTCAACTACTATTTATTAATGATGTCGGTCCGTTTAATGTTTTTGTAGTACAGCAAAGAATATTCTGATTATAATTTCATAGGATTTGTTCGCTATTTTTGGAGAAAACGAGGAAATCTCTGTTTTGTCCTTCTGGGACGCCATCGATACACCCTTGCGTTACAGGCTAAGGCCTGGTTTATAAGCGGCTGCCTAGGTGCCAGGTGCCTAGTTGGCTTGGTCGGTTAGTACAGCTACAGGGTAGGGACATTCAAATCAAATCATGCACTGTTTTATCATCGACACGTTTAAACTCTGACTGGGCGGGAAGAGTTTAAACTGTTATCTAGGAGCATTCTGTAATACCACCCTTTATAGGCGTCTAGAGTTAAAGGTGGGCCGGAAGACTGTGCCTGGATTAATCTCCCTCTTTCTTAGATATTTCCTTTGCCTTGTTATTTACAATGTTCCAGGCACTGCAGCGCCGAGTGGTCTCTTCACTCATCTAGTGTTAGTGAAGGTGCCATTGGCCCTGTATAAATCATATCATTACGTAAAAATATGCTGTATTTCTTTGTATAGTGCGACATAAAAGAGTAGAAATTAAATGGCAACAATTTTTCGTAGTAAATCCGAAAAGTGGTCGGCTTTACTATGAAAAATTGTTGCCATTTAATTTCTACTCTTTTATGTCGCACTGTAGATTTTAAACGTGTTGTGATAAGACTTAAAACTAGATTGTTTTAAGTCTTTTCATTCATGTGCACTTTAGACTCATGCGCTTTTCACCGCTGCAAGCTAGGTTTATGTATCAAAACTAGATCAAAACGTTTATTGGACACTTAAGTGTATCAAAAGATTGTCGATGCCACCACACGTCCGATAGAGGCATTCCACTTGACAGCCGCAGTTCATAATTCAGGAGTCTTTAGCTAATGGCGAATGTCAGACGGAGTCACGCGCGCGTTTCATGACGTCATAAAAGCACGACACGTCCATCCGCGAGATGAGAGGCGATGTGCTCGCATGAGGACCGGAGTACCTGAGTACCTGAGTACCTGACAGCTAACGTGAATTACCTCGCAAATCACTTGGAGTTGAGTGTGACGGCAATCAAGTGTTAATTTTGTCTGGATTGGTAGATTCGTACTAATAATATGTATACAGTATTGAGGGACTACTAATACACAGGCAGGCAAATAAGCCTTGACTCCTAGGATGGTCATATCGAAAATTAAAATCGCAAACAAACGGCTAGTTCTGATTTTTTTAATAAGTTGCTAGAGTCGTGCAAAGCTAACTTTGCAGTGGAGCATCCGAAATAGTAACTTCCGTACGTTGCTTTTGTATGTTTTCACCATATTTTCAATGTATTCCACAAAACAAAATTGTAACAGACAATAACTGACGTAACATGTACAGTCAGCTACACGCTAGGATACCCCTTTTTGTTCGATTGGCGCCCTTATGCCGAGCGCGGTAAGAGCTGCCATGGGGTATCTGTGACTGTGGCCGACCGTACCACTTGTAGAACATGACTGTATCATGTACCACTGCAACGTACGGAAATTACTATTTCGGATGCTCCACTGCAAAGTTAGCTTTGCACGACTCTAGGACCACTACCAGTATCGTATATCCAAGTTTGCATCTTTGAAAGACCTGTGCTAACTTTGCAGCACTCGAAAAACAAGAAAAAAAAACGATCGCCGCCGATTTCAGCCACGTCGCAGACGCGAACGAGTGCGGCTCGTTCCGAACAACAAACAAAAATAATTAGGCAAGTGTCATTTTGAGCCCCGGCCTTACCGGTTACCGAGGGCCGTCCCTCCAGGCTCATTATTTTGAATTAGGTTAGAAAGTCCCTAGGAAAAATAATGAGTGGACCTCTTCACGGTATGAATATTCAGGGACAGTACGCTCCGGAGGGATATAATTAAAAGTAATTTTCGAATCGGCTGACTCGACGCTCTCCGAGTCGGGGGGCTCATATTGAATTAGTAATAAGAACGAGGCGCTTCTTAAAAGTAACACTTCACTTCACGTAGATTAGTATTAGCCTTAAGGGTGTTACTGATTTAACAGCAGCGGAGGCCCGTGATATTATAATGGATAATTTAAGTGCCTAGAGCAGCAAAGTAACGGTCAATAAAACTTTGCTGCGTACGAAACATTTTAGTCGTAGAATCGTAGTCGTAAATAGAAATAAAGCATTGTTTGCGAGTTTAAGTCAAGAATGCTGCAGTCACTTTATTTGTTTGCCGTCTCCCATATTCAAAGCTACATTTTGGCCGTGTCGCTTTTGATTTAGTACTTACCGAATGTAGGTAGAAATCAGAAATCAGAATCTCAGAAACGAAGTGAAATTGCCGAAACTTACAAAATTAAATACTCTCTTTGGCACGAAGACTCAATTTCTTCTAATAATCTAATGTAGCAATTTAACGTACCTGAAATAGACAAACAGAAACATTAGAGACATTAATACAAAAGCCATTTTGTTACTGACGAGGACAAAAGGCGGATACGTTTCCGTTAAATCTGTGCCTATAGACAAAATAAAATTGATGCATCGAGAAGGACAGCTTCCGGTTTGATGAATCACCTGTCAATTTGTGAGACATTTAGTACTTTTTTTGTTTATAACTGGTAGGTTTTCTCTTTTATTTTTATGAGCAAAGATTATTCTATTTTTAAACAAGCTTTTCGCTTTCGCTTTGTTTAATTAATAGACTCTACACTTACGCACTTTTTCTTATTCTCGTAATCTGTGACTTTAGCGCGTAACACGATGCTGAAAAGCATTAGGTATAATTTATAGCTAAGTAATAGACACCTAAAAATCATCTCTACATTATCATACTACTACTCTACTCAAGTTATCACATGCGATGTGCGATGCGTTTGATGCGTTAATTTTCCTTAATGTACACACGACAGCACGTCGACCTTTACACGCTAGCACTCTACTCGGTTGCGTTATGGGCGACTTTTCAACAAAAGTGTACAGACTGACGTGCTGTCGTGTGTACGTACAGTATTTCTCCCCTATTACAGACTGCTTTAGAAGGCACAGATCCACTGTGTTATTACCCAGACGATAGTATTTGAATACAGATTATTATTCGCCGTTCGTTCGGTGGAATCCACTTGGGAGCGTCCGTCATCCCGAAAATCCAGGGCACATTTCCGGGACAATTCGTTAATCACTGAACGTTTAAATGGGCTCCTTTGTTCGGTATTTTTGACGCTCATCAGTCCGCGTGTTGGCGACGGTCATTGAACGCAGTTTGATGCAAAAAGTAAGTGCTTGGAAATTCAAGTACCTACCTGGAGTGCAAAAATACTCAAAGAGAATCAGGCTACAGTAATTTATTTGGCTAAGTAATTTATTTTCAACGTATAGCTAAGTACATGTTGAGTATTTTCCAATAACATTACTGACATAAAACACAAAATAGGATGGGGGTAAAGTTTTCTGACATAACACTTGCACACAGTAATTTTTTTTATTTTCTCCGTTCTCGTTATAAGCTGCTCTGCATTTGGAGCTTTTTGATGTATACAGTTATTATCAGCATCAAAGCAGTGAATATGGGTATATGCGTCAGACTCAAACACTCTCGCAAATTGTAAGAGATAACTTTATGCGGCCCTCAAGAGTAGATGCTCTCGAAATGCCAAAGCTTGGTTTCAAAAGAGGAACATGGCGACACCCCACGTAATTTTACATTGCAACGTGCAAAGGCAGAAACTGGGTTGGCGTAGCTTGCTGCCACAGGATTGCCAGTTGCGGAATATGTACTTTGAATATTTTTGACATTCGATTTTTTTTTTTTTAAGACAGCTTTGAATGTAAACGGCCAGCTTTGTGGAAAATGCTTTCTAAATTCTTTGTGATATTTTATTTCATTGGAAAAAATATTCTCCATTTCATTGGAACCAAACATAAACAGTAACTTTTGTGCTTTTCCAGAACAAATTGGAAGCTTTTCACAGTGCAGGGCAACAAAATTATTGTAATTTTTTTGTATAAAATGGGAATCCATACCTTTTGACAACTATAAAAAAAAGTTCGCATGGAACGACCACCCTATACTTACGACTACCGGTAGATATTCTTGATCGAAGCTGCCGGTAAAAATCGATGAAAAAACACCGACTTCGTTTTGTATCGCCGGGAAAAGCCACGGAAAAGCGCACCTATATCTCGAGACGCTCACTTTTTATAAGCGTTCAAAGGCGAATGGAAAGATTCATTCGATAGCAATAAAAAAGCAGCAGAATCACGTTCGCAAAGATATTGAAAGATACAATTTTCAACCCAATTTGTGTAAAGAAATTCTTGGTTGCATTTTCTTGAATTTCAAAGAAGTAAAACGGATGACTGTAAAATTCTAAAACAGGTAGTAGGTACTCACTTATTTTACCAACATTTTACAGTCGTCAGAGATTTCATCGGTAGAGATTTCATTCGGAAACTTTGGGATGTTGTGTAGTGCTACACCCAATATTCCGAAAAAAATTGCTTTTTACTACCGGCGTCATAATTACTGAATTTAATAGATTCGTTTTTATGTCCTTTTAAAAAATACCTATACTTCAAGTAAAATCTTGACTTGTAATCAACTTTTACATTTTAAACTAAATACCTAAAAAGTATAATAATTTATAATTTGGTCACTCATACAAAACAATATCATTGTTCCTTTGCCTGCAACATAACTTAGAGTATCCAGCGCAATATTCCCCTAGAGTAAAATATCCTAACACGGAATACAGCATTCTGCCTAGCTAGACAAATATAGACATCCCTTTGTTCATATTCCTGAAGAACAAAGGAAGTTTTGTATACTACTTATAATTTTTTGGCTACCACTGTATACCTACCTAGCGACCGTAAAAGAAAATAAGGCATTTCTAGCAAGATTTTAGCCTTCTACGCTGGGGATTGTTTTATGCAGCGCGCCCGGTTATTTCATATTATCCTAAAGAAAGATCCTACATTTCTAAACAATCTGCAGTAAAGAACGAGTGAGAACAAATTTAAATTAGTTAGTTGTAGTTGAGTTGCAAACATAGTTTTTACACGAAACGCAATTTTTGACCAAGATAACTTAGGTACATGGAAAAGCGCGCGCTTCAAAGAGTTCTGAGAAGTAAGATATCAAAGGAAGAGCGGACATTTCCCTCAACGACATCAGTCTCATCGCTAATATTCAAACGCGTCCCTACAGACATTCAAACCAAGTGTATAATCGCAAAACTTGATGTCCTACATTGGTGCTTAATGTTTGGCAAGAGGCAGTTCCGCTGGCAAAATGCCAGGACCGCTCCGACCTGCATGTTGACCGCTGGAAACTACACCGCCCCGTGCCAACTGACATAGCTGCCTTCTGCCAGAAAAATGCAGAGGCGGCCATATTTCGCGCGCTTCCATTTTTTGAAATTGGAACGGATAGTTTAAGTTTTTTAGCGTCCGGTGAGCGATTGCTTTTTGTTTCCTTTTTTAGATTTATGGTTAACAAAACTGCCAGTAATAAAATTGATAAAGAAAAAAGTCGACTGCCAGTGGAAAATTAATTTGAACAGCAATGAAGAGGACAAAAAGTTCATAATACAATTTTTGCTTTCTTATTGGCCGGCTGGGCTTCCGTCGACAGACCGGAAATGAGTTTTGCGCTTTCACCCCTGTCTCCTGCCCCCGCTGCTCCACCCCCCCTAAGACGCGGGAACGAGAAACCTCAGCTCATTTACTAGACGTCGGGAAATCCATTTCACCTCATTCCGCTCATAAGAATAGTCTCTTCATCGGTTAAACGAATTTCATCCGTCGGGGACATTAAAGAAGATTGTATTTTTTTATATCACACCAAAACATACAAACTCGCTGCTGAAAAAGAAAATTCCTCTCATGTAGGTATATCCCAGTCTGTGATGATAAGTTAGCGAATACCACTCCATGAGAGAAGCAACAAAATAATGAGAAAAACGAAACATGCTACCGAATTAACGTCGCAAAAGAAAATATAACAAACGCTTGAACATTAATAAAAAGCTCCGTAACGAGTGGAAGCCTTACGAAACTCGATAACAAGGGCACTCATGAAAAGCAATTACAAATTCAAGGCACGCTGCTAACCGAATAAATTTCCACAAAACAATAATGCATGCGCTAGATGTTTGTCCTCGTTCCCCGAAAAAATATGGCACAGCCCCGGATTTATTGGGCGAAATTAAGCGAAGAAGGTCAAAGGTGGAGCTTTGGATTTTGGCCAGTGATCCTCAATGCCGCCGCCAAATCGAGATACAATTGCTCCCGTTTTTCTTCTCTGATCTATTGAACTTGATTTCAAAGGGATCTCCATGAATGGCTTTGTAATTCACTCGAATTTTATTTCGCAAGATTTTCGCTGCGGGTTGGAAAGTACCAGGGTGGCAGAGTGACACAGGCGTGCAGTGTTGAGTAGCTGCACAAAACGCTACTGTCCCGCGAGCCCTCGAGTCGCGTGCCTGGAGAGCCGGCAGTGATTAGAGCCCGCTAACAAAGCGCCGAGGGCCCTTAACCTACATGCTCCGTTTCACGCGGCTCGCGGTGACACTCCTCGCCACTGCTGCGCGCCTGGTACCTCAGCAACTTATCTTACTTTTTCCACCGAGGAAGATTAAACAGAAAAGAGGCTCACTCCATATGCTTCACTAAATCGTAGCGTACTCAAAAGGCAATAAAGTCGACATGAAACGCCAGAGCAGAGCAAGTATTAAATACAACAGCCGACAATGTAGCAAGTAGATCTGCTAGATAACACTGAGCTGCCGTAGACGTAAAATTTAGTTTTACGATACACGGCGGGTTTTATTGCGCTCGGAAGGAGGAAATAAATAGATGGGTAAATGTTAATACAACATCTCTATCTCTACACGCGCGCGCAATACTCTACCCACCTGCAAATCAGTTGCGAGGTGACACAATTTCCAAGAAATATTGATTCTCCAGCATCTGCGGGAGCTGGCAGCTCGTCAAGCAATAAACCCGTTATCTTCGCTCGTTCGCAGCAGAAAGGAACCGATATGCGCAATAAAAACGTTAAGGTGAGTTCCGCCGCGTCCCGGGCAATATTTCGGCGACTTGCCTACGCGGTAATTACTCGCGTATTTCGTCGCTCCGAGGTAAGTTTAAACTTGTAATTATGTTCCTGAATGACGTGGCTAAATTCATTAGAGCTTCGAGCGCGCTCGTTGCCAAGCTTCGGTAAAGACGACGAATTTTCCCCAAATGAGCACCTATTGCGGAAATAAACCCAGTAAACATTCTAACTAACAGTTATTAAAGTTCAAGCCTTATCTTTATTGCGTAGAGCATAAAACCCGATAGAATTATCAACATAACGATCTGAGTAAGTCGTTAAGTGACAAAGCATCGCGATAGCAAAACCTTTTTCTAACCCCTCTCCCTAAATCATTTTGCCGAGATACCTAGCTCGGCTTAATGACTACCTATTTTAGCGTTAGCTTTAAGTGTTAGCTTCTAGAGGCAATAAAGATTATAAGGAAAGAAATAAAGAGGGGGTTCCATATAAACACTTAAAGGGAAATAGTGTGCAAGTGCATTAGTCCGAGGTCAATGAACGTCCAGACGATACGTGAGGTTGTCTCCACTGGAGGGATTTGCAAGCTTAATGTACAATCCGATACATGGTAAACAACACCCACCACCAATCACCATAGCTCCTATCAACGATTAGATACTACAAAAAACTGGATATTAGGGAAAGATGGTTTGTATTCGACACTTTGGGGTGAACTGACTTAAAATAAAAAGACATAGGTATTATCAAGAACTTTGATTATAAAGAGTTCCAAAAAGGGTCAATAATATACTCCACATTTTTATTTAATAAGAAGTGGCTAAAGGCTAAGTACTAGCTTCTACGCGTTTGGACGTCGTCGGCTACCTACCTCCTACTCTTATGATTCCATCTCGGCACCAATTATCCTGCTCCTTGGCCAGGCTCCTCGCGAAAGCTGCTACAACCACCAAATACAGTCAATAGACGTGAAGATTGGATCGGAAAGTAATTTCAAAATAAAATCTTCCAAAAGAAGATTTCAGTCTAAGTAACTCTACTCCCGGATCGGCATTACAATTGGTGGACGCAAAATATCAAACCTGCGATACGCTGATGACACCACCCTATTTGCATCAAGCGAAACAGAGATGAGATCCTTTTTGGACAGAATGGAACATATTAGCGAAGAACTGGGACTCTCAATAAACAGATCCAAAACCAAAATCATGATCGTGGACCGTTCCAGCAAAATGGAGCCCAGTGGCACACTCAACCTGGATACTACTGACAACTTTTTATACCTGGGCTCCAATATTACCAACAACGGCTCTTGCGAACCTGAGGTGCGCAGAAGAATTGGGATGGCAGAGGGGGCCATGGCACAGTTGGACAGGATATGGAAGGACAGGAGCATCTCCACTAACACCAAGAGTAGCCTCGTCAGAACCCTGGTGTTCTCCATATTCTTATATGGCGCAGAAACATGGACACTAAAAAAGGCTGACCACGAACGCATAAACGCCTTTGAGATGTGGTGCTGGAGGAAGATGCTGGACATACATTGGACAGCACACCGCACCAACGTGTCAATATTGGATGAGCTTAAGATAAAAACGCGACTCTCCACCATCTGCACACGTAGGATCCTCGAATACTTTGGTCACATTGCCAGGAAAGACAGCGACAACTTAGAAAAACTGATATTCACTGGCAAAATCGACGGAAAACGACCAAGAGGCAGATGCCCGACACGGTGGACCGACCAAGTCCGCTCCACACTCAACACCACAGTATACGATGCCATACATATAGCCGCAGACAGGAACAACTGGCGTCGCATCGTGCGACAAGGATTGCTCCGATCGAATGACCACGACCCTCAGTGATGAGGATACCGATGCAAGGAGGAGGAACTCTACTCCCGGATCGGTAATCCTAGAGAATCGTTATTCCACTCTGCAGGATAAAGAAATAAAAAAGAACAAGGAGCTAGCGCACAAAAGAAGCAAGGTTTATTCAATCAACAAGCAAGACAAATGGGACTTCGACTTAGGAATTAACTGAAAGTACACACCTATTCTATGCCTCCCTATTCTGTTCGCTGAAATGTATGCATGGGATTGTTTCAATCGGGGCTGAAAAGGAAGCAGTGCACTGCATACAAAGAAGATTACCGGAGTGCTCGCATAGTTTGCCAGGTACAAAAAAGATGACCAAACACCTTTGTCACTTATTATTTGTTTTCCAAGTCCGCGCTAAAGTGTTCGGCTTAACCGAAAACTTTATTTTTCTAGAGAAACAGGGTTTCAATTTGTCAGTTTGTCATGAATAGGTACGTTAGGTAGGTATCTATGTATATAGAAGATGGCGTCAGTCTTTATTTCACATCGATAAACCATGCGACAAACTCTCTAAGGAATTATTGATACCAGACAAAAGATGCTACACAAGCAAGCTTTCACTAAGCTGCACGGACAGTCACTTGACTAACGCCCGTTGCTGTTTGACATCGTTCCGAAAAGTTTCTTGGTCACAGAATAAGCACCGTCTACCCAGACGTACCATTGGTCGCAGCTCAGGATCCATTAGAGCAGAGGATTTGTGCCTTGCAGTGACTTCAATTAGATCACTCGCCTGATTGCTCTGTGATTTACCTACTCGGAATTCCGTTATTGTCTTAGCGCAGTTCCTCTATGACAAGGTATTCGTAATTATGTAGTTGGGTTAGATCTACACTATCCCCTCAGTGACAATGAAATAGTGGAGGTAGAACAAAGACAGTTTGAGACGAAATTATTGGTTTAATCTTGTCAGAGAAGCAGGGATATGGTGTCATTTGTTTTGGATCCTTGTCGTTAGGTTCAACAATTAAAATCTTTAATTGTAGTTACACTATAAAAGCAGAAGCACTATGACATAATTCCATGGGGACAAAAATATTAAGTACTCTAAGTACCTACTTCATATTTTTCAACTATAGCATAAAAATATTGTATAGAGTATATTTATTTTTATGCTTTTTTCATAATTAAGGATTATTTAAATCAAGTTATTTGAAATATAAGAAACAATTTAAAGAAAATCAGTTCACAAAAGTACAAGGGATACCTTGTTAGGCAAGTACTAAAACTAACAGAATAAAAGAAGTTAATAAAAGTTAGTAGCCTCTTAAAACAATTGGTTACAAAGGCTGCCAAGGACCTTGGGAAAACCTACCTAAATGCCGATGAAATTAAAGTAATAAAGTACTTAACTTAGGTAAGTAAGCCAAATATGGATGGAATCGCTATCAAACTTAGTTTATTAATCCGTGGTTTCCATATAAAACACAGATTAATAGACTGAGTTTGACAACGATTCCCTTCTATATTTGACACTTGGAAAAATCCCCATTCTGCTAAGTACACGTAAACTATGGTATAAGTTCTTCATGACAGTGTAAACCTTTTTACATAAAAAGTTACCCCCTTTGTTATAACAGGACCTTTCTGTATATGTTGACCTCCTTGAATGCGCAGAAGTAGACATGTGTAGGTAATGCTTGTAATATTACAAAAACGGTGTCATGAAATATTACACATTACACGAGAGAATAAAGCATGGCACATAGCATTTCATTACACTAGATGACGTGAAACATGACACATGGCTTTTCAGCACACTGTACGTACTGCAATGAAAGTGTGCTGAAATACCATGATGTCATGTTTCATGTCTGCAATGAAGAAATACCATGATGTCATGTTTCATGTCTGCAATGAAGAAATACCATGATGTCATGTATCATGTTTGGTGCCATTATACAGGGTGTTAAGACGACGTACGTCTCACAACTAGCGCCGCCAATGGAAAAAAAAACATATCTTTTTTTTGGATGCGTTTTTAGCAAAAAACGCTCCTGCGATTCCTCAACGCGAGGCTTAACTATTTTTAGGACCTAAGGTTTGGATTCCAGATCCTAGAACTTAAGAATGCAATCGATTCTCGCCAAAAGTGGCCACTTTTGGCGAGAATCGATTGCATTCGTAGGAAATCTAATCCTGGAATCCAAACCTTAGGTCCTAAAAATAGTTAAGCCTCGCGTTGAGGAATCGCAGGAGCGTTTTTTGCTAAAAACGCATCCAAAAAAAAGATATGATTTTTTTTCCATTGGCGGCGCTAGTTGTGAGACGTACGTCGTCTTAAAAGACCGCCAACAAAGCGGGAAACCACGCATTGTCCTCATCATACTGAACATTTTTTCCCATGCAACTATACCTGGGAAATCAACGGTTTCCGAGATAATGAGGTACAAAGTCGGAATTTTCAAACTTTTTTTATTACCGAAATTTACTCAGTATCGAGTACTTATCATTTCTTCTCAAGAAGCCATACCAAAATTTTGAATATTTCTTGCATAAAACGACGTTAAAATTGCAACCCGCAATGTATTCTAAACATCGGCACTTCGAGCGTAAGTTACACAACTTTATGTCAACGCTTGTGCAATATGATTTCTCTGCGTTACACTTCCATTGCGTGATAAAATATTTTCCAAAATTATAACCTAAAAAACCAAAATCATTTCCCGGCAATAATTTATCGAAAAAGTACTTTGTTTTGGTGTCTAGTATGCGTACCTTTCGGGTCTGTCGGCGTGCTTTTAACACCCTGTATAAGGTAATATCACGCGGTATGAAATGTCATGAAATATATCATGACTTCGAAGTGCACTGTTTCGCGCATGTCTACGCAGAAGTCATTTTGTTTCACAGAGAGAAGGGAATTGTATGCGCAGACACCCCCCACCACTTTCGTCGGGCGACGAGCGCTCATAACTCTTGACGCTACCTGTAACATCCTGTTTAACCAGTGTCATTAAAGAAAACATTTAGGATGGACTTCAAAACACTCGCCCTCTCGCTCTAATTAATACAGTCAAAGCGAGACAACGCTAGGTTTTTAACTCCGTCCTAAATGTTTGCTTTAATGACACGGGTTATATTCGAGTCGACCAATCCACCTAAAGAGTCTGTCTGTCCAACTGCACTCATACGTCCCACACATGGCCGTCTTGCGTCAGAGCCGGGCCCGATGGAGCGGCAAATAGGCCCTTCTGCTCCAGTTACGCCAGACAAGCCCTAAACATTGATGCCTCCGTCCTTTGGTATGAATAAACTTGTGGTTCGCCACGAACTGTGAACTCGCGATGTGTTAGTTTTTGTTTTGCTAATTAGTCCAAATTAAAAAACATGATGGTGTTCGAAGCTGCATTTGCATAATTTTAAGTTGGTAATACATTGTGAATTGAAAAATACTTAATTAAACAACAGAACAAAAATTTTGTTTTGTGATCGTTAAAGCAGTGGCACTGCCTAAAAAAGTAGCTTTTATGTTATGACACATAATCGGCTGAATTATTGTTGTTCTGTTGTTTACAATATTTTTTCAAAAATGCTTTTTTATTGCCGTGAACGAAAAAACGGTGAGCAACGAAAAATCGCTGAACAAAAATAGCCCAGTTTAGCTTAAAAAATACTGTGTAATCATTGAATTTTCCGCCACGGAACGTCCGTCGTAGAGCAAAACAAATATTTGGGATCCCTATCACCGGATGCTATTACCCTGTAAAAATAGTTAGGATCTTTTGTAACACCTTGTATAAATTGTAGAGCTGTAATTACCCCCCTCCAGCCTGTTCATTTTTATTGCGGCTAAGCGGTAAAACGCTATTATGAGGAGCTTTTAATGTTCGGAACTCAAACCGCATAGTTTATTACAGTTACTTACCACATCCTTAGGATGTATAAGGGGCCCTAGACCTCCTCGTAAGGTCATCAAACTAAAATATTATTATTGTCCTTGAAAAACAAAATTTAAAAATATTTATTTATCAATAAGCACACGTTATACACCGTGGAATTTTAGTGGTTTTAAAGCCGAAGGTATTTAGTTGCACTCGTGATTCTGAGCCAAATTCCAAAATTTTACTTCAAAACGAGCGAAAAAAAAACACTTCCCAATACAAACGGCTATCGCCAATCGACACCATTTGTATGGAGAAGTGAATTTTTTTTTTCGCGCGTTTTGGAATGAAATTTTGTAATTTGGCTCAGAATCACCAGTGCAACAAAATACCTTCGGCTTTAAAACCACTAAAATTCCACGGTGTATAAATTTTGGTTAGGTAATCAAGATCTTTTGCTTGCTTACTCGTGGAACTCATGGAAAGAATCTAAAAGGCAGCAAAACTCAATTAGGAACTTTAAAGCATCAAGACGATCATTAACACTAAACAGTAGCTACACTCTGTCCGCACTGTTATAATAAACACAGAAGCTTCGCCTAACATGATGACTAACTATGATGTCGGTGAACCATTCTCCACAAGTCCACACTGTCCGGTCACAGGGAGGCCGCAGAGAATCTACCTATTTCGACCAAAGAGAAGATGGATGTCGTGACCTCATGTCGGACCAGGCAGCAGAGAAACACAGTACTTGTATTGTGTGGTTTGTTTTTTTGTAGGATCAGTAGGCCTAACATGGCAGCCGTATGATGTCAAGTGGCACCTAATGCACGACTGCCAACTAAGGCTGATAAGACTCGAAAGACGGAAAGTGCAAGCAAGCTTATCACACCTCTATTAGTACAGTCAGCAACACGCTAGGATACCCCTTTTTGTTCCATTGGAGCCTTTACGCCGGGCGCGGTAAGCGCAACCATGAGGTATCCTAAACTGTGGTCGACCGTACCTATGGATCATACCTTCTGGTATGGTATCATTCTGTGATACAACAGTAGACATGTGGTACTGGCTATCATAAGCTCAGTAATTCAATTAATCGATTTATTTCCGGTCGGTCAATGACTTGCAGCGCTGTGCTTTTTTACATCACCAAGAGTCCATTTTCAGTCTACGATATTTTAGCATCGGAACTACTTCTTTGCGTAGCACGGAGGAGAGTCCGTAAGTATATTCTTAGAAAAGTGTCCTCTAATAATGTTATCTTCTATCTGCATTAGATTCTACAAGATCTATCCGATAAGCCCAGGGTATATGAGTGGAGCAAGTGAAAGAGTAGCACGGTAGAGTACCTACTAACTATGGTACTACCTATAACTATACCAATGTAGCTGGTTCTGGTAGCTACCATTACAGTTGAGGTAGATACTGGTAGCTACCAACAAGTTACTCTACTTGTTGGTAGCTACCAGTATAGTAGAGGCGATCTAACAGTGTAAACATGCCGTACAATTTGATTCCATACTTAACACGATTTTCTATGTAATTTTTTATTTTTTTTTGTATGGTAAGATTTTTGTAGACTTTTGGTATGTCATACAGGGACTATCAAGGAACTAAAAAATCAAACCCCGTCCTTGTGGGATTCCTATTAGCACTTGCCTGCGTCAACTCTACTAGATGGTTAGCACAAAAAATAGGCAGATCTTGCTGCCCATAAAAAAAAATACTGAAATAAAAACAAACGAACCTTGAAGACATTTGAAAAAAGAACTCCGCAAGATGGCGTTGCGGCGCTAGTGAGGCGCGTCGAGTCGAGACTCCTCTCAAAAGAAGCCCTCGCTTTTGTCCTGCGACGTGGAACTTTCTAGTGGTTTGGCTACCTACATAGTTCTAACTCTTTGTTTACAACTCGTCTTGCGTAGTTTCCTTGAGTGAGAAACGAAGAATTCTGATGCATTGGCAAGAAAAACCTACATTTTTCAGACCTATTTGATGGAAAACGGTTTTTAAGAGCTCTACACGGTGCAAGGTCAGTAGGTATGTACGAACGTAACAAAATAAACCAAATAATCTGAATATCTACCTAAAAAACAATCTAATTTAAGTAATACCTACTTACATTGGGTTTAATAGCAGAGTCAGTAGACATAATAAATCACAAAAATGGAAGGATAATATTTCGACAGAATATAATAGGTCGTAGCTTACAAAAAGAAAAACTAAGTTCTAGGTACAAAAGGGGTTCCGTAGCTAAATAGTTCCAAACGGGACTCTATTACTAAAACGGGAATACGCTTCATAGTTCAGTGAAGGAACGCCTCAAAGGAGGGTATAGAGTGCGTGAGCGGGAACCTAATCGATTTCTTCAGAAACATATTCAGGGTGCTTAGGGAGAAAACATACTAAAAGTCCTGACGTCTAGGAGGTGAGCCGGAGGGAGGGGGGGGGTGACAAAGGTCTCAATTTTAGGTTTTTTGCCAATATCTCTAAAACGGTGCATTGTATCGAAAAATGTTCTAAAATGAAATGAAAGCTTATAAAATTCTCTATAACTTTAATTCTATACAATTTTTCCATATTCCCATCCGTTTTCGAACTACACGCTCTGGAAAAGTAAAAATTTCAAAAAAATGCCTTTTTTAAATATTCGTTTCTAATTCCAATTCTGTGGATATATTTTTATCCTCTTAGGTCGTGAGGGTCCTGGCAAATGTTCGTTTTCTGTGGTATATTCTTCCTCGCCCTCCTCAGTTGTAAGTGGATCTTGCTGAGAGGGCTCTAAATCATCTTCATCGTCATTCTCATCGACTTCCTTGCTAGAAGACACGCCGTTAAAGTATTTTCCTTGGCAATGAAGGCAAGCAGAAGAACATTTCAGCATTGCTTTATAGCATCCACATTTGCCACTGCTTTAATCCTTGGTGCAGCGACCAAATATTGCTTTTAGTAAAACCTCGGGCGCTGGTAAATCTTCTGTTGTTATTGGCGCCAAGATATTTTTAGAACTGGCTGGCTGTTTTATAAAGAGGTAAACCTAAATGTTACCTATAGGTTAGCTTGTCTTGTCACTTGTCTCGTGACGTTTGCCATTTCTAAACGCAAATAATATCTACGTACAATAAAATCTCTGCTGATTATCTGAATCCTTTCACTGGTCGCCCATAACCCAATAGATATCAGTTTAATTTTTCTGTCCCCATTCTTGAGGGGGCAGCTTATTCCCGAGCCACTGCTGCACTTGGTGGTATGTGCGCCAGGAATGATATTTAGCTGCGCTCTCAGGTGCCTGGAGAGAGCTGATATCAGGCTTAACATTTGCTACTGACCTCATGAATGACTGGAAGCGGTACTGATTGAAGGTGGTCAGTTTTGCTGGTGCCCCCTACCATTTGAGGAAGCTCACCTTTCCAGCTTCTGCAATATCACTGTGACTAGAGTAAGTAAGTAAGTAAGTAAGTAACTCTTTATTGCACAAACGAAAACATTTGAGTTGGGGTTGTAAAAGATCTTTGCTGCTTCATTAGTAGTTTCAGACTTAAAATACAATTGACAGAACCCAGCTTGCTTCTTCTAAACGTTGCTGATGTTGTGTCGCATAGCTGGTAAATGTAAGTAAGTAGGTAAGTAAGATATTTATTCACAAGATAAAACACAGTGTAAGAAGAGGTGTTCATTAACCATGCTTTTGCATCTCTTGAGTCGATAGTGCAATTATGTTGGATTTTACTCGGCCGGGTTTCAGCAGCGAGATGTCTTGTGTAGGAGTTGAATTCAGCAAAAGGACAGCTAGGTCCACATCCTCACCAACGATAGCTACCGAAATATAAGTGGATGTTCCACAGCAGTCTTCACTTAAGGACAACAGCATCATCCGAGTTTAGAAGAAGCAAGGTGGGTTTCTGTAAATTGTATTTGTATTTAAGTCTGAAATTATTAATGAAGCAGCAAAGATCTTTTATAACCCCAACTCTAGTCATAGTGATATTGCAGAAGCTGGAAAGGTGTGCTTCCTGAAATGGTATAGGGCACCAGTAAAACTGACCTCCCTCAATCAGTACCGCTTCCAGTGATTCATGAGGTCAGTAGCAAATGTTAGGCCTAATATCAGCTCCCTCCCGCCAACTGATAGCGCAGCTACATATCATTCATGGCGCACATACCACCAAGTGCAGCAGTGGCTCAGGAATGAGCTGCCCCCTCATGGGCATGAAAAAATGAAGGTGATATCTTGCCGCCAATAACAACAGAAGATTTACCACCGTCCGAGTTTTTACTAAAAGCCCTGCGTGCCCCAACAACTGCACACAGGAGGACCTCATGACGGCTAGTGACGACGCAATTCAGGTTGCCAAATTCTGGGCCAAAACAGTTTAGATTTAAGTATCAGTTTTACCATCGATACGCTAAGAAGAAGACTTAAAACAATATTTTGTCGCTGCTCCAAGGATAGAAGCAGTGGCAAATGTGGATGCTGGAAAGCAATGCTGAAATGTTCTGCTGCACTTCATTGCCAAGAAAAATACTTCAACGGCGTGTTTTCTAGCGAAGAAATCGATGACGATGAAGATAATTTAGAGCCCTCTAAGCAAGATCCACTCACCACTGAGAAGGGCGAGAAAGAAGATACCAGAGAAAAAGAACATTTGTCAGGATCCTCAAGACCTAACAGAATAAAAAGATATCCACAGAATTGGAATTAGAACGAATATTAAAAAAAAAAAAGGCAATTTTTGAAATTTTTACTTTTCCAGAGCTTGTAGTTCGAAAACGGATGGGAATATGGAAAAACTGTATAGAATCAAAGTTATAGAGAATTTTATAAGCTTTCATTTCATGGTAGATCATTTTTCGCTACAATGCACCGTTTTAGAGATATTGGCAAAAAACCTAAAATTTAGACCTTTGTCACCCCCCCCTCCCTCCGGCTCACCTCCTAGACGTCAGGACTTTTAGTATGTTTTCTCCCTAAGCACCCTGAATAGGTTTCTGAAGAAATCGCTTAGGTTCCCGCCCACGCACTCTACAACTACTATAATGACTGAACTATCAGTCCGTCTGTCTTTATCTTTCTTTAGAGAGGACTGTAAAAATCCACATATAACAAACGCGTTCTTTATCGATTTGCTGTATCATAATGTAATAGGTACTTATATCAAAACACCTTACAAGTTATGCGGTCATATAAAACCCTCGGTACGCGCTGGTGCGACTTGCACTTAGCCAGTTTTTTTTAAGCTCCTGGGTGTCACCTACGTCTATTTTCATTATTCCAACAAGGATTACAGCACTCAGTGTAAGCGGATTACTCGCAATCGAAACGTTTTAGAGGACTCCGGTTTAAAACTGTAAACCTTTAAAAAAAAGCTTTAAATCTTTTCGCTATAGGTAAATCTGTTAATTGAATTATAGCGAGCGAAAAAAACCAGGCGTGAAAAATTATTGCGTAACACTGGGTAAGCCGAAAAATGAACGGAAAATATTTAGTATGCAAATTACTTATCCCCTTTCATGATACGACGACGACGTAGCTCAAACAATGGGATTTATAAAAATAACAGTTTGGCATACAGATTGGAATCCTTGGCATTTCCATAATAGTCTTTAGAAAGATTTTCGATCGTCTCTTCCTTTTGGGCGTGGCCAATGATCAATAGGCGTGCTACTATAAGATTTATTTGTATGTTTAAATTTTGCTATTTACCAGTTTCTCTCGCACATGTCGCGCTTTCACTATCTCTATCTCTTCATAGTACGGTCGGCCACAGTCACAGATACCCCATGGCAGCTCTTAACGCGCACCAATCGAACAAAAAGGGGTATCCAAGCGTGTGGCCGACTGTACAAAACAATGTCGCTTCCCGCGTCTGTCCTTATCTACTTACACTTATTTACTGTCCTTATCTTTTAAACTTCGCAACGGATTTTGATGCGGTTTTCACCGATATTTTTTTCACGGAAGGGATACATACCACATTTTTTTCTAAATTGCTCTCGTGCAAAGCCGGAGCGAGAAGCTAGTAATGCGTTCATAAATTTAATTTACCAAATGCAACGAATTAAACTGGTTGCACCAGATAACTGTCTGCAGGAGGGCTGTCGGTCATTATTACCACAAGGACTTCTTTAAATAGACTCGGAGAACTTGAAATCAGTAACAGGACCTGTTGTCAATGTCAAGGCTTTGCGAACTAGGTACTTACTGACAGACGCGATACACTTAAATACTAACCCGAGTTTGCACGGTGTAACCAAGTATCTATAAAATCGCGGAAAAATATTCTAACTAATGAAATTAAATTAAATTATGAAGCTAAGATCACGGCTCATAGATCCTCCCTGGCTCCCTGTATTCTGTAAAATAATCACTTTATATATTCCCGTAAAAAAAAAATTTTTCATTACAATAAAAGCTATTTTTGAAAAAAATCACCGGTTTCCGTGTGTGGATTTTTTCGAGAATAGACGCGCTGAAGCCCAGCTATTGATACGAGTAAGTAACAAGCGCTATGGGTTCGTCCGAAATAAAAACTTATTAAGTATTTGAAGTTCACACTTTCAGCTGGCTTGCTAAAAGTTTGTAAGCCACAGTTTTCGAATGGTAAATGGTAATACAGAGACATAAGTTACGGGTCCCCAAACCAAGCCATAAATTGTGATTTTAGATAGCTATCGGAACCCTAACGCGGGTGAATAGGAAGCCAACAAACGAAGGGGGTTACGCCAACGCGGTAAACAGTCCAAGTATTCTCTTCCTTAAAATAAAGTTGGTAGAGCCTAGGTTGCACATCACAATGCCACGACAAAGACTTTTACCGAGCTCAAAACAGGGACACAACGCAGTACCTACAGTTAAAAAGAGTGAGACAGAGCTTTATTAAAACGTATTAGCCGTTAAATAGCTGTAAATGGTAGACTCTATACATATTTATTTAATTATTTTTTGAGAAAACTTACAGCCGATTCAAAGATTTAGCATAATAATAATACGACAGAAGGGTTAGGGACGGGAAAAAATGTTCCTTATGATGAGGACAATACGTCGTTTCCCACTTTGTTGGCGGTCTTTTAACACCCTGTATATCTTTTTTTAATCTTTTTTATGTGAGTCACTGACGGACGTCCAATTTGTATGGGTTGGGAAACCAATTATTCTTTCGTGCATTTTCGAAATTGACTGAACAAATGTTGCTCATAATCTCTAATAGAGTAGAGAAGTGGCCGAGAAACATCAGGGTCGGACGGAGATAGCCAGCGTTGAACATCTATTTTGCTTGGCAAGGAACAGAAAATAATATGAAGAGCTGACGGCCAAACTCCATTAGTGGCACGCCAAGAAGAAAAAGAATAATAATTTTTGGTGGTTTTCCCACGATCCATCCTAATGTAACTTTAAGTAGCATACAAAAGCATCAAGTGGGTAGAGCGCGTGAACTGTATGCCAAAGCCTACGGGTTCTACCGACCGGAATTGGAATGCAAGTGTCACTTTTAGAAGAAAATACCCCTTCTCCTGTATAGGCGCCTACTTTATTGGAAGAAGTCTAGGATACCAAAAGCGCGAGCCAAAAAACAAAGCGAGTTGTCTTGAAGGTTTTGTCTGCTATCGATCCGCGCGTTGAATGGGTAATCCTTGCAGTTGGAAAGAAAGCTATTTTCACCGACAAAAAATTGCACTTCATTTTAGAGGTGATTGATTCGTTTCCAACTGACCCGCACCGCCACTTTTAATGCCACAAAAGCTAATAACAAACAAATTATATCAAACTAATAAAACCTAAGATGTAGCCTGTACAATAAAATTGTACACACGACAGCACGTCGACCCTTACACGCTAGCACTCTACTCGTTTACGTTACGGGCGACTTTGCAACAAAAGTGTACACTCTGACGTGCTGTCGTGTGTACATGTCACACTAGCTGGGAAAAGGCTTTCTCTCAGAGAGAGAGAGAGCTTAATCACCACGCGTGGTTCCCCAAGTTTCCTCACGATGTGTTCTTTCACCGTCAGCGAGTGGTATTGCTACTACAAATTTACAAATGTACGTAACTTTGAAATAAATGAAAGTCATAGGTACATTCCCGCACCGGGAATCGAACCTTGGTCTCATAACCAGGCCACCATTACTAGGCCACCATATGAAACAAGAGCGTAAAACGTTTTTTTGGAATATTTTAACCGGTATACTGCAAGATTCGTTATCAAAGCACTGTTCAAATTATTGGTTGGTGTCTAGAATATATGCTCCAATCACTCACTTCACTACTTAGTTACTTAGTTATTGAGTAACATTTCACAGTTATTTTACGTTTTTAATCTGTGGAATGTATGAAATGACTGCGGATTGTAGAGTCAAGTATTTTCCCGGCTTTTCATCGCGAGGTATCAACAGTGAAGCCAACTTTTCTAAAAATTAATTACACCTAGGAATTCAGGCTGTCAGGCGGCCTATCCTTGGCCTAAGCTAAGCGAAAGCTTCATAAATATTAAATCTTAGCCTTGGGATCATAAGCCGTACCTAGATATTTTATTTAGAGGTCTTTGTTGGATTTTATTTCTGAACTCCCTTTTATTTTCTTGTCCTCTTCTTGCTGACTTAAAGAGAAATCAAAAGGTGCTAAAATAAGGAAGTATTTAAGGGTGGACGATAGCAACGTGGCGGGAAATTCAAAATTTTCACAGTTTTTTATATTTTGTAGCTAAACTGAGCTATTTTTGATCAGCGATTTTTCGTTCGCGGCAATAACATAGTATTCTTTTCATTACTGTAAACAACAGAATAACAATAATTCAGCCGATTATGTGTTCTGGTATACGAAAAGTTTTTTGGGCAGTGCAACTGCTTCGTAGACCAGAACACATAATTGGCTGAATTATTGTTGTTCTGTTGTTTACAGTAATGAAAAGAATACTATGTTATTGCCGCGAACGAAAAATCGCTGAACAAAAATAGCTCAGTTTAGCTACAAAATGTAAAAAACTGTGAAAATTTTGAATTTCCCGCCACTTTGCTATCGTCCACCCTTAACCCTTTTATATTATCTACAAAGAAAGATAGAACACTTTAGGAAAGATATTAGGCTTATGTCGCTAGTGTCCACCCGTCCGTCAGTTGTGTATAAATTAGTTTTTTTTTATTCTTAATTTATTCTGTAACCTTTTTTTTTACCGTAGTTACCTAATAGTAGGACCCTTGGTCTGTTTTTGCTCTACTTATACAATCATTATTAGTTGATTGGTTTTCATGCCGAACGTGGAATAGCTTCGGTGCTCGTACTTCACGGCATTTACAGTAGGTGCACTGCACAGCATAACTAGTACAAAGCACTGCGCCCACAATGGAACTATTCGGGTGAATATCCATCGAGCTCTGGCGGGCAGCGTAAATGGATGCCCATAAATAAAGGGATAGGCTTCGTTCACTGACCAGCCTAGCGCAAAATCCATATCGAGCATATCTCCAGGAACTAAAGCCGCGTTTTCACGGTCTTACTGCCGGTTTCTGAATTGAGAAATTCGCTAAGCATATGGGTAAGTATCGTCCTGTCTCTGCAGATTTCTCATAAAGATTTCTACTGTATTATAAATATGTATTGTTTAGATTAAGGTATTTATAACTATGGGCCAAAAAAAAAGGATGCCTGAAATAAATAAATTATTATATTATAAAAGAGCGTGACAGAGCATTCATACGTAAGCATTTGCTTAGTAAAATTCTCAACTCAGAAACCGGGCCTATAATTAAGAGAGTCGTCCGAGTAAACTAATGCTTCTGATTGGTCGGTTTCATATGACAGTGCTACGTCGCGACACTAAAATGGCCAATCGTTTACTTGGACGTCGCTCTTTATCATAGTGAAACCGTGAAAACTCGCTTAAGAAAAAGCGGCACCACTTTACAAGCCTCATTCCCACGATGATTGCTAAGTCTCAAATAGGGTAAAAGTAGTACCTAGCTTCTGTAACGATTCTTAGAAAGTATATAGGTCTGATGATATCAAAAGTATCACGATAAAATTTTCGTATTTTATATCGTTACTAGTTGTGCCCGCGACTTCGTATGCGTTTTTACACATTTGACATTTAATTTAAATTCGACTGTGGAGGAAAACTCAAAAGGAAGGTTTTTTTTTATCCCCCGACCAACAAAGAGGGGTGTCATAAGTTTGATAGCTTTGTGTGTGTGTCTGTTTATGTGTTTATGAGGGTGTGCCTGTCTGTGTGTCTGTCTGTGCCCTAATCTAAACAATACATTTATGATAAAGTATGTTTTGTTTAGATTAGGTATCGCCCGTGTAAGATACCAGGAAGCTTAGCATAAGAATTGCCTGGGAAGTATGGGGGTTTATATGTATCTCCCTCGACGTAGAGTGGGATAGATAAAGTTATAAGCCCATAGATAAGGACTTACCCATTCTCATGCTAAGCCAGCAAGCAAAGCATAAGATTGGGTTAGAGCGTATCTACCGCAAATAACTCTGTCTATCCCGCTCTACGGCAAACAAAGTATATGTTTTTCATATCAAGTTGGGCTCAATAGAGTAAATATTTTAAAAAAGGCACAAAAAAAAATTTCAACCTCGCGTGGGTTCAAACTCAGAACATTTCGACCGCGACGCAACAGTACTACATTTCTAACATCGATAAACTTTGTCCGACCTCCACCGAAAACCACTCACAATTCCCTCCAGCAAGCATCATAAGGCTGGGTTAGAGCGTATCTATGGCTCTGTCCATCCCGCTCTACGTCAAACAAAAGAGTGAGATACCTATTGTTTAAACCCATAGATACGCTCTAACCCGGCCTTGTAGAACTAATATTTTCCGCTAAAATAAAATAAAAACAAAATAAAATATACGTATAGTCCTCATCATAACGAACATTTTTGCCCAAGGAACTATGCCTGGGAAATCAACGGTTTCCGAGATAATAAAGTCTGACTTTTCAATTTTTTTTTTCAGAAATGTGATCATTATCACGTTCTTAACATACCTTCTCAAGAAGCCATATCAAAATTATGGATATTTGTTACAAAAAATCAAGTTAAAATTGCAACCCGCAATGTAGGTTTTCGAGAAAATGTGGTTCAAAGTCGGACTTAATTTTTTTTTTGCAGAAATATGTTCAGTATCACGTTCTTAACATACCTTCTCAAGAAGCCATATCCAAATTATGAATATTTCTTACAAAAAACAATGCTTCGGGAGGCACGTTAAACCGTTGGTCCCGGTTGTTGTTGATTAATAACAATCGTTAAGCCATGTCAGAGACCCTTTGGGTGGCCTAAAAACTCTGACACCAGGGGTGGCCACTACCTCATACGATTACCTACCCTACAAAAAACAAAGTTAAAATTGCAACCCGCAATGTATTCTAAACATCGGATAGCCTAAGTTACTCCCAGAAATGTGAGTTACGACCATGTTAAGTTTGGTTGAAAACTATTCAGCGGTGTTCGCGTTTATCGTGTTCATACAGACAGACAGACAGACAGACAGACAGACAGACAGACAGACAGACATAAACAGTTTTTTTTGCATTTTTGGATTTAGTATAGTTTACTTAGTAACCCCTTCTAGTTTTTTTCTAAAAATATTCAATGTACAGAATTGACTTCGCTAGAGTTTTATTAAAGTATAGATAACTTTGAATCATAGTCACACGCACACAGCGTACCTATCATTGGATAGGTTACTAGCTTAGGTACCTACGTTTTGTGTAAAAATAAAATAATATTGGATTACACAGTATATGTAGAGTATATGTATAGGTAGAGTAGAGATGTCTTGTAAACTTGTAGGAACTCTGTAAACTCTGATGAAAAAACAGCCCCTCTACCCTTGACGCATGTTTCCAATCCGGCCGCAATATGGCGCAATTTACAAAATGTAATATTTTACAAATTAGGACGCATTTTGTGTTTTTATTGAATAAAACAGCCTTACCTTTGAATAAACATTACAAAGTATTTAAAATCAAAGCATTACTATGCGAATTCAAAGAGAAATTAATTTTTAAACTTTTTCAATTGGTACGCAATAGCGTCAAGGGTAACCCCCCTGGGATGTACAATAATGTAGAGTCCACATTTTTTTTGTTTATTTGAGCTAAGTAGGTACCTACCAGACTTTTTAGGCTTGTCAGCATTATAATGATTTCTCATAAGCGGAGAATCCATATCAGACAGCAGGAAGATATTGATTTCCTTTTTCCAAGAACTTGGCTTTCACAAGATTCGAGTTGGTAACAACGTAGGTAGGTTTGCTCCTAATTGGATGGCCATAATACCTTCAGTTTGCATGGCAACTAAAATATTTGTAGGTTACCCAATGCCCAAATTGGAATAAACATCGATGAGAATCTATAGCGCACAAAACGTTTGGCATCTTCCAACGATGATAACCCAAACATCAATCATTCCTTTGAAATAACACAAAACAAACGAAGGGAAATCTCCTGAATTCCTGAAATAGCAGTAGGTAAGTTCTTTATTGAACAATGGCTTTTAAAAATCCCCCCGGAGTTCCGAAAACAAAAGGTCAGCTAAAATAAAGCCTTTGAAAAACTCCGAAAAGGAAAATATGAATAGCGGAACACCGAGGCCAGAATTGCTAGAAAATTCATTTAAATCCATTCTTAGTCGCTTTAGCACCAGGCGGGAATTAAAAATGAAACCACATTATAACACGTTGTCGACCTCTCAGCGGCGGAGGGTCCACGGATGCGGATGGCTAGGGACCGTGCGTGAGAGGTGGCGCGAGGGGAAAAAGGCCTATACCCAGCAGTGGGCAGAGGTGGGCTGATGATGATAACACGTTAATCCCGATAAAAACTGAGTAGTTTAAAAATACCTTACTGAAAGTACTGAAACCACAAAGTCTTTGTTGGATTATTAGTGTGTAGTTTGCGTTCTTTTTGCGACGGAAAACCGACTTCATATTTCACCAAATTTACGATAATTTACCAGGGCCCAATTAGTGATAAGAATTTTATATGTTTCTATGGAATTTAATTTCTGAAATAAATTATACAATACAATTAAGGCATTGCTTGGAGGGCTCTAAGCAAGGCAAGTCTGGGGGCCCATGTCCCTTAGATAGATAGGTTTATGAATAGCAAGGAGATAGTCCTCGGGGGCCCTAAGCGGAGCCGGGTGCATTGGCAGAATTGGCTACATTACCTACCCTACACATCTGGGACAGTGCCCGTAACTATTTCATTGTAGAGCTAATTCAAATTCAAAATATTTCATTCAGACAATGTCCATAGGGTTAGTAGCATTATTTCTTATTCTATGTTAGTATTTACAATAACAATTATTGGATTTATTTATTTATTTAGGCAATTCATTCAAAGTCCACTTGTATTTTTTTTTATGTCACGGCTCTGGTTGACACGGGTCTTTGCCACCCAGTGCCGCAGGATGGGACCGTCTACCCTGTCAGCTATAATTTTCAGGGGACCGCTGGTGCTGCTCCTCAGCCTGTGCATCAGGGAAGCCACTCTGTTACGCATTATTGCGTGGAACCCGTCAGTGTGTGCTGCTGCAAACATCCCTGATGCACTGGTAATGGAGCAGCCCAGTACCCTAAAGGCATTATTATACTGGACCCGCAAGTGAATAAGGTATTATTATACTGGACCCGCAAGTGAATAAGGTATTACTTACTGGACCCGTAAGTAATACTTTATTCTCGCGCATTTTCTATCGATTGACACTTATTTGTAGATTTATAGAGAAAATTCTCACAAACTCACAGAGGTGGCCATTATTAGACAATGCGGTGTCACCAAAAGAAATTGGGTTAACATCCTTCCCAATGTTAAGTAAGTTACAAGGAAAAGTAGGAAAACGCCGCTGCCGTAGACCAACCAACTCCCGTTTGATTTACAAGGCCAAGTGTTCCTCGCTTTATTGCGACCGCAAATGCCAACTTTATGCAGTAAAGAAGGAAAAATACTTACTTACCCGTAGCCCGGAATGCCTAGCATTTATTACTGTTCTTTATTTTTACTGCGGGAGGCAGTAAACGCCTGCCTTGTTGGCCTCAACTGACGGGTATTTATAATAAGGTCTTTTAGTCGTCTAGTCTTCTCAAATAACCTAGTAGGTTACGCGATTCATCGCTCTACCTACACTTGTAGACCATCAGAATCCTGTAATTAAACTAGAAATAAACTAAAATTCAAAGTGCGTAGCAATGTGGGCTACAAGTTTGCTAGCTATGTACATACCTACATTATCGAAAACCCAGGGGAATGGATCGGAGGTTAATAATATATTATCGGTGTTAAAATAAGGTTAACCCTTAGGTGCCTAAGGTCTTAAAATATGCACGAACTCTTAGGAAGTTATCGGCCGTAGATACCTACCTACCTTAGTGATGTAAAGGGTGAGGGTTGATTACAGTAAGAAATTAAATCTTCAAATGTTTTGGCCGCCGAAGAAAACGTAATAGCGTCGTAAAACAGCTTGCAAAAGTTTTGGTGAAACATGTTTGTCCGTCGCAAACATCAGCATATATTACGACTTATTACGCAACGTTTACGAACCTAAAAGAAGAAAAAAAAGTGCTCGATCGAAAACGACACCACATTTAAAACTTTTACGGCATCCGCGCGACGTTACAATCACCTCTTTTCAGCCAGCTACTATTTTACACCCGCCGTGAAAACATTTCCGAACGTCCTCAATCGATTTTCGACTTAGTGGCCTCGGTACAGTAGGTACGGCACCGGTTTTCCAAGAAATTGACTAAATACTAATAAAATAAGGTTGTTCCTTACCTGTGCAGCATTAAGAGTGTCCAAAAATATCGTAAATACACTAACAAAGAGTACGGCGCGCGACATTTTTGCGGCCGCGATGTGCGTCCAGAAACGCAAGTATGACGTTTGAGCAAGTCGCCCGAAACCTGCGTACTAGCGCTCCGTACAGCACCGTAGCTGTACCTAGCGTGGTATAGATCGACCCTACCGGGAGTGAGAGGGACGGCCTGCCGCCTCTTTGAGAAACGAGAGGGACGGGAGAGGGAGGCCCACGCATGCGTGGTGTGGAAACGCGACGTAACGTCGGGGACTCTCTTGTCAGAACATTCTGTCTACCCTTTTTTCTTGGAAATTGTACAAATATATCTTTTCTATTATTGTAGGACAGCTGTTTTCATATGTGTCCATAAAATTTAGTAAAACAATAGAGGTTGACTGAAAACAGCAGTTTTTTTGGTCCATGTAAAACTGTCCTACGAATTTTCCGTCAGACACTAAGGGCTTTTGACAGAGGACCCTTTCCCGGCGATAGGCTGGCTTTTTACGTCACATGTTGACCCCGCCTGACTTGTTTTAGAATATTTGCGCAATTCTGAACAAACGAGTGTCTGGCAAAATGAGAATGGGGTAAAATATTGGGCGCCGTAAATGACCTAAGCGGTGAAAGGTTAACTTTTTTGGGCGGTGTAATGTTCTTCTTCTTTTCTAGGAGGAATTGTTGCTTAACTGCTATTTTACAACACGTTTTTAAAAGCTGGAAATAATGCTTTTAAAAAGGTGTCCTAAAATGTAGAGTTCGTAGCAAGCAAGTCCACAAACGGTCGAGCAACCTCAGTTGACCGCTTCAATTACGATTTATTCAATCAACTAGACAATTTGTAAGGTACGCTTTTATTCAAAGTATAAATAACAATAATTTAAAATAAATCAAATATATCAATTTAATTGTAAATATCGAAATTTAGTATGAAATTAAAGGCTATTTTATTTTTTATTTATTTTATTTAATGCTATAGGTCGTTTTAATGTTTTTGTAGTACAGCAAAGAATATTCTAATTCTAGAATAGTTCTCTGGTTGCAGGAGAAAAACGAGGAAACCGCGGTTCTGTCTTTCTGCTGGGACGCCATCGACACGCCTTTGCGTTACAGGCTAAGGCCCCTGCAATGATGGAGCCAGTGGCGTAGCTACATAGGGTTAAAGCGGGGCAATGTCCCTGGGCCTCTAAGCTCAGGGGGCCCCCTTGGACCCTGGCACCAAACCGTATTGTACTAGCTAAAAAATCTCCTAGGTTAGATAGTAGCCCTAAGTGCCAGGAATCTAAAAAACAAATGGTGGTCCAAATAACTACGTCCAAAATTGGTTTTGAACGATGTTTACCCTGTATAAGTACCTATTTATATTTTGACTTGATAAAACCTAAACAATTTAGTTGGGGCCCAAGTTTGTCTTTTGCCCCTGGGTCCCGGTTACTTATTGCTACGCCACTGGATGGAGCTTGTCGAGCTCTCATACTAATTTTGCCTAGTGCGAGATAGACAAAAGTGATCTATCGAGCTGTTAAAACACGATCCTATAGTCTACTTCTTACTTCCTTTGGAGTTACATACAACCCTTTGTGGGTCTTGGACTCTTGGCCTCCTCGACAGTAGATTTCCATTAGTCTCTGGCCCTTGCCTCTCTTCGCCAGTTCGTGTATTTGCCCAATCTTCTTCGTGGCAGTCATTACTGGCATAAACAAAGAGTAAGTACCTAGTACTATCTACCGGAATCGTTTGTAGAGTTGTTATTCCATAGGTGATTATAAACTACTTTGCTGTCACACTTTTATTTTACTTTGTGCAGCCAATAGCACCATCCTTAGAGTCTAAGCCAATGCTAGGTAAGTAGGTACACTAAGTACATACCTTACTTCCTTCCTAATGTTGGTGGCTTCATCGTTAAGGTATCGTATCGGCACATGAGCCAAACGTGAGTTTAAACTTTACTCATTGAAATGCCATCCCGACGACGTCTGCAGAGACGGGCGCAAGAATTTTCATGAATGGGGTTTTCCTTTTTGCACCAGAAGGCTTAGCACGTGGGTAATTTTGCCTACTCTCAACTGTCACCTTAGCCACTTAGTACCTACTACTGAAGTGACAGTTAACAGTGGTTAAGGTGACAGTTGAGAGTACAGTAGGCAAAATGGCCGGCGTGCTAAGCCTACTGCTTAGTGCCCCCCTCAGACCATATAAGGTCTGTGGTGACCCCCACTACTACATACATACAATACAACTTAGGGGCGAGTTACGAGTTTATTTGGCACTAGTTGTACCCGCGACTTCGTATGCGTTTTTACACATTTGACATTTAATTTAAATTCGACTGTGGAGGAAAACTCAAAAGGAAGGTTTTTTTTAACCCCCGACCAACAAAGAGGGGTGTCATAAGTTTGATAGCTTTGTGTGTGTGTCTGTTTATGTGTTTATGAGGGTGTGCCTGTCTGTGTGACTGTCTGTGTGTGTGTGCCCTAATCTAAACAATACATTTATGATAAAATATGTTTTGTTTAGATTAGGTATCGCCCGTGTAAGATACCAGGAAGCTTAGCATAAGAATTGCCTGGGAAGTATGGGGGTTTATATGTATCTCCCTCGACGTAGAGTGGGATAGATAAAGTTATAAGCCCATAGATAAGGACTTACCCATTCTCATGCTAAGCCAGCAAGCAAAGCATAAGATTGGGTTAGAGCGTATCTACCGCAAATAACTCTGTCTATCCCGCTCTACGGCAAACAAAGTATATGTTTTTCATATCAAGTTGGGCTCAGTAGAGTAAATATTTTAAAAAAGGCACAAAAAAATATTTCAACCTCGCGTGGGTTCAAACCCAGAACATTTCGACCGCGACGCAACAGTACTACATTTCTAACATCGATAAACTTTGTCCGACCTCCACCTAAAACCACTCACAATTCCCTCCAGCAAGCATCATAAGGCTGGGTTACAGCGTATCTATGGCTCTGTCCATCCCGCTCTACGTCAAACAAAAGAGTGAGATACCTATTGTTTAAACCCATAGATACGCTCTAACCCGGCCTTATACTACGCTTGTAGAACTAACATTTTCCGCTAAAATAAAATAAAAACAAAATAAAATATTCGTATAGTCCTCATCATAACGAACATTTTTGCCCAAGGAACTATGCCTGGGAAATCAACGGTTTCCGAGATAATAAAGTCTGACTTTTCAATTTTTTTTTTCAGAAATGTGATCATTATCACGTTCTTAACATACCTTCTCAAGAAGCCATATCAAAATTATGGATATTTCTTACAAAAAATCAAGTTAAAATTGCAACCCGCAATGTAGGTTTTCGAGAAAATGTGGTTCAAAGTCGGACTTAATTTTTTTTTTTTGCAGATTTATGTTCAGTATCACGTTCTCAACATACCTTCTCAAGAAACCATATCCAAATTATGAATATTTCTTACAAAAAACAAAGTTAAAATTGCAACCCGCAATGTATTCTAAACATCGGATAGCCTAAGTTACTCCCAGAAACGTGAGTTACGACCATGTTAAGTTGCGTTTATCGTGTTCATACAGACAGACAGACAGACAGACAGACAGACAGACAGACAGACATAAACCGTTTTTTTTGCATTTTTGGATTTAGTATAGTTTACTTAGTAACCCCTGCTAGTTTTTTTCTAAAAATATTCAATGTACAGAATTGACTTCGCTAGAGTTTTATTATAAGTATAGATTTTATTCGATGAGAAAAGTCGTAGAAAATCGCATTGGAAATCGCATTTTAAAGACGTGTTTCGGGAATAAAGCCCTGTTTATTCATGCAGATAGGTACCTAAGCTTACTAATGAATATCCGCATTCAGTCCATCCAAAGGTTGTCTGGAAGGAAATAAAAATGGCTATCTTATTGCCTTTAGCATACATCTGTAATATTTTTTTTGGTGCAATAAAGATATGGATTATAATATGTTGTCACTTATCAAAAGTACCTAGCTGAAAATGTGTTAAACTGGAAAAAGTTCGCGCAAGTCGGAGGGGTGACCAAGAGCCCGACTCATAGGGGGAAAACCCGCCGCGACCACGCAATGTTTTTCGCATTACCATACCAGGCTGGGGTGACGTCACCCGATAGAAGATACTGGCTGGGTGCCTGCCATATAATGTGGGAGTGTCTAGCAGTCCGGGTACTAGGTAGTCCTAGTACCTAGTCGGACGAATGAAATAAATACCTTGTTAAAAGATACAAAATGACATGAAGATCGAAAAAACCGGCCAAGTGCGAGTCGGACTCGCGCACGAAGGGTTCCATACTATTATCTACATATAAAAACGGCAAAAAACACGTTTGTTGTATGGTGCCGTTTTATACAGGGTGTTAGAGTTTCCTGTCATACCGTGGGCTTAACACGCGCGCGCAACACTTCTATACCTACGAGCAACTTTTACTATGGGACCAACTTCCAAATCTCAGCTGCTCCATACAATTGGTGCCATCAAATTTTAGTATGGAAAGGCTAATATTTTTTTCGGCATTTCGAAGTTGGGTTGGTCCCATGCTTGTATTGATGACCCCTTCAGTGTCACAAGACCTTTCTGATACACCCTGTAGAGTCGATAAACCATTATTGCAAGTACCTATTATATAGGTAGAGCTCAATAGTTCTCTGTTGATCTCCCTATCTACAGGGTGCACTCTAAGTCGATAGCGGAACTTTAAGTAAGCTACTGATCAATAAAAACAACTTGTACTAGGTGGCGACAAAAATGGAGCGAAAAAAATATCAGCTGTTTCATACATTTGGCGCAGTACTGACTCGACCTTTTGTATGGAACAGCTGGTATTTTTTTTACTTAGATTTAGAGTGCACTCTGTAGAGCGTTACAAGGCGTAGTGAACCCTTATTTAAGAGTCCATCTGTCTCGCTGGTAGTGGTAGGATACGCTTTTTGTGCGATTTGCGCCCTTATGCCACACGCGGTAAGAGCAACAATGGGGTATCCTAGACTGTGGCCGAACGGCATATGCATGAGGTATCAGTTTCCCTCGCTATGAAAATAAAATAAATGCCTAAACTTGCAGGAAATATAATTCGCAACTCAAACAGGAAGTTTCCATTTCCCATACTTTGAATGCACATACCTACAATGCACCCTTGTTTGTATAAAATAAAGATTGCGATTCCTTTGTCCCCTAGCCTTAGCATTTGGTTAACAACCAAGTCATGAAGAATTCCCCTCGAATTAGTAATGGAAGGTAGGGTTTTTCTTCCGAGATAATCTTCACTATTGACACTTAGGGGATTTCTCAATGCATGTTGGTTTAAGAGTAAGACGGCTGCTAACCCGCTTACACATCTTATAGACTTTCCTCAAATAGTCTAGGTACAGTCGGCCACACACTAGGTTACCCCTTTTTGTTCGATTGGCGCCCTTATGCCGCGTGCGGTAAGAGCCGCCATGGGGTACCTTCGACTGTGGCCGACCGTACCTACTAAAGAAAATCTCTGGGAAATGCCTAAAATATGGTACCTTCATTCGCACGTAAACTTTTTTCGTTGCAAAGTCGCCCGTTACGTAACTGATAACTGAATAGAGTACACGCGTCTAAGGGTCGACCTGACTGTCGACTGTACCACAAAATCACATGAAGTTTCTAACAGTTTTAAACTAGTCTGTAACTCAATGGATCTCAGTTATCTGAATAAATAAAGATATTATTATTATTAAATGTCAATTTCGAAAGAAATGACCTTGTTTGTAACCCCGATCACCCTGTAGGTATGTATGTACTTACGAGCCAGCGGAAGTGTGCGCTATTCCCCTGGGCACCATGAATTAATATCCTATTTTGTTAATGACAAGCTGCACTAGTTTGCTGGCGTGAAATTGATTTATTGCTGGTCTGTGATGAAATCTTCTCATCAGCGAACGGCTATTGTACTTGGATAACACTAGTGGTTCGCCCCGAACTACGAACTCGTGACCCCATATCTCAGCAACCCCTCGACCGATTTGGCTCATGTTCGAACTTAAAAATTATCTTTGCCTCATTTACCCATCTACCAAATTTCATGACGATCCCACTAAATTTACTCAAGTTATCGTCGAACGAACATTCATACATACATACATACAAACGCCGGATTGTTCAAGTAGACTCGAAGAACTTCGCTCGCTCGTTCAATTAAACTCCCTCGGACAAGATATTTATGTTGTTGCTGTCCTATGGAACCCCAGAGGTACAAGGTCACCCCACGCCTCCCTGTGCTTAGCAACTCTTCTTGCTTCGCTCCAGCTCAGCCCAACGGCTCGCAGGCCGCTCTCCCCTTTTCGCTGCCACGTGTGATCAGCTCGAACATTTCATCTCCTGCCCCCTCGCGGCTGCCAGTCAAATGCAAAGTCTCCGCTGCTGCTCTGTCTGTGTGAGTTAAGGTGTCACTGGACGCTGTATAAATCAAAGTTTGCGCTGCTGCTATGTCCCCCCCTCTCTCTCCTGTCTTCTTCTCTGCCTGTGTGAGTGAAGGTGCCAATGGACGCTGTATAAATCATCTATACTCTAATTTTTAAATCGAGTCCACGGAATGACAGTTGTAGTATGCTACTTTCAGATAAAGCCTTTGTAGCAACTGTCATTCCGTGGACTCGATTTAAAAATTAGAGTTTAATTACGTAGATGCAATGCAAAGGCCTCAGGGGGATTACCCTTGACGCTATTGCGATCATATTGAAAAAGTATTAAAATTAATTTCTCCTTGAATTCGAATAGTAATGCTTTGATTTTAAATACTTTCTAATGTTTATTCAAAGGTGAGGCTGTTTTATTCAATAAAAACACAAAATGCGTCTTAATTTGTAAAATATTAAATTTTGTAAATTGCGCCATATTGCGGCCGTATTGGAAAAAGGCGTCAAGGGTAGAGGGGCAGTTCTGAACCTTTCAGCTTGTGTGCCCAATCAATCCATCTCCACTTTCGTGAGATTTCTAGTCTGATGCCCTCCGGACCTTCTGGACAACCAAGATATTAATGGACAAACAAAAGTAGTTTCCATAATAATATTCTCCTTAGCGCGAAACAATAATAATTTTATAAGCCCTGTCGCAATGAGGGCTACCGTTTTTAGTGCTCACTAGTTGGCGCCACTGTCGAGCAAGGCCATGAAGTATAGCTCTGAAACTTAGATATTTCTTCAAGTTAGTACTTACGTAAAAAAATATTATTACATTAAAATCATATTCAATACATACCCTTAAAGTGTATTACTAATAAATCACATCAAGGAAGCACCGTTTTGTTCGAAAAAAAATTAGAACACAATTTTCCGAAAGATAAAACTAACAATAGATAGTAGCGGGACAACAACTATTTGCCATAATTAATCTCAGATATTGCAAAATTATCACAACATTATTCTAATTAGAAATAAACCCGCGTACCCATACCAGTGGTATCCCTCATTAAATGTCTAGTTAATAAAACCGAAGGTAAATATTAGAAAACAAGTATTTATTAACAAGATAACCACGATAAAAAACACCTAAGGACATCGCTTAAAATTACAATAAATTAATTTTAAACTAAGGATATATTTTATATTATGTTCGTATCACAGACGAAAACATTATTTAGGGAATGAAAGCTGTTTAAGGTGGAAACTTAGTCCGGCTGTTGCCAACTTTTGCTCACTAGCGGCGCTGGGGTGCACACATGCACAAAGTAACGTGGTTTTTAGATTTATCAATATTTATCGCTTTTATTTCAAACTATCCTTCCGTTCGCGAGCATTGTTATGCAATTGAAGTATTAGGGAAGAAAAAAATCTAATTAACATGCTGTATTTTCCAAGTTCTGGTCTACGACAATTTTATCTTCCATCCATTCACTCACACATACAAACAAAAACATCTGAAGTAAATACTGACCAGGAACTAAGACACCTGGCCCAGTAGTAGATTGTATGTAGCGAGGTCTCTTGAATTTTTGACAGGTGATGACCAACAATCAAGACCCCTGACCACATAGTGGATTGTAAATAGCGAGGTGTTTTAGTTACTGGACATAGAATGTCTCGTTATAATATCAAAGAGTTGAAAACCCTCATTGGTAATAACCGCTACAGAAGAGGATCGAATATCCTCCTTGGTAGTTCCCTCATACCTATTTATCTAGGCGCAACTGTGTACTTGAAAAAAATAAAATGTCACACAGTTTTTCACAACAAACATGGTGAAATCAGTTGATATAATTTGGACTTTACTTGGATATATTCTCACTTATGAGTGAACTAGTGACTATCACGGGAGTGGTCATAGGAGTAATTTCCATTTTTAAAGAGTATAATTTCAATCAGACTTGTGTCGCGAATGCAATCGACAACGAAATACTTATCGCTTACTAGAAGACTTTGGCCTTCCCAAGGATTTGGAGGATACATTATTCAAGGAAATAATTGTTTGGTTGCGTACCTAGTACCTAGGTAACTACTAACAATTTCTACAAGGAGAGTATCGAGAGAGACCAAAATGTTTTAGAGAACAACAAGACTAGGGGGAAAAGCTATTCACAGAAGACTTCCTGCCTCACTTCCAACAGCCCCATATATTGGGAATACTTCAGTCTTTGTCCTAAAATCTGCTGGAGAATACAGGCTTACTTATAGATAATTATTGTTTCAAGCTATTGGATGGAATGTTAGACTACTCAAATAAAGATTTTATTATTGCGCATGTTTTTATAATTTATTGAACATCTAGGTAACACAGGTAAATACGCTATACTTAGTATAAATAAAGGCCTTTGCATCTACGTAATGAGATGATTTATGATTTATGCAGCATCTCATACTTAGTATAAATAGCTTGCAGCAAGCACTGATTCAATACGAAATGTAGGCATTTTTTTTACTTTTTCAATCCGTGGGATCAAGTTTAGTAGAATGGGACCATTCCATTTTCCCCCACCAGAGTTTCTTCCACTGGTGGGGGAAAATGGAATCGCACAAAGAAATATTCCATTTTCCCCCACCAGCTATTTATAGACAAGATTATTATTGGCGAGGCCGACTCCATTACACAATAGCCTAATTTTATTATTAATCGGCATAAGTAAAACTAATTTGTTAACTTTCCTAATTCGATTCGACTGGAAATTTTTGGGAGAGGCCTATGTTCAGAAAAGGACCAACAGAGGCTGCCAATGATGATGATGACTAATTAGATAATTTGTATTTTAAAAAAAATTGGTGTCTTATGGCATTTAACATAACAACAGTCAACGTTATTGAAATAGTACAAAATAACACAAAGACCGCTTATAAATTATTCTGAATAATCCTTTATAAAAAATATACAGGTTGGCCCAAACATAGACGTCAGCCATTATTTGGGTTTTTTTGAAAAAAAAAAACCTAGCATTGGATTTTATTTTGTAACTTTTTTTTCTTTTGATTTCTTAGCAATGTTTTTTATTCTTTAGAGTCTCAGATAAATTATCCATCACCAAAAAAATAATGATCAGCTATTTTTTGTATTATTCTGAAGAATGAGGGTTTGGAAAAGTTTTTGAAATCAATAGAAAGTCCTTCAGACCTCTACTTATTTTTTTCCCCATACTAACTATGTCAGTGATGTTTTCTCAAAAACAACATTTTGGACTTTGTATCGAAATTGCGGTATCTTCTAAAAGTCCATAGCTGATCATTATTTTTTGAAGATAGATAAATTATCTGAGACTCTAAAACATTAAAAATAATTCTGAAAAGTGAACAGAAAAAAAGTTACAAAATAAAATCCAATACTAGATTTTTTTTTTCAAAAAACCTTAAGAGCCTCAAAACTTCTAAACGCCAAAAAATGGCTGAACAGTGAACATACATGGGGGTGATTCGGGTAGCCCACGGCGTCAGCTATCTAGATTTTTTCGCTTGACGTCTATGTTTGAGCCACCCTGTATATCATTTATGAATAAGTATGCTTGTTATAGCTTTGTTATTTAAAAATCTTTACAAAACATTAATATTAAACAAATAATTCAAGTCATCGCTTTCTTGATTTAAATTAAAAATAAAAAAACCTAAACAATCGTTCGCTTGTGTCTATTCATGTCCATAGCCTAATCAGTCTATTATAATACTAAAATGTACTGATATGCAAATAGTAGTCACCCGTAATGTTTTAAAAGAAACGCTAAAAGTACCTAGCTATTCAAATTGAGGTTTAAATGTTAAAAACTATACCAATTTTATAGGGTGTTTCAGAATGGTCCTTTGACATTGAAAGGGCTCGCACGGAAGTTTGTAATGGAGATTTTATTACAATTAATGGAGATGTTAATAATAATAATCTTTTTTAAACATTTATAATAAGTTGAAAAAATTCACTCGGGGAAGGACTTAAACCCGCAACCTCTCGCATACCGTGCAGGCGCTCTACCAATTAAGCTACCGATTCAAGTAACTGTCGATGCGAATTTCTTCAACTAGTCTCCGTCAACTGGACGGGGGCGCCACCTGGTGTGATTAGTTTGCACTAATCTACACCAAGTCCTGCCCCGAGTGATTTTTTTCAACTTATTATAAATGTTTAAATTATTTCCTAGCACGGGTTAATGCTTTAGAAAAAACAAAAAGTGGTTAAATATCTTTTTTATTCAGATTACTGGGATCCATTGGGTTACAGACTAGTTAAAAATAAAATAATAGTTTATAAGCAGGCAATATTTCAGAAATAACTAAGCTCGCAAAGTTTGACTGTGCATCATTATTGTGAGTAACACAGAACCCACGTAGCCAATTTATTTCTTCTTTTTTACCCTGAGTGAATTTTTTTGTTCTGATAAAGTATATTTCATTTATTTTGAAAATTCAACTATTACTTTTTTAAATATAATGTTATGTTGACTCTAACGAAACAATAAGACTGGCTTCGCTCGCCAGTCATAGGGCCTTTCTGTAACAAAAGTTCTAACACTCTTTATTGGTTGCGGTTTTATATTATTAAGCGATAAAAAAAAAGAGCAAAATTGTCTTATAAAAAATCAGTCTTATGGTTTCATTAAAGTCAACATAAAATTATATTTAAAAAAGTAATTGTCAGATAATTTATCTATGTTCAAAAAAATAATGATCAGCTATGGACTTTTAGAAGATACCGCAATTTTGATCCAAAGTCCAAAAATATTGTTTTTGAGAAATCATTACTAAAATAGTTAGCATGGAGAAAAAAATAAGTAGATGTCTGAAGGACTTTGTATGATTTAAAAAACTTTCCCAAAGCTTTAGTGCTCAGAATCGTACAAAAAACCTGTCACTTTATGGGACTTGTATTCAAGTAATTCGCGATCAAAGTCGAAAGACTGGAGTTGGAAGAAATTTTATTTCAATAGATTTTAATTTATTTTAGTTAATTCGGACAAAAATCATTGCAGGTAGGCTTAATATCACCTGCCAGAATGGCCTGCATTCGAAATGCACGGAAAAATAAAAAATAACGATAAAATATTTTTATTTTGGCTTTTTTTTTTTCATTATTTGAATTTTAAGTTATTTTATTAACGAATTTACTTACAAAACATACTGAAAATTTTAATTCATAAAAACGTCCGAAAATCCATAGCTGATCATATTTTTTTTGGTAATAGATAAATTATGTAAGACACAAAAATATAAAAAATATCTCTGAAAAGTCGAAAGAAAAAAAAAAGAAAATAAAATCCAATGCTAGGTATTTTTGTTTTCAATAAAACCTTAAAAGCCTCATAACTTCTAAACGACAAAAAATTGCTGAACGTACATGGGTGATTCGGGTAGCCCTCGGTGTCAGCTATTTATATTTTCTCGCTTGACATCTATGTTTGGGCCACCCTGTATATTTTTTAAAAAGGATTATTCAGAATAATTATAAGCGGTCTTTGTGTTATTTTGTACTATTTTAATAACGTTAACTGTTTTAATGTTAAATGCCATAATAAACCAAATTATTTTTTTTAAATACAAATTATCGAATTAGTAAAGTTAACAAATTAGTTTTATTTATGCCGATTACTTATAAAATTAGGCTAGGCTACAGTGACTGCATCATTGTAATGAGTCGGCCTCGCTAATAATAATCTTGTCTATAAATAGCTGGTGGGGGAAAATGGAATAAAAATTCCATTTTCCCCCACCAGCCACTTAGTGAGGTGGCCAGTGAGTGAAAATTGAATATTTTTTTGTGCGATTCCATTTTCCCCCACCTGGGGGGGAAGTCTGGTAGGGGAAAATGGAATGGTCTGATTGGGGACGCCCTTATGCCGCGCGCGGCAAGAGCTGCCATGGGGTATCTGTGACTGTGGCTGACCGTACCTAACTCAGTAAGAAATAAGTTTCTTTTTGTTTTACCCTCTTATGTAGAAATCTTCGTAAAATCCTAAAACGTGATTAATTATTTTTAATTAAATTTACGAATACTAAGTTTCAACTAAATATGACTAAAAGATCTCCTGTACCTTCAAAATGGTCCTTATATCTATTGTACTAAGAACCAAAATGTTCGTATTTGAACCAAAATGCTTTTGGTGAGACTTCTTTCTTGGATGGTGCGACGATCGGTGTTTTCAAGTCTAGGAATTTGTCAAACAGTTGAGAAAAAATGTACCGAACTTTAAAAAACGCCCATATTTTTTAAATGAAAAGTAAATAATATCATGTTTTCATTGCCAGATGACCTAAACGAGCTGCATTTAGTCAAACAATAAGATAAATAAAATCTCGACCGTACAATACATGGACCTGTAACTGTATGTAAGACTATTGTTGAGAATTCAGTATAAGAATATTCAATATCATCGCTTTATTTTTAGGGAACCCAATCTCTTTATAAAGCAATAAAAGACCGAATTGTTGCCATGTTTTCTCGCCCGCTGACCCCCAAAATATCCTAAACGGCTATATTTGTCTAACATGGCAATACTGACAGCACTAAAAGTTGTATTTCTGAATATTTACTCAGAGCTTCGCTGAAGCATTGGTTGCCGGTCTTGCAACGCCGCAAAATGGCAGCGTTGCCAAATGTAGGTACACAAGACAGCACGTAGACGCTTACACGCTAGCACTCTACTCGGTTACGTTACGGGCGACTTTAAAACAAAAGTGTACACTCTGACGTGCTGTCGTGTGTACCCGGCTACCCTCAGTTTTTTTTTTCACGAGTCCTTTGGGCAAGGAGTAGGTGAGGAATGGAGAAAAAGGTGATTATACCTTCTTGGTGTATGAAGCAAGCCCACCCAAACAAAAGGCTTGGCTCAAAGGTCTCGTATACAAGCTATAAAATACAAAAAAAAAGACAACAGCCTCCGTCATCGCGTATCAGCTGTTCGTGGCCGCCATGTTGAAAGCAGCGTTACGTGTGTGTGGGTTCTCACACACAACTACACAACTTTTATAGTATGTCGTGCACCCACACATACGTAAAATATTGATATTTTCAAAAGCTAAAATAAACATAATCCTGAATTAACAACATACTTTTTGTGAATTTCGCGGCAATGGTATGATATGATAAGACAGAATGTATCAAAATTCTGAAGAAATTCGGTTTAGTTTCTTAGTTCTGGTCTACGAAAGTTAGTATGGAAATTGACAGCTAACGTCTACCCTTAAATTACACTGCGTAAGTATGTGTGTGACAATTAAATATATCTGTGCGTCACGCACATTAACTTACGTTAAAAAATTGTTTTCTATCGTCAATATAATCGATCACCAACCAAGGATCTGATTAGGCTCCCTTTATACTTTGACGCATGTGCGAATCTTTAGGATTTGCCGCATTTTCGGGCGGAAGTGGGGCAAACAATTTCATCCCAGCTAAAAGTCACACTGCCGCATGCCGCAACGACATGCGTCAAAGTGTGAAGAGAGCCTTAGACAGAGGCCCGTGCCTTGATTACATATCTTACAGTGATATAGCGAGCACTGCGGCAAGCCAATCCGTCAAAAACGCTAACGCTCTACACAAAGTACAAATCTGTGGTATTTCTTGGCAATCTCGGCATAGAAAGTGGCGCCGGGTGGAGCATTCGGGAACTACTGTCAATTTTCTATAGTTTGCTATTTGATAGTTTGGCAGCGAAATTATCTTTCTGCTTAATAATTGCAAGTTACATAATCAAGGTAAGGATAGCACGCTGCGTAAGACCTACTTTCAATACAGTCCACACACTTTGTTGGCCGGCACTGCTTGATCTGAAACAGGCAAAAGTAAACACTTTATTTTTGGATTTTATTGAATAATAAAAATCTTTATTCAGGAAAGTGGATGACAATTAGTAACTGAGTACAGTCAGCCCAATAAACCCTTCTAGTTTAACAACATCTTTGAAATCTGAAATTGAATTGAATCTTGAATTCTTGATTGATGTTAGGGTTATAAAAATTAATTGATACCATTCACAGCTGGCGTAGCACAAAAATGTGATAGATAGACCATATCTATGGGATTACAACTATATTTCTTATCTATTTTTAATTTCGTAAAATTCTGACAGCTGTAATTTTTTGACATGTCAGAGATTACAAACCTTTTTGGCCGGGCACATTTTTCAAATTCAATACGAGTCTGACATTTGAGTCTATACATTTTATTTGTCAGGAATGTACCCATTTTTATTAAGTGCAGAGCTCCAAATTAAAAGGGGATTTACGGCGAGTGATAATTACGTCCCTTTTCATCACAAAAAGTAAAAAAGTACAAGGAAATAAAACATTTTTTAATTAAAATCTCTAATCATCATCATAAATATATATACAGGGTGTTAAAAGACCGCCAACAGACCCGAAAGCCACACATACTAGACACCAAAACAAAGTACTTTTTCGATAAATTATTGCTGGGAAATTATTTTGGTTTTTTAGGTTATAATTGGGAAAAATATTTTATCACGCAATGGACGTGTAACGCACAGAAGTCATATTGCGCAAACGTAGGTATAAGTTTATGTTACATAAGCTTGAAGTGCCGATGTTTAGAATACATTGCGGGTTGCAATTTTAACGTCGTTTTTTGTAAGAAATATTCATAATTTTGATACGACTTCTTGAGAAGATATGTTAAGAACGCAAAGATATGTTAATAATACTGAATACATTTCTGTAAAAAAAAAGTTTTGAAAAGTCTGACTTTGAACCTCATTATCTCGGAAACCGTTGATTTCCCAGGCATAGTTCCTTGGGCAAAAATGTTCATCATGATGAGGACAATACGTGGTTTCCCGCTTTGTTGGCGGTCTTTTAACACCCTGTATATCACTATCACACTGGTGAACATCAATCAATGTGACACACGCGGCGTGACAGCATACTTTATTTGTTTAAGGTGAAATACGTCTCACAACTAGCGCCGCCAATGGAAAAAAAATCATATCTTTTTTGGGATGCGTTTTTAGCAAAAAACGCTCCTGCGATTCCTCAACGCGAGGCTTAACTATTTTTAGGACCTAAGGTTCCCAAAAAAAGATATGATTTTTTTTCCATTGGCGGCGCTAGTTGTGAGACGTACATCGTCTTAAAGGTTTAAACCTGAATTCTTAAGGGAGTGTTGCCAGCTAAAGATTGAAATAAAGTAATTAAAATCAATTCGACATATTGTTCGTGATGTTAAACTATTTGGTACTTTTGTATTAGTTCACTTGAGTAAGTAAATATTAAGTTTTATCTTTTTCTAGGTAAAATATAAAAAAATATCAAGCATTTTATTTTTTATTGTCCTCAAATGGGTCAAATTTTTCCCTTTTTCGGTAGAGTGCTTTTCTAGTAGCAACACTTATGAAATGTCAGGATTCTACGGAATAAAAAATCAGAGTATACGTAGATCAAACGAGTGATATAGATATAATCTGTTGCTGAATATTTTAATGACATTTTAATTTAATATTTATATAATAATAATCTAATAATTTATTTAGTGCTCATTAATTCATTTCTGTTAATTTAAATACCGTGTAAATATGTTCATAGTTAGTATTAATTTGCATGTTAGCATGTAATGCACTATTTGTACGCCCTCTGGCAAAACATAGAGCTCAATCTATTTTATGACCATCTTGTTTCTAATCACCTATGTTTAACAAATAAACTATTCTTATTCTTATTCTTATAATCTGTCCTATTCTTGTGCTATAGGGCCTACAGATGCTTGTCGATAGCTGGGGATAAAAGTATCGCCTGGGCTGAGCCTATTTTTCCTGTAGCCTCAGTTTAAAACACCAATCTCACCGATCATCTCCGAAGATCTTGCACGTTTGTGTTTATCTCATAGAGAGGGCGCGTTTGTGCTTTTCTCATAGACTTTTTTTCTCAGAGCGGGTTAGTTAAATCACTCACCGATCATCTTGGGGTAGGGCAGATTCAAGGTGTCCATGATCCGTATGAACTCCTCAAGCGGCCTGGTCAGCCTTGGGTTAAATTGCCTTTCCTCCGCAACCGTGGTGGCAGTCTGTCCTTTGTAATCGTGCGCCGGGTACAGTGTGTAGTGCGAGGGAAGGGTGAAGATCTTGTTGTGGACCGAGCTGTACAAAGCTTCCGGGGAGCCCTCTTGGAAGTCCGTGCGGCCGCAGCCCCGGATGAGGAGCGTGTCGCCCGTGAATGCGAAGGCCTGGAATGAGGGTGGAAGTTTTGAGGTTAGTTTGTTTCTTTGGTGTGGTGTATGGCTTGGCTTCCCGTCTCCTTAGAAACTCAAGACAGAAATGGCTTGGCTTCCCGTCTCCTTAGAAACTCAAGACAGAAATGGCTTGGCTTCCCGTCTCCTTAGAAACTCAAGACAGAAGTGGCTTGGCTTCCCGTCTCCTTAGAAACTCAAGACAGAAATGGCTTGGCTTCCCGTCTCCTTAGAAACTCAAGACAGAAGTGGCTTGGCTTCCCGTCTCCTTAGAAACTCAAGACAGAAATGGCTTGGCTTCCCGTCTCCTTAGAAACTCAAGACAGAAGTGGCTTGGCTTCCCGTCTCCTTAGAAACTCAAGACAGAAATGGCTTGGCTTCCCGTCTCCTTAGAAACTCAAGACAGAAGTGGCTTGGCTTCCCGTCTCCTTAGAAACTCAAGACAGAAGTGGCTTGGCTTCCCGTCTCCTTAGAAACTCAAGACAGAAATGGCTTGGCTTCCCATCTCCTTAGAAACTCAAGACAGAAATGGCTTGGCTTCCCGTCTCCTTAGAAACTCAAGACAGAAATGGCTTGGCTTCCCGTCTCCTTAGAAACTCAAGACAGAAATGGCTTGGCTTCCCGTCTCCTTAGAAACTCAAGACAGAAATGGCTTGGCTTCCCGTCTCCTTAGAAACTCAAGACAGAAATGACTTGGCTTCCCGTCTCCTTAGAAACTCAAGACAGAAATGGCTTGGCTTCCCGTCTCCTTAGAAACTCAAGACAGAAATGGCTTGGCTTCCCGTCTCCTTAGAAACTCAAGACAGAAATGACTTGGCTTCCCGTCTCCTTAGAAACTCAAGACAGAAATGGCTTGGCTTCCCGTCTCCTTAGAAACTCAAGACAGAAATGTCAGTTTCTACAGGGTGCAATCGAGTTCGATAGCAGCCTACATTAAAGTTCCGCTATCGAATTTGATTGCACGGTGCAGGTGCAATTTGCACCCGCCCGAGTGTTTTTTGGTCTAGAAATTTTTCTAGAGCATTTATTCTAAGGGAAGAGCCAGGCTTAAGATGGTAGCCGACGACTTTGATTTTGTCTAGCTACGCCTTCGTCTATACTTTCATATGATATCTCTGCCTACACCTACAGCGATAGAGGAAGTAGAGAAATGCAGCTGTCCGTCATGCTATAGGCTTCCAGTTTTTTGTATAAAGGATGCTATCTTTCTGCTTTCTAAAGCTGGGTACAGATTACGTGCAACACAACATGTAATGCAACATGCAATGCAACATTTTCCATATGTTTGAGTGCGCGCACTGCGTTCGCGAACACATTATGTATGGAAAATTCATGATGTGCGTGTTGCACGTAATCTGTAACCAGCTTAACCAGTTGTGTCTTTTGTGACTTCAATTTAATTCGACCCCAAATACAATGCAGCTGCAAATTGCAGTCTGCAGTTCTGGAGACTTTCACGCGAGTTTGGATACCAGTGGTACGATGACTGCTTTATCTACGCACCTGCTCATGGCAAATATAGGTCAAGCAGCCATTGGTGTGTCCCGGGGTCGCGGTGGCCAGCAGCTGATGCCGTCCAAACTTGACCACGGCCCCGTCTTCCAGATGTATGTCGGCCTCGGCCCCGCTAGCTTTGCCTATGACGCTGCGGCTGCCCGGCAGTAGGGACTTGAGCTTGCCCGTGCCCGTGATGTGGTCAGCATGCATGTGGGTGTTCACTGGAAAGAAAATTGCGTGAATGAAAGTAGCGTGGCTTGTAAAGCACTTTTCAATTTTGAAGCGAAAGTGACAATTATTGTTTAGCGATTTTTGTTTCATGAACATGAAATAGTATAGTTTTCATTATTCTAAACAAAAGAACAACATCAGTTAAGCTTATTTGTTTTTCTGGTCGGACAACCAGTGGTACTGCCCAAGAAACTATGTAGAAGTTCAAGCAAATCTCATAATCAGTTGAATTATTGTTGTTTAGAATAATGAAAATAATACTGTTTTATTGTCGTGAAACAAAAATCGCTTAGCAAAGATAACTCAGTAGAGCTAAAAATTGTGAAAATTGTGCATTTCCTGACCTGTTATGCTACTTGATAACTATTGGCGTGGAATAAAATTTTACTTCTAGGCGATACCAGCGCCAGACAGTTGGCTTTAGTCACAATGTAAGGAAGAGACCAGAATATTTCAGCTGTGTTCTTCAAATAATAAACTACATACCTACGCCTGCTCGGTCAGAAAAAGTCAGTTTTTATGGAGAAAAAATACTGCCTTAATTGTGCGCCTAGCAGGCATTCTCTGCACGAAAACAATTTGAGTCAGATTTTCTCGCGAAGCTATCGCTTCCTCGAATAACTGACGGATTCGAATAAATTTCGGATTCGAATAAAGCCTTTTTTCGAGCATACTACTAAGGCCTTTGCATCTACGTAATGAGATGATTTATACAGCGTCCAGTGGCAGCTTCACTCACACTAGATGGGTGAAGAGACCACTCGGCGCTGCAGTGCCTGAGGCATTGTTTTCGATGGAGTAGGCTTGCCCAGCACCTATACCATCCTGACAGCTTAGTCGAACTAGCCCACAGGAAAGACAGGTGAAGGAAAACATCGTGAGGAAACCCGCGGCTCAGTTGGCTCCACACGAGCATGCTAAGATGGGAGCTTTTCATGTCTTTCCTACAATACTCACTGGCATACAAAAGTTTGAAGCCCAGCTCATTGATCAGCGTGGCATCTCTCACAGCATGCTCCAATACTGGGTCTATCAGCACAGCCTCCTTCGTCTGCACATCCCCAAGTAGATAGGTGTAGGTGCTGCTGACTGTGTCGAACAACTGAAACAAGACATAAGTTCGATTAAAGAAAAAAAATATCTTGTTGCCCACTTAGCTTATAATAGTACTTGTATGGTGTACCATGTCCTAACTACTGCCTGACACCAATAGAAAAAAAACCTTTTCTTATTTAGAATGTTTACAAAATAGTTATAGTATAAGGTAGGGCAGCTGCATTACCTAGTTAGGCTAATGGCATTAGATTGTAGATAATAAGATATCCTACTGCTTAGCTGCTATTGCAATAGCTGGTCAATACCTAAGCTAAATAGGAACCTTTATACAATAACATTGTATAACAATAACCTGCTAATAAGTTCAAATATTTTTACTAAGTGGTCTATGATGCCTGTGTCGGGATCAAGTGAGAAAACAAAGAGTAGGTACCCAATGGAATGACTGAATATTTACTTTTATGTGCATGTAAACATTTCTCTGCAGTAGTACACAGTAACAATTAATTGTCTATTGTACACACTTATTTAACACATGACAAAAACTCATCAGATAAGTAAGACCTTGAATCTCCTATCCATAGTTAACACATACCTATACATTTATACTTGCCTCTATTTATGCATGATGATAACTGATATCCATAAATTAGGTAGGTATCTATGTTAACCCTTCCTACGGAATACTACACAGGTGTGTTAATTTTAGTTGTTAGTTAATATTTGTGAGCGGAAGGGTTAAGACGCCTATTGTTATTTATTTATTTTAAACAAAAAAGGGCTAAAACACCAGTCAGACCGTCTTTGGCCATATTATCTGTGGCCAGATCAATTACATTTAAACGTCTCGGGCATTGATATAAAATAATCTTACCTGAGGTAAGTAATAGTATGAGGTAGTGGCCACCCCTTGTAGTGGACGGCAGCCTTTAATAAACAACCCCTTCCTTGGGCATGGAGCCGCCTTTCTTGGGGAAATCCCGCAGAGACCCAGAGCCGCAGTTGAGAAATCATCAGTGCAATAGTCAAATAATATGTCCCAGTAGCTGATCCGGAGTGGTCTCCACCAATCCCGGGATCAGATGGATGTATCCACGGATCCCGGACGAACTGTCTCCACCGATCCCGGGATCAGATGGATGTATCCACGGATCCCGGACGAACTGTCTCCACCGATCCCGGGATCAGATGGATGTATCCACGGATCCCGGACGAACTGTCTCCACCGATCCCAGGATCCACCGATCCCTTACTTAAATCCTGTTATCCCTCAGGAGGGACATAGGGCTCGAAGAAGTTTTCTCCACTTTCGTTTTTTTTTCTACAAAATAATAAAAATAATTTAATTAAAATACAGACCTGTCTAAAAAAGATGTCTGACCTGTTCTGCATTGCTGCTGCGGACATGAGTCTTACATTAAGTCCGGATCTGGACACAGTTCTGAGCGCCTCCGCTAGCCGCACTCTACTGATTGTTAGCCTCTGCAGCATTCTGTCAAGAAAAGATAATTATGTATTATTGTACGGACTTTGATAATGGATGCAAAACCTTTGCAGTACCTTTGCAGTGAGATTTAAAAACACATTCATGGATAGTAACTTATACATAACCTAATGTTCTTTCTTTTGTGATCAGTGATTACCTACGCCTACGACTGTAGGCGGTGTTTCCCCGTGAATATGTCTGTATTTTAATCATTAGGAGGTTGTCAGAGAATGCATAATTTCGGTTTTATAAGTTTCTTTGACTTTCATAACCCTACCACAGTAATCTAAACTGGCACACAAAATAATTAATGATCAAAAGGTGCAAGGTTTGTTTCTATTTGAAATTTTTCAAATACCAAGAGTTAGTTTTAAGGCAATACTTTTTCAATTGAATAAAGACATAGAAGTAGAACCTCGATACAATATTACTAACCTGAGTTGTAATCAGATACCGGTTCGCAAGCGTGATAAAAGAACTTCTTGGACAAATACTCGGTCGGTCAAAACACAAGTGTTTGTGAATAAAACTTAGTAAAACTAAATTAAAATTGTTTCGATTGTAGATATTGCTGCTGCGGCGCCGCTCGTCTCACAGGAGTCACAGGTGACAGTGACAGCCGCTGCACAGTGGTCGATTTGTACGATTTAGGCGGCCAAAAGTCCATTTCTCAAAGTTAACTTATAACAAAACTAATTGATTCCCGGAAAAATAGACACCCCGACTGCCCAAACCCCACCCCTCCCCAGTTCCTAGAACTGCGTGCGCGCCCCCACAGGTAGTCGGAACTTGATCGTCGCGCAAGCTGTACGCGTTCGTTCTCGACACTCTTAGCGCAACCGATATTCTAAAGTGAATATTTCATTGGATATTATTCAGTTACAAGTGAAAGTGATGGAAGTCGAAAATTCAGGTAAGCTCCTTCAAATATAATTTAAATTAAGATAAGGAATATCAATATTTAGTGCAGTTACAACGTATCAAAGATCGCCCTTTTTCATAGAAAATATTATCATTTTTTTATTTTCAATAGTAAAAATGTTGTACTTCCGAGACCGTCCGAGTTAAATTCCTTATGGTTTCTAATAGTATAGCTCTTTGAGCAGATAACCACAAAAAAAATAGCCACCACCTTTGACCACTTCGCGAGAAAAATAATAATTCATTAACTTAGGCAGAAAGTGAGAAAAATTCCTTTTTTGTTTCTTTTGCGTTAAAATTCCTTTTCGTTGTTCTAGGTTCATCAAGTTACTCGGGCATGGAGGTAGTAACTCGCAGATATCTTTTTGATAAGATGATTGAGGAAAACTCTCCATCAATAAACGACAAATTGGAATACTTACAAAATTATTTGTTAATGTCTTACGGGGACTCCGACGAAGACAAAAAGTATATAAATCATAAATTTTCATATTTTAAAACAGAAATAAAAAAGAGATGGTCCAAAGCACGCAACACGCTAGAAAATTTTCTTATAAGCAATGATGCATGGTTAGCAGGAACGTTCGAGATGCCCATAAAAACGCATAATAAGTCAGGACGACCTAGCAAAACATTCAGTGAATGTAGTGAAAGAACTAAAAGGAGGAAAACAGAAGAAGTTCGCTCCTCTGTAGGCAAAGAAGTGATAGTTCACGCAGCGCAAGTAATTTTACAAAAAGAAGGAAAAAGAAACGCCTCGCAAGTCCTAAAAGATATTACAAATTCGCCTGCAGCCGCAAACGAATGTAAAAAAAGACATTCCAAATCAAAGGCACAAGATCCCCTTACGCCTCGGCCTTACAACAAGCTCAATACAAACAAAAGTTAATGAATGACGCCGACTCGGATGCAAATATATTTTTGAGCTCATTCGTGCCTCTACAAATTGTTTGCGGCGAAGACAAAACAAAAATGGTTTGGCAAAACCCGACTCCTTCTTCACCACGATATTGCCGCCCGATACGATTCAGATTTATAAAAGAGTCTACAGACATTACAAAAGATGAAATAAATTACGTTCGGGACAGTGTGAAGTCCCTAAAAGCCACGGAATTGGAACTGAATGGGCAAAAATTCTCGGTTAGCCACAGTCTTAAAATGACCATGGTGGACGGCAAAGTTTGCAATGCGGCGACTGACACCAAATCAACGAGTAGATGCTACATATGCGGAGCCACTTCAAAAAACTTTAATGACTTAAGTAAAAAAAACGAAATTCACCCAGAATCGCTTGAATTTGGCCTATCAACTTTACATGCCAGAATTCGATTATTCGGCTGCTGAAATAACGGGAATAGACTTTAATTTTATTTATAGAATTAAAGTTATTTTGGAAGCCATATCAAGCGGTCACAAAATAGATGTCCCGAAATTTGATGAATACGCCATGGAGACAGCAAAACTGTATGTAGAGTTATATGGTTGGCATTCTATGACTCCTACCATGCATAAAATTTTGGTACATGGTGGAAAAGTTATAGAAAATTCTCTAGTGCCTATTGGTCAACTTTCGGAGGAAGCTGCAGAAGCTCGTAATAAGCACTTTCGCTCATACCGTCTAAACTTTGCTCGAAAGTTTTCACGCGAAGACTGTAACCTTGATATTTATCACAGGTTACTCTTGACATCAGATCCGCTCATCAGTTCAATGAGAAAAAAAAAGAAGATCCGATCAAAACCATTTTTGCAGGAAACTTTGGAGCTTTTGCTTCCTGCAGAGCCAAATACAAAAGGCACTTGTGATAAATGCATGGAAAGTGACGGTGAGGAAGAATTGTCTTTTAAAGAGTAACATAACAATTTGTATGTTAAACTTTCATAAAATATTGTCTTATTGTTTATGATTCGGTACCTAACATTGTAAGTAACATTTAGTATAATAATGTGGTAATAACTGTTGACCATTTAATTTTAGTGTATACTGCTTTTTTTTGTCATCCATATTTTATTTTCAATTTCAATAGGCATGCAGACTGTAGAGAATAAACATTTTTTTTTATGTACGGCCGTCTTTTACTTAACAAATTGTGATAATTCTTAACCCAAATATCAAAAACTACTAAGCCGATTTCGATAATTCAAATGAACTCAAAATATATATTTTACACCAAAGGGAGATTTAAAGAAAATTTAAAAACATTGGCGCTATTTACAAAAATATTTTCACAGAAATGTTTTTTTGTATAGAAAAATACGCTTTCAATGAAACGAATAGGGATAAACATATATATTCACTCTAAAATACCAGATTAGCATTTGTTGTCGTATTTATTACTGAAATAAAGCATAAAATAGTTTTGGCCGCCTAAATCGTACAAATCGACCACTGTGCGCTGTCAAGTTGACACTTGCCACAGATTAGAATAAAAAGAGGCAACGGTATTTGATAAAGTGCCACACCACTATTTCTTGAGCAAAAAGTTTTAACCGCCAGTTAAGGGCGAGGGAAAAAAATATGAGTCGTTATGACAACCATTAATTGTAATTTCCACCGCCCAAAGCAAAATACAAAGTTAAAAAATGTAATAAAATGTAACAAAAAATATTTTTATTGAATATATCAAAAAGCCTACCTACATAATTTCGATTCTTCCGGACCTAGAGGTCAAGGGTAAGTATTAATAATCAAAAGCATATGTACTTAGCTTTCATTTACCTAGTTCTTTGTTTTGGTTTGTAAATACTAGAGGTTTTTTTAAGTCCGTGATTACAAATAAGATGTGTACCACATAATCGTGCCCCAGCCCAGCATCGTTCATCACCCTGTACATACCATTCTAAAGGATGATCATTGATCAGTAAAATAATTGACCAACTGGCTATAGATGGTGGTATGTATGGTAGAGACTAGTGCAAAGCTAAAAGCAAAAGGATTAGAACGTATTTCTTTAGGTAGTCTGTGCTGTGAGAATAGTAAAGTGGTAATCCATACACGACGAGAGAAGAGGGGCTCCCCTATTCTCTATAATATTTTGTTATCTATCCGTCTCAACTACCTTGCCCTCATCCATATACGTTCATCTCCTTCGCACTTGCTGCGTCATTGACCTCCTTCATCCCCACCCCTCCCCACCAATGTGCACAGGCTGGTCGTAAACACGTTTCCGTTGCCTGTGTGAGTAGAAGCGCTGGCGGGCTGCCTTGCGCTCACTGCGACTGTGCAATGTATTGATGTAAACATTCTCTTGTCATTTTTATTTCAGAAACTCCTATCTTCCTAACGAATGGGTTCCTGAAGAGAAGCCTACAAAGAAACATGTGATCAGCTGATGTTGTTGACAATTTTTTTGTGCTATCGTAAACAGTGTTTTTAATGTTTGGGCGCCAAATTGGAATAGTGTGCTGCGGTCCTTTGTTTACATATCTCTACTAGCTTTTCAATAATTGCGGACCAAAACAAATAGCAAGGTGGATTGTGGATTTTGTTGACAAAGAAAGGAGAGTCGAGCTTCTTTGAGGTAAGTCTTGCTTGAAGGTTTCTTTGTTAATCCCTTGTAGGTCGATTCAATCCATATTTTGATATCTAGATAGTTACTCTAGGTGAAACACAAACTCTGCACTCAGTTTAAAGTAATATCAAGTTACCAATTTGTCTAAAGATAAGTTAGCAGATCTACTTAGATAAAACAAAACTTTATTAAACTCTAACATGATTCTGACCCACCGATATAGACTCTACAACCATTAAAAACCTGTTTGTAGGTAGTAAGTTCCACGTAAAGCTACTTCCTTCAATAGCTAAGAGATTCAAACAACCTTATAATTTACTTTAGTTTGTTACTTTTGCATTAGTAGAATCAAGGAAAAATTTAGAGCTCAGTTTTTGCGCCAAAAAAACCTGCGTAGCGAATTCTGTTAACCTTCTCTCCGCAATTTTAAAATAACTTTTTTGTGGCATTGTCAACATAATTTATCAGTCAAACCTACAGTAAATTATTACCTGAAAACCTAGATAATTTATCAAATGTTCGATAAACGCAAATAATATCGCGTTACAAAGATTCGATAGTAGCACGGCCGACCGCTTATGATTTGGTCATAATTTCAAGGTAGGTACTGTACCTACTGCATCTTCATAACAAAATCGGCAAATTCAAAATTGATGAAAGTTTTTTGGTTCATTTAAAGAAAATTAGAAGAACCATCCTATGAACTATCCATTACATTTAGATACCGCTTTTGATTGGATACTGCACTTAGGCCAATCGCAACCTGAGCCACTCGATCTAACTTTTTTAATTTATTATTATTTAGGTGTTTAAAGGTACAGACAAACTATTTTTAGGTACCGGATGCGCAGTAAAACTTATCCTGGAAACGTTAATAATCCTGACTAATGTACCACCCAGGTTGCAGACTTAAGACCTATAAATAACAGAACACCTAGCTTAGCTACAGTAAACATAAAGCAAAATGCTGCGCAGTTATGTATTGGTATTCATTCGCAAAGGTTTTTTTTACAATACCGGCCGCGTGGCGAAACTGAAGGTCAACTTACTAACATTGGTCAATATCTGACTGTCATTTTAATGTGACTTTGTTACAATAGGAATATCGCCACAGTAATTTTTGGCGTTGCTCATATATTGCGAGACTGCATTAAACTAGACAGACCCCCCCCCCCCCTGTCTCGATAGGGATAGGGGTGTGTCGAGTGTCCAGACCAGTATGCTTAGCATGGTCGTTTTCACACTCTCTCGAACTCGAGTGACAGACGTGCCATGTCTATTGTGCGAGCATGGCAGGCGGGATTCGAGATGGCAATAGATTAGGGTCATGTCGAGCAGAAAGTAGATATTGCAATTTTTAAAAAACATGTTGTATTTTTGTCTCTATCGCCATGTTGGCGTAGAGCCAACTCGAGCCCGACCGACAAGTTGACAGTTTTGCATAGAGAAGGGCCTATCTCGGACTTACCATGCTGCACGTACAGACTCTTGTTTGAGATATTATTACGAATAATGTACCTACTATCCCCTATCCCCAAATTTGTTTATCCCATCAAAAACAAAACTTGTAAAAAAAAACCAAGCCTCGCTGCTCAGTTCTTCTACCGTAAAAAGTTTTGAGATCCATGTAATACCAAGTCGGTTAATTTATTCAGTCCCTACTTTTTAAGGGTCCTTCTGTCTTGAGTAATTTATTACGTAATTAGCTAACCTAACAACATCTTATAGTGACCATATCAAAATTAAACATCTTTTATGTTTTAAATAATTAGATTGACTTGGCAATCGCATTAAATAATCGAATTTAATATAATTTGTATTACTTGTGTTTTCATGCGATGGCCAAGTCAATCTATTTATTTAAAACATAAAAGATGTTTAATTTTGATATGGTCACTATAAGATGTTGTTAGGTTAGCTAATTACGTAATAAATTACTCAAGACAGAAGGACCCTTAAAAAGTAGGGACTGAATAAATTAACCGACTTGGTATTACATGGATCTCAAAACTTTTTACGGTAGAAGAACTGAGCAGCGAGGCTTGGTTTTTTTTTACAAGTTTTGTTTTTGATGGGATCTCATTTCTTTTTGTAGATAGTCCTACTTTTTTTTGCTTTCTACTTCTACGAGTACGTCTTCTACCTTCTACTTCTTGAATACCAACAACGGATTTTCTTGAAGCCCACTCTCTGTCATGAGCTTTTCTTATTTTTGTAGGTAGTCTTCCTCTTTTTCTTTTCCGGTTCTACTTCTTGAGCTTCAGCTACAGTTTTTCTCAAAGCCCACTCCCTGTCTCTATGGATTTTTCTCGGAGGCTTTGATGTTATAATTTTCGATAAGTCTGGACGGTAAATGCTTCTTAGTCTATTGTATTCACAAATTGAGGACTCCTGCGCTTTAATACTTCCAAAGTCGCTGCACGGCTGCCGATCGCTCGGGCGGGGGGATTCACCTCTGCGCGCGCGGCGCTCGCTTCCATCCACCGCGAGCGCGGTCATTTACAATTTTATTACAACCTTTATACCTACCAACGTTACTTACGCACTATGAATACGCACGTACAGTGGGCCACTCGCTAGGATACCCCTTTTTGTTCTATTAGCGCCCTTATGCCGCGCGCGGTAAGAGCCGCCATGGGGTATCTGTGACTGTGGCCGACCGTACATACGACAGCACGTCGACCCTTACACGCTAGCACTTTACTCGGTTAGGTTACGGGCGACTTTACAACATGAGTGTGCAACAACATAAATTTAATCCTTAGGTAAAATTGTTATCCCTCATTCACTAATTATGTAAATACCGTCAATGTACGTAATAACAGTAACAAGAACTAGTACAGCCCTCAATGTTTTTTGAAATGCATAAATATATTTTTCTATAGAATTGGATTTATATAAAGATTATTTAATTTTGTATACCTACTCATACTGACTGATAAGTACCCAAAGGTTTCCAGGGCCCTTAGCCTGTAACGCAATGGTGACAAAACGGGCTCCCAGTTGACGGCTTCAATTACGATCGGGCAACTAAACTTATAGGCCCGGTTTCTGAGTTGAGAATTTTGCTAAGCAAATGGGTAAGTATCGTCCTGTCTCTACAGATTTCTCACAAAAGAGCGTGACAGAGCGATACGTAAGTATGTGCTTAGTAAAATTCTCAACTCGGAAACCGGGCCTTACTGCCGATTTCTGAATTAAGAAATTCACTAAGCAAATGGGTAAGTATCGTCCTGTCTCTGCAGATTTCTCACAAAAGAGCATGACGGAACGATAGTTAAGTATTTGCTTAGCAAAATTCTCAATTCAGAAACCGGGCCTCTGTCCATCTACTTAATACTTTGCGGGTTTTTGGTACAACTTCAAGACATCCCATTCTGGCTTTTTCATTCCGTTGACCATTGTACAAGTTACCTTTGAACATAATAATATGTAGGTAGGTACATATTATGTAGGTACATATCTACACCTATTGATTTCATTATAGGATTACAAACTTACATTTGCATTGTACACAAGACAGCATGTAAACCCTTACACCCTACCACTCTACTCGGTTACGTTTGTACACTCTGTCGTGCTGTCGTGGGTACATGTATGCAAATTAAACTTTGTAGGTAGGTAATCGTATGAGGTAGTGGCCACCCCTGGTGTCAGAGTTTTTAGGCCACCCAAAGGGTCTCTGACATGGTCAATTAAACTTTGTATTCCCATATAAATATATAGGATTACAAAGTTACATTTGCATTGTACATGTATGCACATAAAACTTTGTAATCCCATATATTTATATGGGAATACAAAGTTATATATGCAGTTGGTGTACCTAGAAACCTGGACTGAAATTGCAAAATATTTTAGTTTTTCCTTGATTTATACACTAAATACTAATTATATTCTAAATTTGAAGCTTCTATGTATGCTAGAAGTGCCTTAGAGTTTTGATGATCAATCAGTGAGTGAGTGAGTGAGTGAGTGAGTGACAAAATACGAAACTTTGACTAGTTATAATTCTTAAACTACTGGTTCAAATTGAATGAAATTTGAAATATTCCGTGTTTATACAATGCTTTCTTGGTTCCAGAAAATTCAGGCTTCTAGTTTTATCCGAAACGAAGTTATAGGGGGGTCGAAAATGGCCTGAACTGCTTCGAGAAAAGTATGGTACGGCCGTGCCGCTTTTTAGCTCGACTTGGTGGGGGCACTGCCGTGCCCCCAGATACACCGTTTTAAGTTAGTGTACTTACCTACCTATACAAGGTGTTACAAAAGTACCTGACTCTTTTTACAGGGTAATAGCACCCGGTGATAGGGATCACAACCAATTTTTTGTTTTGCTCTATGACGTTCCGTTAATTTTTAAATTAATAAAATGTGAACGATGCATGTGGCAATAGTAATAGTAATTTATTTAAAAACCTGAATAAAATTTTACAATCGACCTTAATGTTACTAAGGCAAGGGTGCCCTGCTTCCTAAGAAGGTAAAACCTGTAATATAGGGTAAGCAGTTCCCTCCAAAATTTTCACAATAAAAAGGTCCTAAGAACTATAAAGTGGCGGGAGAAAAGTATTTTTTAAATATTGTTTTCATTGACTTTCACAATGTTTTAACAACTCAAAGCTATGTAAATGCACCTACACGCACAAACATATGGGTCATTTTCATTTTAAATTTTTGAGTGAGCCATAGTGAAAACAGACATCTTTAGACTGAATTTCATTATTACAACTAGTATAACGGCTAGATTAGTATTTTTATAGTACCGGAAAGCACTTTTCATGCCTTTAAATAGCAATTTAAAAAAACTATGCGTCATTGAAACCCTAAAATGTCACAGTTCGTGGCTGTTCCTTTTCCAGTTTTCATTATTATTTTATTTTTGATAGTCTTATTTTTGCCGGTAGACCTGTAGTGATATGTAACCCACGTTTGTACTTAATGTGGCTTTACGAATACAGTTTTGAATCATTTTATGGCTTTGTTTTTGGAGTCCTAGCTTACGGATAGTCTTGTTCCTTTTTTTTTTGTCACAGATGTGGTCCTTAGCATTTCGCACACTATCTCGGTATATTATGAATTTCAAGCTCTGGAAACACTGGCGACAAGAAAAGCGAACATCATCCATTTTGCTTTTTGCGGCAGCGGAACACACAGGAGTACTGATCCAAGTTGAGAACATGTTTTGTTTTGAATTCTGGAAAACGACAAGCATAACCCGTATTAGATGTGGCCATCAGCATTTATCAGGTGGCTGAGCAATCTTCACGACTTTTATAATTTGATAAGGTTTTGGTGTGTAAATTCCGTCAAATCAGTTTCGCGTTGTTAGTGTAGTTTTTAGGTTAGTTTATAATGGCCATGATGCAAAAATGTCACAGGTGTGGTTTTAAAAAGTTGTCACAGACGTGGTTTTATTCAAATTATGTATACACAATTATAATGAAACTTAGTAAAATCGTAAAAAAATAAACTTTATTTGATCTGAAATAATATCTTAAGTTGATAAATATTGATAATATTTGTTTTGACTTTAATAGAAGGACAAATCTAACACTTTTTTTATTTGCGAATAATATCCCAAAAGCTATGACGTTCATAAAAATTACAATGCTAAGTAGTTGTAGGTGTGTTTTAAGTGCATTTCTAAAGACAAACGTCACAAAACTCACAAACGTGGTCGTGAAATGTACTGAATTTCTGTAGATAAGTCACAGACGTGGTCGATATGTCACAGACGTGGCCAGATTTTTTTTTCAAAATTAATTTAAAAAAAATTAAAGGTCATTAAGCTCTGCCAGATATACTGGTTAAATTTTGTGATGGTTGTCCATCGAATTCGGTAAAAAAAACACACATCTGTAAGATAACATGCCAGAACACAACTTTTGATAATGACCCATATTTTAAATTTGGGCTAATAACAAAAACAAAAAAGTTATGAATTTTTTTCAATTTTGAGGTTATAAAATTAAAATTGTTTTTTTTTTACTTTTTTTCACAGATTTGACATTCTGTTGACCAGTAGGTTACACCCTGTAAAAAGAGTTAGGTACTTTTGTAACACCTTGTATACATAGATATGGTTAGGCAAGTAATTATAATATTGTCAGAGGCACTGTACTAATTAGAGTAATTAGAGACTACGTTCATACAAAGTTTGTTAGACGATATGTCTGCACTCTACAGTGCACTCTCAAAGGATGGAAACTGCAAAGTGAGCAAACAATGCACTCGCTTCCCTGAGGCATCCATTAATATTATTACCCCCTTTGTTTTACCAGAGACGTCTCATTTATCATTTATCCAGAAGGATCTTATCTGCTTTATGGCGCGACCATAAATCGGGGACAAAAGGTTTTATATAACGCTAATGATCATCCATAATATCACAATCAGTTAAATTCATGAAGCTTTACCGACCTTGCATGAATATTATCAAGAATTACAACATTAATGAGCCTAATTCTGTGTCGGACGTAGCAACAGCCTTGGTAACTCTCCATTTTAACTCACTGCTGATGTTGCACAGTTTTACCATTTTCACTAGATTGGTCTTGCGTGATCGACTGACTACAATAATAAAAGCTTTTCTTTTTTTCGTCGTTCTCGTGTCTAAGTATATTTCTCATTTGTTTTCTATCCATGTGATTAATGTTCCACATAAAAGATCGTCCCACATTGGAATCAGTGCGTACGTTTATTATTGCAGGTTGCACGTTACCATCATTGTGCAACGTATGAAGACCACAGTTTGTGCAAACACTCATCACATTTTATGCACGGCTTTGAAATAGCGTATTAGATTAGATGGTATTACGATGATCCAAAACAGAAACTCTCATTGTCAAAAAACACCTTAAGCATTGTTCATTACAGAATGTAGATAAAAAATATGTATTTGGATGTCACGGTCAGCATTCAGCATAGTGCAAGCAGTTTTAGGATATTATCACATATAACATTGGGGCACCTCTAAATCCTCTAATAATACTAAATTTTAATAACACTATTCTTCTTTAAAGCCAATTTTTAAACCGGAAAATAACTTAGCAAGGTAGGGCGTCGCGTTGCTCCAATTAAGACACTACATCCGGATTGTATTCAACTGAAAAATGCAATGCTTAAACAGTTAAATAGAACCTTGAATTTGCAGTCACGATTCACTATACAGGGTGTTAAAAGACCGCCAACAAAGCGGGAAACCACGTATTGTCCTCATCATAAGGATCATTTTTGCCCAAGGAACTATGCCTGGGAAATCAACGGTTTCCGAGATAATGAGGTTCAAAGTCGGACTTTTCAAAAAATTTTTTTTACAGAAATGTGTTCAGTATCAAGTCCTTAATATTTCTTCTCAAGGAAACATATCGAAATTTTGAATATTTCTTACAAAAAACGACGCTGAAATTGCAACCCGCAATGTATTCTAAACATCGGCACCTCCAGCGTAAGTAGCCTAAGTTTATGTCAACGCTTGCGCAATATGAATTGTCTGCGTTACACTTCCATTACGCGATAAAATATTTTCCAAAATTATAACCTTAAAAACCAAAATTATTTCCCAGCAATAATTTATCGAAAAAGTACTTTGTTTTGGTGTCTAGTATGCGTACCTATCGGCTATGTTGGCGGTCTTTTAACACCCTGTAGACCTTCGCATGGTCCGATCGCCCGTGGCTTGTGCAACACCCAACAGACACCCCTTCTAAAACTGTTCCTGACAACGTTCCTTACCTTACTTTGGCTTAGTCGATAAAATCAACACCCCATGGATGGTGGGTAGGGGAACTCTTAATAATTTTAATAGGTATTTGTGATTTGGGTAAACTAATTTATTAAAACTTGCGGAATTTGATGAGATGGACCATGCGAGCCGATGTTGATGTCGAATTGAATATGACAACAGAACTAACAGGTGCTCGTGGATAATGCTGCTTTTAGTTTGTGCAACATTTTCATTCGAGTCAGTTAACGAAATTAATGTCCAAGTGCCGGAAAATCAGTCATTCCTGTTAATAATGCATTATCGTGTAGATACTTATTAGTATGGCATCACGACAATGCATGTTTTAATCTTTAATTTATAGCAAAGCATTTATTTGTGAAATATTGGTAGATACTTAATTTAGCTGGCTATGTTGTATTTCAGTAGTTCCCGTCGTTTAATATTACCACAAAAAATAATGAAAACTTTATAATTGATTATACGTGTTATCAGAAGAAATTTAATATTTTGAAGCTCAATCTTGCGTGCAAAGCCTAATGAAAAGCTACCAAAAGTACACATAATGCTATTTCTTGTCTGGTGATTACATACTATAATTTTCAAGTGAGGTATCACATTCGCGCTCGATCGAACGATTTGGTTATGCATTCAGTCGATTTAAAATGTTAAGTGACTAAGTACTTATATTACACACTTGTATGACCAGTTCACCGCAATAAACTATCATGTATTCAGTGTAATACATGTTACTAATAGGTGAATGGATATCCTTACGGCCAAAGAAAAACTTAACATCTTTATTAGAGCGTATAAACTTCATGGACTTGTCAGTACCTAATAAAAACCACTTTCAAACACAGCTAACTTATACGCATAGCTACGCATAACAAAACACTTTTGTATGAACGTAAAAACATCATATACCATACGAATTCGGTGTCGGAAGTTCAGAACCGAATATTGTTGTTCATAATCACAACAAGTAGAATTATGTATCAAAAACATGGACTGTATGTAACACGATGCACGTATTTATTTAACACGGTTTTATTAAAATCCCTGTCGATAGTTCCATTTGCCGGTTGATCGCTCAACGTTTCGTCACGCATTCACTGAGCTGAGAAGGAAACGCTGCCAGTTAGAAACTATTGAAGTAAAGCCTCGTGCCGTCAGTTATTGATTGGGACATCGTATTCATTAACAATTTTCCGATGTTGTTTGTTTATTATTAATAGGAACAGGTTTTCTACAAAACTAACCCGGTTGTTTGAAGATTAGATGATTAAAATGATAAAAGATCGCTGTCTAACCTTTCACTATTCCTTTATCATAGGAGCCTCTACTTGATGTCAAGGTGGTAATTATTGTGATAAGGAATTTAATAATAAGTTCAATTCTATTGTTCAAGGTTCCAGCAGCCAATCACAATGCCATCGCTGTTAGAAGCACTAGAGCGCAAGTATGGAACCAAAGGTGGCGCGAAGGGCGAAATGAACCCTTCGATAAATGGAATGCCAGTGGCCATATTCGTCCCGAAACGATCTCCAAGACTCAGCGTGCCAACACTTTTGGTTCTCAACGACTGCGATATCGACTGCGCCGGCGACGCTTGCGTCTTGGCAGATAAATGCGCGGATGTCGTAGAGTTGGACCTAGCGCACAACAAACTCTCCGATTGGAATGAGGTGAGTAAAGTGAAACATTGCTACACGCCTAGAATATCTTTCGACCAGACATAAGTCAACATTATGTCAGCAAGTGCAACGGGCATTATAATTTTAACGTAAAGAAAATATACTGCTGGCTGGCAAGCAATAAGCTGTGCTGTCGGTATTGCATTGACAAGTTTTTTTCCACGTTTATGCAATCTTTACTTTGCACCGTAGTGATCATTATGTTTCTCTAGGTATTCGCGGTGCTGGAGCACACGCCTCGAGTTCGCTTCCTGAATCTATCTTTCAATCGCCTTTCGGCGCAAATACAAGCCGCGCAAGCTTTGCACCCTCACTGGGATAGTCTCAGCAACTTGGTCCTTAACTCTACATACATCGGCTGGCCTGGCGTCCACGCATTACTGAAGTCTCTGCCAGCTCTAGAAGAGCTACATTTGAGTCTAAACGATTACTCTTATGTGGACTTGAGCGGGAAAGAAGTTGATGAGAAGGACGTTTGCGACGAGTGCTCACGTTTGAACATCCCTGATTTGACAGAACCAGTTCATGAGAGTTTAAAGAAGCTGCATTTCTCTGGGAACCCCGTCAGTAGCTGGCGGGATATTTCTAAGCTAGGATATGCTTTTCCGAACTTGGAGACGCTGATGGTGAATGATTGTCCCGTAACGACACTGGAGCCGGATCCGTGCGAAAAATGCGGCGACTCTAATGGCAACAAGAAAAGTCACGATGCGTTCCCGTGAGTATTAGCGACCTTCAACTAACAGTTAAAGACGACCTTTAATTTCGCAATAAGTGCGTCAATAATGAGGAAGTAATTATCAATTGATTTCCATTGACCTATAGATATGTCAAAGATGTATCTTGAATGGTCGATAGTTAAGTATTAAAATTAAAAATATCATCTTTTTCAGGCGTCTCCGATTTCTGAACTTGAACAATACTGGCCTAGCAACTTGGGACGAAGTCGATCGACTCGCGCTTTTTCCTGCATTACGAAGTCTACGAGTGCAGGTATGATTAACATAACACTTTAACAATCTAATATTATACATGCATGCGGTTGCCAAACAATTAGCCGGGCCAATTCATAAATCGGTACTACATGCTGTGACGTCATGCCTTCATACTGGCGGCAGGCAGCAATACGGCGCCGAGGATATCGTAATTCCTTTGGATGGTCCCTCGGGAACACGTAGGTATCGAAGTAATGCAGGTGAAGGTCTTCCGCATTTAGTCTCACTCGACCTACTTGACGCCGCAGCTCTTGTGTAATAGAACGAATGTAGCCGCACACAGAGCTCCCGGCACGCGGAATTTCAACACAACGCGTAGCGGCAAACGGGAATCAACCTTGATTTATATTTTTACGATTTTTTTTATCGGCACCGTTTAACCTTGTTTGTTTCATTATAACTTCTAGGTAGGTTCACACTAGAATAAATGGTAGAAATAACCAGTCTTTGTCTTCCTCAAATGTATGTGGGAGGATTCTTACTGGATTATACACGTGTCATTCATCATTGTCAAGGTCGACATAACATTGAGTGGTATTCTTATATGCAAACTTTTACGAACGCGGACGGGATAAATGAAAATGAACAATTTCCTGCTACAAGAAGGATAACGATGTGTCTTTCTTAGATGTGGAAGGTCTTAAGGCTTCTTGGTTAAAATGATTAATATTGGATTGATTCGATCAATGAACTGCCTCTTTTATGTACCTACCTACCGGCTCAATTACTTATTGTGGTTTGAACCCACGCTTATTTACCACCTCTTCTGCGCATTACTTTAGCGGAATGATCTTACTCATAAGAACACAAATCTGCCCCTCTACCCTTGACGCTATTGCGATCCAATTGAAAAAGTTTAAAAATTAATTTCTCTTTGAATTCGCATAGTAGGTAAGGCTTTGATTTTAAATATTTTGTAATGTTTATTCAAAGGTAAGGCGGTTTTATTCAATAAAAACACAAAATGCGTCTTAATTTGTAAAATATTAAATTTTGTAAATTGCGCCATATTGCGGCCGCATTGGAAACATGCGTCAAGGGTAGAGGGGCTGTACGTGTATAACGTGTATTGAACAAAAGATCATAATATTATTATCTTTTCTTATTTGCTTGTTAGTCTGATATTGACAACAACCTCTGAGCACTAATGAGAAATAAAATAATAATGTTCTTTCGAACATCATCGTATTTTAAAAACTCTCACCGTATCAAAAAATATAAAGTAAAATTATTTGAATACTCCCGCCTAAGAGGCTTACGTCATAGTTTATTTATAGAGATTCCCATAAAATATTCTCTAATAACAGCTTTCTTCAAGAGAATGCGAATAATTTCAAAAATGTACCAATGGTATATGAAATAACCTGGATTTGTACCGTGGCGAAATAATAAGACAAAATGTATATTCAAGAACTAAATACGCGATAGCGAAAGAGCAGCGTAATGCACTTGTGCCACTGCCAGTCTCTATTACTACTACTAATTAGTTTACGTCAGCACTGAACGACATCCTATTATATCTCGCTACACGTACACAACGAGCGGCGTTACACTGTAATGGCTCTTTGTCTATCCAGCTAGGCGACATGCACCTTTGTTATCCGGGCTCACTAGACTCACCGTCGTAGTGTCGTGACCTATGAATGCATTACCTTAGGGCTGGCAGGTCAGCTGTCCTATACCCTTACGGTAAATGTTAACGGGCCGCGGACCTAAGTTACGTGCGACCATGATTGATAGTGATCTTGCAACTACGGGAAATCGCTTCATATCACGATGCAAAATCCTTTTGCGAACTGGATAAATCCGGTAACGCAGTAGTTTTCCACCATATCGAGGACACAACTCAAGTTGAGCTTTTATTGTCGATCGATATTATGGTGGTTCTGTCTGACTGAAGCGTCTGGCTCGAGCGTCTGTATTGCACTTAATTTATTATACGGTCGTGCTGAGTCGTGCATCCATGTAGGTAATGGCCCTTCATTGCAGTCATGTTGTAGGTACGAACGAATGATCCGGGGGATACGTGGCAGTTGGGGTCAAAACAATTGAACCGCGACAAAGGTGCATTTTGCCCTCCCTTTAAGCACGATTACGTGTTGGACCAATACCGTTTCAAACAATAAGTTATTGTTTTAGAGCAGAACTTTAGTATATATTTGTAGGTAATTTACCTACATCTACATATCCTTTGTCAGTCACAAACCATTCCTAAAGTATCATTAAAACATTTCAAGGGAACTATAAAAGGCTTCTAACTAGATAAGTATTTAAAGCAAGGTCATTTTATTAAAAGGTTACATTGTAATGGTGAGTGCTTTGTGACTTTCTTGCTCAATAACTTTGAGGCCATGTTTAGTTGTCATGCTTGGTGATCGTTTTTAAAAATACTGAGAAGTTTTATAGCAACAAAATTACTAACTAGATAAGTATTTAAAGCAAGGTCATTTTATTAAAAGGTTACATTGTAATGGTGAGTGCTTTGTGACTTTCTTGCTCAATAACTTTGAGGCCATGTTTAGTTGTCATGCTTGGTGATCGTTTTTAAAAATACTGAGAAGTTTTATAGCAACAAAATTACGCATTATACCTAAGAATACATTCCGTTTAAAATCGTGTCAGAAACTCAGAATCGGCTGTGTCTAGGTAGTTAATGAGTACTTATTTATTACCTATTCTATTGTTTCAAGGAGCTTCCAAGTGTTTTGTTTTTTTATTAAATTACGTAGCTACAAATTAATTTGTGCCGTACCTACTACCTTTAGTTGGGTGGGTTCAACATTGTTGTTTGGTAGCAAGAATACACTGCGTAAAAGTATACAAAATGCGCTGCAGAGACGAGTCAATAAATACGTAACGCAAATAAGAAATTACGTAATTTAACCCATTTATTGAGACGGTTTTGTTATTTCAATCGCCGCTTTATAATAAGCTTTTGAAGTGCGTTTATACTGAGGTTTTCCAAGAATTTTTTGGTTATTTTAATCTAATTTGCTTTCATCAAAGTACATTTGCGATCGTGTATTTTATCCTTCTCAACTTAATCATTGTAGCCTTTTAACACTAAATTGGTATTTATCACTTGGTAAAAAAAGTGCAAATCATATTAAATGTCTGAGAACAGATAGTCTGCGAACACAGAATGAAGTTAACCTTCAAGTGCGCTATTCAGTAGTTTTCCTATTTTCCTTGTCTAATCCTTTGTTTGCATGATCACTGGCAAATAAAGATAAATCACGGATATCACATCAAATTCGGTACGCAAAGTTTTTTGTTCGAAAGTCCGTTATTGGCTTAATCTTATATTTAGACAATATTGAGAAACTAATTTCAATATTTTTTATTTTGGTTCAGTAGTTTGGATTTTACAACGTTTCAAAGATACGGTTTTATGACCTTCACGCGACGGTCTGCATACTGTTGGCGCTGTTTAGCGGTCATAGGAACAAAACATTTTAGCGCATAAAAACAAAACTACTGAAGGAAAATAAAAAATATTGAAATTAGTTTCTCAATATTGTCTAAAGATAAGATTAAGCCAATAACGGACTTTCGAACAAAAAACTTTGCCTTCCGAATTGTAGCCGTATAAGTCTATGCGCTCACCAATTAGTTGCTTATGTTTAAATCGTGAACGTGATTAAACATATTTAATGTAAATCACTTATGCAATATTATTGAGATATACTCGTAGAACTTTAATACCTGTAACTAGCACATTGGTAAAGCAAGACAAAGCTGTTAGTATAGTAAATTAAATATAGGTAGTTTACCTACTCATTGAAACGAAACGCACTGATTACTAAATGGAATGCGACCGTACATCTGGTTATTCCTGGACATGATTCACCACATGAAAAAAGTGCACCGTAAAGCAGATCTAACTGTAAATGCCAAGGGTCTTAAGAATATCCCGAGTCTTGCACGGCCTTTTCCGCCTTCCATTTTTGGGCAGAGCGGGGATTAAGTTTCATTCAATAGAGCTCAAAACAAAGAATTTGTTATCGGGTCGGTATATTCCACAGATTTACAATAAGTATATTTTAATAAGTAGTTGAGTACTCAACTCAAGGTTACAAAAGCGAAGACAACGATGTTTTTTTTTAATTTCTCAACACAAGGCGACACCCAATTTCCCTAAAAGGAAACTTGACCAATAGCCTAGGCTCGAAAACGAACAAAAAAAAACTAACAATGATGTAAGTCTCCTAAGTTTTTGTTACATTTAGGTTGATGCTCTGAAAGGAAAAACTGGTTTCAAGCTTCCCTTCAATGTTTAATTGAATTATACAATACCAATAGCACGGCTCTGAGTTCATAGCAGTCCTGCTATTTTGGACAAAGTGACAAGCATAGACTTATTTACATGTACAGAGCAAAATTATACTGCCTTGTTTAATCCCTGCTCATCGTCATCATGATAAACGCCTAAAGAGGCCGAAATTCAGAAGTGTTGACTGATGGATTGCATCCGAAACATAGTTACACTCCAAGTCGTCCTCGTTTCAGGGCTGGCCATTATGGGAGCGGTTCGAGTCAACGGAGCACGAGCGGCGACTGCTGCTGGTGGCACGGCTGCCACTCGTGAAGACTTTGAACGGAGGAGGAGCAGTGCCCGAAGAGGAACGCGACGCCGCCGAACGCGCCTTCATCCGATATTACATGGAAAAGCCGGAGTCTGACCGGCCGGACAGGTGAGATGCCACGGGTGTAAAATAACACAATAATGATGGCTCGAGGCAGAGATATTTAACTCTTTCCGTCATTATTCTCATGACCTCGTCTTCGGTAAAAAAGAACCAAGGAGTTAAAGAAAGGTAAAGGTGGGGAAATTATTTGTTGACTGTTATAAATCTACCCCGGAAGTAGGTACTTGCCACACCCTCTGTCAATAAACGATGAGCAATTTGTGACTATACTAAACATTTTCAATCATCTTCATTCAGGTTAGATTGTGCGACGAGATTATGCAAAATAAAAAATAGGTTCGATATTCGAGCTCATTATAGCACAGTTTATAGGTTTTATCAATATCGCACAATTTTGAAGGCCTCGTCGATACTGAATGATAGTGGGAGGTGAGCGTTTGCTAATATATTATTTTGCCGACCTAAATAACTAAAATACTATGCTAATGCGACGTTCATGTCAAAGCAAACTGACATCGTTTCTCATAATCTTCCAGCTAACAATCTGCGAAACCAGCAAATAATCCCTTTTGTATCGTTGTAACAGTTCACAGTAAAATGTCGATGAGTCAACCGTAAAACAAGATAGGAAGTTAAACCCCCAAATAGGTGAAGAGCTAACCTAAACAAATAATAAAGACCAAAATGTTTTCCTATTGCAGGTATTGGGAGTTGGAGAAAGTCCACGGTAAGCTGGACCAGTTGGTTTCTGTGGACCTGAGGCCAGAGAAGCGAGTGCAGATCACCTTCACGTGTGGTGATAACAGCGAAGTGCGCACTGTCGATGTTTACAGGTAAATTAGGCAACGGAAGAGAGGAGGGCGAGAAACTAACCACGAAGAATATTACCCAAGAAATGTTTGAAACATTTACACTGTAGATTTTAGGAATGGTTTCCAAAGGCAGCAATTAACAGACATGTTTTTGTTACAGAACCGTTTCCGATTTAAAAACCCGTCTAGAACGAATGGCAGGATTTCCCGCGTCAAAAATGCGGCTATTCTACGTTGATCAGGAGCTAAGAGATACTCAGGTGAGGAATTGCCTGATTTGCGACACGTTAACTTGCCGTCTAAACATTCCCGGGTCTGTGGGTGGACACTTCACACATCTTGTGTGGGTGAAAGTGCCTTTAGCTAGACGCTGTATAAATCATCTGGAATAGGATGCTAAGATGATTTTTATTCTTATTCGGTGTCGTCTTCAAAACATAGTCTGGATTACATAGACGACTAGACTGGGTCAGGTGAATGGCAAACGAGTCAGAGGAAGGGCACCAAACAGATGGTCTGATACGAAATTTATTGGGCAGTCCAATGGCCTGTTTTTAAAGGACAAATTCAAAGCATTTCATAGATGGATCTGGCCACAGAAGAGCCGGGACGACTGTGAAAATTAAATGTAAAGGGAAATTTGACGTTTGAAATCAGTTTTAAATAACTGTCAGTTGAAAACGGGCCATTATCAAAGAGGACAGTTATTTCCCAATGAAAGAGAATACGACATGTTCACGATCCTCATTACATGATGAAGAAGACAAAATTAAATGTGTAGTAAGAAAAAAGTAAGTAAGATGTAGCCAGTACAATTGTACAATGTACACACGACAGCACTTCGACCCTTACACGCTAGCACTCTATTCGGTTACGTAACGGGCGAGTTTACAACAAAAGTGTACAGTCTGACGTGCTGTCGTGTGTACATGTCCCACTAGCTGGGCAAAGGCCTTCTCTCTAAAAGAGATCACCACGCGTGCTCAATGCGGGTTGGCGATTTTTGCGTTGAGGGTATAATGCCTCATACGCTCAGGTTTCCTCACGATGTTTTTTTTCACCGTCAGCGAGTGGTATTGCTACTACAAATTCACAAATATACGTAACTTCGAAAAAAATTAAAGTCATAGGTATAGGCCCGCACCGGGATTCGAACCTGGGTCTCTCGCTTCAGAGTCCATTGTTCTACCCACTAGACCACCACCGCTTCTTGCAATGTGTAGACAAACATTTATTGTTTTCTGGCTTTTCCAGGGTCCGGAGGAGATGAAGTACCCAACGAAGCAACTCTACTCCTACAACATCCGATCAGGGGACGAAATTATAATTGACTCCAAACTGAAGCACTCGGTCTCGGGCAACTCGACCGCGTGATATAACTTATTATATCATAAAAGGAACGTTAAAATATTCTTGTTAATTTTCGCTGATGGAATAATGTTGCATTTTTTCATTACGCTTGCTTGTATGCCATAAATGTATGATTTCACAAAGGAAGGATGGTTAGTATACACCAGGGCCCTTAGCCTGTAACACAATGGTGCCAAAATGGGCTTCCGGTTGACGGTTTTAATTACTATTTATTGATGCTGTCGGTCCAGTGTCGGTCCTTTTAATGTTATTGTAGTACAGCAAAGAATATTATGAGTCTAATCCTAGAGGATTAGTTCGCTGGTTGTAGGAGAACAACGAAAAAATCCCGGTTTTGTCCTTCTACCTAGGATGCCATTGAGACGCCATTGTGTTACAGGCTAAGGCCCCAGGGGTCACCAAATGGCAGACCGCGGTCCGCATCAGGACCGCCAACCTACGAAAAAAGAACAACCCATTTTGTGCGGACCACGAGATCGCAGCAACTTGCACTAAGAGCACATAATTTAATAAAAATGCAACCTCGCATTATCTTTGTTGATGTCAATACAATTGTTTTCGGGAGGGATAAAGCTACCCTGCAGATGGAAATGATCGATTTCTAAGAAAACACAGTTTTAAAACACAAACATGCGGAAGTTTCCAGTGTTCTATAAAATGTGGTGCGGACCGCGATGGTCCTTTCATTTCTTAAAACGGACCCCGAGCGAAACTAATTGGTGACTCTTGGTATACACCATCGCCTTGGTGGTTTTTTTATATTTTTAAAACTTGTTCCAAGCAAGTTACTTTTTCGACTAGCTACGTCGGTCGATGTCGCGACTTTTTCTTTATTTTTTCTAAGTAATGTCTTTTTATGTTCTTTAATTTCTCACAGGGTCGTTTTCACCTGTATTACATATGAAACGTATGTAAGAATTTCTCAGGTTGAAGAAAGATTTGTTTTTTTATTGTTTATTTTTTTTATACAAGGTATTTAATATTTTTAAGTTGTTCACAAGCTGAGAGCTTTTTTATTTCTTTTCATTTTCTTATGTATGATGCACAACGTTACCTTGTTTGTTGTAGAGTTTCATAACAGGAAAATGTATTTTTTTAATCATGTGACGCAAAAATATCTGTGACGATACTTTCATGCAAAATATTGTTTTATGTAATTTCGTTGTAATTTTTATAGCTATATATATAAATAAATACAACTTAATAGATCTCGATTTAAAAAAAAAAAATATTTTGCGACATCAGCGACTGTGATATTAGTTTTGCACATAGTTTTCATGAATAATTTACAGCCAACTATTCTTCTATTTCAATGTGTAGTGGATAGTGGTTATATGGCGATAAATGAAATGCTCTATCTATGCCAAGGTAATGGAACCGTGTTGCAAAGTGCTTTTAACGATTGTAAAGTGATACTAACTGCTATTTTACAAAGTTTATCTACCTAACTCCATATCAACTGCCGTCTAAAAATTTAACACCTAAGTAAAGTTCAGACAGACTTGTGGTTCAGATCATAGTGATTTCAAAGCTGCCAAATCGTAGTTTTTAGAAGTTAAAAACGCACTATAGCAGCCTTGTTGTCAAGAAAGCAATAAATGCGTAGGTATGTTTTAACAAAATTGTATAAGTAAGTCTACATTTAAAAACACTTTGTGAAATTAAAGTTTCTTCCTAGAAATAGTACCTATCGGAATGGAAATAAATAAATAAGTGAATAAAAATATTGTATTTCATTTACTTATCGAATCTATAATCACTAGACACTTACCTTATTTATTCAGGAAGGACGTTTAAGTAGTCAATAGTCGATGTAGAGATTTTTTCCATACACAGCTAGCATAGCATGTTGAACTTGCTCTATGATGTGATCATACACGTCAGTCCAATCTTTGCAGCCTATTTCTCGGGTTCTTCTTCTCAAGAAGTTTAAAAGAACATTCAGCTTATCTATATCCTTATTGATCACCATTTCACGCATATAGATTGTAATGAGTTTAATATCACAGGGCAGAGGAGTTTGGCCACTGTCTAGCCATGCTCTTAGTAGTTCTCTCACTTTTTTCCATGAAAGTCCCAATAAACCTGGCTTTTCTGGTGCTTTCATTTCTTCCCTCACTTCATTATTCTTTCCTATTTTGATATCAGGAGTTATTTTTATTTCTTCTTTGACCATACTTTCTTCTTTTACTTTACAGTAGTCATTGGACGAGTTTCCTTGAAGGAATTTACTTATTAGATTTTTCGATGTTGAAGGCTGCGCTCTACTGAGTGAAACGCTTTTAGGGGGCCTACCGCGTCTTCTTAGCAATGGAGACCTCGAAGTTCCAATCACTGGTGATTTCTTCTTGATAGGCGATTGATATGTGACTTTCTTTGGCGTGGTGGGTGACTTCTCCGTCTTTGTGGATATTGGTACGTTTAGTTCATTTTTGGATGTCTGATTCTGTTCTTTTCCGTTGTTTAGGTTTGCAGAAGATGCTGAAGCTTTGTTAGTTGTAGTTGCAGATAAGAACTTATTCATGGCACCTTTGATTTGTTTCGTAGCTATCGATTCTAATTTCGTAATCTGTATGCCTATGCCGCGCATTTCTTTCGGATCTATTTTTTGTTTTTTGCAAATTCCGATCACTTCTTTTGCTATAGCTTCGGCGTCATTAGTAGCAATATTCAAATTCACAGACTTATTAATGACATTACAGAATCCATGTCCCATGAATTTAGCAGTTTCTACAGGAGCATCCTCGGCTCTGACCATTAGCTTCAATGTGATACATTTACCCATGACTTTGAATTGTACCAGTCGTGAACCAACTTCTGTGGATAACTGTTTCAGAAACTCGAAACACTGATCGTTATTTTCAAAACGAATCCCGTAATTGACTTCTGCTGATACAGATTTTCTGATCGTATGAAAAGATAAAGGGTTGGGATCGCGTCCGCGACATTGGTCAAACAACTGCTGACCAGTTTTGTTCCCTAGATTTTGCTGTAGCGCCGTCAAAGATACATTTTGTAAGGAGCCACAGGTTTGGTGTCCTAAGGTTTCTAGTTTCTGAGAGGTTTGTCTTCCTACGCCTGGAAGGTCTTTCAGTTTAATGTCGAACATGAAGTCATGAACATACTCTAAAAATAGGAAAAACTGGCCATCAGGTTTGGCATGTTTTGTGGCCAATCTTGCTTGTAAACGGTTTCCACCAAATCCAGTAGAACATGGACAGCCTGTCTTGTTCTTTATTTCTTGTCTCAATGCTGTTGCAAATTCTTGGACTGTAATATTTATAGACTTGAGGACTTCGGTACAATCCACATACATTTCATCACAAGATACTGCTTCTATGTCCAAAGTATATTGTGCTACTGTGTTGTAAAGGGTATATGCTACTTCTTTGTACCCGTCGAAATCATAGGGTATAGTTTTGATATCTGGACATAGCCTCAAGGCTGCACCCATGAACATTCCATTTTTAACTCCTTTGGCTCTGGCTTCATAGGAGCAAGAGGCTATTTCGCTCATGGAGCCATATTTGTCATTTTCATCACCAATATTGTCTACCCGGGACTCAAATGTTTCTATAATCTCATCTTCATGCAATCCAGCTGCTTTACTAAGCTTCTTAGCTTGTTTTTGCTTGTAGAGATTAAACTCTGTATTTCTATCGACACCGGGTCTCTTATCTCGGGACTGACCGCCCTTTGAATGTGTTACTGCAACAGGCTTACCGCGTAAGTCTGGTCTGTTTCTTAGGCCAACTGATACAAAAAAGCAGTCCATATCTATGTGCATAATACTTTTTCCCCCATCAAAGTTGTTCTGTGAGTACTTCATAGTTTTGGTTTGTGAGATAGTATCTTTCAGTTGATTTCGAGCAGGAAAAGCAAAGTTACTACCATCTCTCATGTCATTTATGTGCTGCTTGAAGCAAGCTCCTAACTGTGATATGTGATGTAAGCGCGAATTGTTGTAGAATTCTGATATGAAGTTAGGGTCTGCAGCAGTTTTGGTACTACTTTCAGTTGTTTTTCTTACACTCGAGAAATTATTTGTTGAGGGTATAGGTTCATTGTTATCATACTCGGCTGGTAGTAGTTGATGTTCAGTGTGATTTTCAGAGGTCATCTGTTCATGGAATGCAGTTTTTGGTGTATCATCAGCTCCTTGCAAATCTATGTCGGATTTAGTGTCTGATGAATCAGATTTTATGATTTTCTTGAAATTTAGTTTGGGTTGTGTTATAAATTGGTTATAAAGCAAAAAGTCTTTGAAATCCAACAGTTGGTTCGATGCTATACTCTCCGTTATCCATTCGGGCTTCACTACTTTGGACAAAGACATTTTCTTTACTTTAAAATCGGGTAAATTCGAGGCAATAATGAAATCATCAGGTCTTTGGTAAGTGTGGTAAACTCCGCCATGTCTTGCCATCAAAGTCTTTAGCTCATCTGCAGAAGGATTAGTATAGCCATTAACGAATATACTCACGCCGCTGAATATGTTAGATTCCAGTTTTTCATCATTTCCAGTGCGTAAACAAAACTGCTCTTCTAACTTGGCGATTTTAGCTTGCATATAACCGCCCCAAGCCTCAAACCCATTGTCTGGGAACTTCTCATCTCGTCGGGACATATTTATACAGATATTTAATTAAATACACTTATAAATTACAAATGGAAGAAAACGCAAAATTTTGGCAATCTTGCACTCCGAAACGCGGAAAAGCAACTTTTCCGGACTTTCCCTCCGAAAAATAAACAAACACAAACAGTGAAACACAGACTAATTAAGAAAGAAGTGTCAAATAACGCTTGAAAGTCGGAAGAGGCCCGAACGTGTGACGTGTGCTTCCATAGACAATCATAACGATCGGTCCGATATTTTTTATTCTGTGTCCAATATTGTCAATGGTTTTTCACGACTGTTTTGTATAGTTTGCCTACCTAGCTTATTTCGCCGATTTTTCGGAAAAGGTTTGGAAAATGTGTAGTTTTACTATGTAAAGCACTTGTGCGTCGTTCAATAATGTATCGTAATCTTAGTTAAGATCGCACGTCCCTGGAACAACCGAACTGAACGCTCTTCATCAATTTACATGAAAGGTGAGTACAAAAAATCTGAACCATGGGTTTTTTTTTCGTATGAAAGAGGTATGGAATATTATGGACGACGAATGTTACTTTTCCCCGTCGTATAAAAGTCACGAAGCCTCAGTTGTATTTCCTTTATGTCAGGACCTGTAAAAACTAAGCATGCAAATTCCCCTTTTCACAGTTATATACATAGTTGCCGCTGTTTTGTGTATTTATATTTGTGTATCGCTGTATTACCCTACCGATTTCAGTAGGATGGGGCGGCCGCTTGCGGATTTTTGAGGAAACTACGTTTACGTTCCGTTTTGCTACACCAAAGCGTACGTTTATCCTTAGTTAGTTTACTTTAAGTATGCAATCTTATAGGTTGACTAAACTTTTTGACAGAAACTTCACGTAAAACGGAACGCAATTGTCCCTACTTCTTTCTTTCATTCCGGCCGCGCCGCGTTCTCCATTTTTTATCTCGTTTTATGTGCTTGTGAATCCGATCCCAATTTCATGATTTCGTTGAATTTGTTGAACAAAACGTGACTATTGCATAAGTTATTGTAAATACAAAATTGCTCTATCACAACGGTATATGAAGATAGCAGCAGCAGTGGGTAAATCTTGTAGGAGTTGGCGCGAAGCGTTCTTGGCGAAAAATGACAGATGAGGTTCCAGTGAGCGATGTGTTACTGGAGGCAACCGAGTATTTATGCAAGCTCGGGTCCAACCTGAAGCTCCGGTCGGAAAGCTTGAAAGAGAAGAAAATTTGTAAAACCAAGCTCAAAAACACACATGCTGTCAAGAAAGCCGCTGATAAGCTACTCCTCATATGCGAACTATCTAAGAAATCACTTGAAAATGTCGAAAACGGCGTCAAGAAAATACTGCGCGTTTGCGCCAAGGACCAGGGACCGATTCCTGCCAAACCGACAGCCTTCAAGCGTGACACTGTGTATCACTACATCAGAGATGGCTCGCAGAAACTTCGGATGTCCAAGAAGATTTGTCTTGTACACTTCAAGTCGGTCAAAGTCAAAGCTAGAAATATGCCACTTTCGATGCAGGAAAAATACCCTGTGTACTTTGATTGTAAATTGTATCGAAGGAGAAAGAGAAGAGAATCTGATGCTATACAAGTAGAAAATATTTCTGGAAATAAAGCAAGTAACTCTGAAGATTCTCATACAGACTCTGGCAGAAAAGTAAAAGTCAAAGAAGAAAGTATAGATGAAGAGAAAAATCAGAAAAGCACAAGGAGTCCACAGAAGGACCTAGAAGAAGCTAAACAGGAAGAAGAATCACCCTCCAGAAGACATTCAAGCTCTTCAAAGTCTGAAAAACACACCCAGAAGGACAATATCAGGGGAGAAGAAAATAAACCCAAAATTAAGTCTGAAAAAAAGGAGAAAGAATCTTCTTCGAAGTCTGCACAAGAGGCTCACACCAAGTCGGATAAAAGTGAAAAAGACCATAAATCTAAATCAGAATATAAGAGTAAAGACTCAAGTGACCGGAAGGATTCTAAGGCAACGTCTAAGGATAAGCATGACAAAAAAGAAACAGATTCTCCAAAAAAGAAAAAGCATGCTAGAATAGTTGATGACTCTAGCGATGAGCAATCTATAGAAGAAAAAAAGGAGTCAAGCAAGCCTGTTGATGAAGAAAAAAGTCCTCAAGAAGTAGAAGTTAATAGCGATGATTACAGTAAAGCTAAAAAGAACAGGGAAAAATCACCTGATAAAAAAGATGAAAGCAGGAATGAATCGAAAAAGAAAAAGCATACTAGAATAGTGGATAACTCTAGTGATGAGTTACCTTTAGAAGAAAAAAACGAGTCTTCAAGCGATCATGTAGATGAAGATAAAATTCCTCAGGCTGTAGAAGTTAGCAGTGATGATGACATTAAAGCTACATCTCGAAATAACAGTAAAACTTCACCTGCAAAGAAAGGTAAAGTCAGATGCGAATCTAAAGAAAAGGATGATGATAGAAAAACTGTTGATTCAAGTGGTGACAAATGTTTCGAAGAAAAACGGGGATCTCCTGACAAATCTGAGAAGAATAAAAGTCCTGAGTCTGTAGATGACAGCAGTGACGACGGCCATAGACACAAGAAGAGGAAACTGAGCCATACACTGGAATCATCTGACAAAGACGAAAATGATGATGAAAAACAAAATGAGGGAAAGAATGGAAGTGAAAATTTAGTTACTCAGCCCCAAAAGCCATTAATAAAGTTAGTTAATCTGAGTAAATTGCTGAAGCCAGAAATTGTTAAAGAAGAAAGTAAGAGTGTAACTCAACTTTCTACTAAAGACAAAGAATCATACCTTAGTAGAAAGGAAAGGAAACAACAGGAGAGAAAGGTGAAGGAAGAAAAATATTGGGACCAGAAAAGACAAGAAGTTCTTGCATTCAAACCCAAAAAATTCCACATAGCTGTCCATAGATTGCCAGAGTTTACTGACAACTTTCTCAGCAGTTATAAAATTAAAATTATAACTCAAAAAGGGGAAATTATCGCTAAGAGGAGCAAAAACAAAACGGTGCGCTTCGAAAACACGGACAAAGAAGGTAGCCCATCAATGGATGTGGATAGTATTTCTGATAATGACAAGCAGACCAAATGTGAAGAAAAAATATTAAATGATTCGAAAAAACACCCTACACCAGATATGGATGAAGTCAAAAGTGCCTTACTTGACGACTCTGATTCAGAAAATGATCAAAATACAGCTAAAACTTCAGCTGAAGCTGATAAAGTTAAAAAGACTTTGCTAAATGATTCTGATTCTGATTGTAGTAGTAAGTTAAAGTCTCAACCTTCACCCTCAAAGGAGACTGCTGAACAAAGTGAAGTAATTTCAGACAAAAACCAGAATACAGATCATACTTCAACTGAAGCTGAAAATGTAAAGACAACTTGTGATTCTGATTCCGATAAAAGCAGCAAGGGAAAGCGCCAATCATCACCCTCTGCAGAGCCATCAAAACAAGTTGACAATGATTCTGATAACAAAAGTGACGAAAACGAGGATGATACATCAGAAACTCCCAACACTCCCAACATCGAGAAGCAGAATTCTGACGAAGCACCAGAAAAATCAACTGAAAAGACACAAAATCAAGAATGCAGTTCCGAATCAAGTAATAACAAAGACACAACGCCAGTTGGTTCGGATAAAGAGAAAAAGTCGCCAGAAAAATCCCCGATCACTCCTAAGAGTAAAAAGAAACGAAAAAATATGATGGAAAGCATGCATGCTAAGAAAATGCTTCTAACATACTCTTCAAGTTCAGACACTGAGGATGAAAATTTGAAACATGCTATCAAAGAAATCAAAACTTCTTTACTAGAAGGGTCAGACGAAGAAGTCATAGAAAAAGTGAAAGAGAATCATAGAAAAAAACTCCTTGCCTCTTCAAGTTCTGATGATGATGATTCTATTCCAAAGATCCAAAACGAAAAGGAAAAAAAGCAGTCTAACAAGACTGCTGAAGAAGAAAAGCCAGAGAAGAATGGTGATGAGAATCCTGGTCAAGTTGATGACAAAAGTGATGGAGAAACTAGTTCAAGTAGTAAGGTTAGAGCTAAGAAACCTAGGTTAAATTAATTTTAAGTATAGGATATTGTTATGGACCTGAATAAGTACCTACATACCTTGCCGTAGTAGGTACTAATTTATCTTTACCCACTGTTAGGTATTAATTTGATTACTTACTACCAAAGTAGATTGTTTATTCTGAAAGAAGCATTTAATTTCTGAATGTATAATTTTCAAGTTATATTCATTATTTTTTATTAACTGTTAGGAAGTTGTCGCTATAAATGTATGTCAACTTGATCAAATTATCTTCATAATTAATAAAGATTACGATACTTTCTGTATTTCTTGCGACTTTTTATTCAAAGTTAGTTTTATAGTAATGGCAATAGCTTGGAAATCGGAAGCTGAATAAAGTGAGCTACATTTCAATAGCTTTACAAAGGTATAAATTAAAAAGTTGTAGTTAATAACATGAACCATACCTACTTTGCAGATGGGCCGCTCTAAGACGAAACCTAGCAGTAGCAGCCATAATTCAGATTCACAAGAAACTGACAAAGATATTGATGGGTAATTGCTTCTTCCATTTTCATAGTTTCATGTTGTAACCTGGTTTTTTTAATAATAATTTTATGGTGGCAGATTATAATGTAAGTAGTTGTTTCAAATCGGAATCCTAGAAGGTAGGTAATGGTATGGTATGTGTCTACCCCTAGAGTTTTTAGGCCGCTTTTAGTAAATATCATGCATGGAGCGTTACTTTTGGTGATGGGTTCAGTTTTAGAAAGGGTGATGATCATGGCTTGATTAAGGCATGTTACTCCTATCGTTTACCTAATTAGCAAAACCATTATAATATTGACCCTCAAGACCTACCTTAATAAGGTAGTGCATATCAGTCACCTTTCGTGAGTTGTGCACAACCTTATTCAAAGTCCGACCCCGGCCATTCAATCCTAAAAAAAGACCACAAAAACCTTAATTAGACATTCCATGGATAATCTACAATGAAATTAACGCAAAACACAGTAAAAATGAAATATGTAGATGGTATCTATCCAACCCAAAAAAAAATCCTATTGTAAACGGTCCTAAATACCTACACGCAGAAATCCAGACGAATAGAGAGCAGCAACTCCAACACTGCAGCAAATAAGAATTTTAGCAGACTGGAACAACTTTACTATTCATACCATAACCTAATACCTAATACGTGCCACGAAAGAAGAGACTTGAGTGCGCCGCCCACATGACGCCCGGTTCCTTCCCGCACTCAGACCTCATATTGCTATAAATCTCTGCAGACATCCGGACAGCGGTAGCAGACATCCACCTTCTCTTTAATTTGGCCAAAGTAGCTTCTCCATGGCCTTCCTCTACCTGTCAAACCATGTAGTGTCTCAAGTCCCTTCTTTCGCGGCAGGCATACTTTCTTTGATTGTCTACTATAGTCACATGCTCTCCGCAGGCTGACCAACCTGAAGACTCTTACCAAGAGCAGCCGCCGCCGCGGCTCTACATCCACCAGCCAGGCCGAGGACTCTGGTGCCAACACAAGGAGCAAACGGATGCCGAAGGTGCCCGTCATCAAGATGTCGGATCTGCTCCAGGCTGCCACGGAGAGCTCGGCAGAATCGGCCGGAGAAGGCGATGTCGAAGGTAATAGGTTTAGCCGTGTATTTGGCTGGCTTATGCGGCTTCCCGGCGGCGGAGGAAAAGAGCCACTTTAAAAAAATGCAAAAAGGACCTAGCTGTAACCTACCTATACCTACTTGTAGCGGGAAATAGAGACATCTTTTTTTCTGTGGCGCGTAATACTACGTCATTTAATAGAAGGATCCAAAAGATCCACGAGACCGATGCGGTAGTGACAGATTGGATCAATGGTCTTCCCTTTGTTCTTTAATGTTCGCTGCATAATGTGCTATATATACGCAAAATAATAATTTCATTTCACAATGTCAAAATGTCAACTTCGCAACCTAAAGACTCAGCTGACAGCAGCCAGTACGCGCTGCCGCGGCCGTTCCGAATTTGCGGCGTAATCTGGGACGTCAAGTGCCCACATGTATTGCGGGACACCTGGACATCAACCGCTATCCAATAGGGTGTCTCGTCAAATTGTCTTTTTTCTGCTTTTTTGATTCTCCGAACGCAAGACCCCTTAAAAGTTGCGTAAAGAAATTTAGATTATCGATTGCTACCACTGGTACATTTCACCTGAATTAAACACATTGTTCTTTACAGATCTACCCCCAATACCGCTGGAGGGCCTCAACGGAAGTGACCCAATAGACATGGGCAAAGAGCAGCTGCTGGACGAAAGTGACGCCTCTAGTACCCACAATAAGAGCTCTGATGTAAGTTATGTTCTTCCTGAATTTCTTCTATGGGGTGCTGCAAAAAGGGTATAATTCACGGAGTCAACAATACAAACAACTTTTGGATCAGATGATATAACTTTAGAATATTATGTCCGCTACTTTAGGAGTGGACATATTGTTACAACTTCAAGACATTATTAGAGAAAGATCCACTCAATAATAGATAAGAGTAATATCACGTAGTTCAAACGTCCGAGAACGCCAAGATTGAGCTAAATTCATTCGGAGGGAATAACGCTTTTTCTGAATACACTAATAACAACAACTTAAAAAAATTAAACACTTTTTGTCCTTTGCAGGAAGCAAAACAAGACGAAGAATCAGAAGATGAAGATAAGTAAGTTTCACGCAACGTAAAATTTCTCTTGAATCTTTTTGCTCTCGGCATTTTGCTGGGGCGATTCTAAACAACGCTCGGGGCTATCAGCCTTTCTACTTGTCTAAAACAAGAAGAAGAAGAAGAATTTATTTACAAGAAACATGGTATTACAATAATGTAAAGATGGTATAAAAATATAAAAAGTGCAGCATGTTCTATCTGTTAAGGTGCGTAAATATTTGAGGTGGGTATATAAATTAAAAACAAACAATTTAAAAACTACAAACAAACTTAACGATTTAAAAGCTCTGCATATGTCCAAGGCACTGCAGCGCCGAGTGCTCTTCGCCGATCTAGTGTGAGTGAAGGTGTCACTGGACGCTGTTTAAATCATCTCATTTCGTAGATGCCTTAGTTTTTTTTACTTGTGTATCTTAAAAACAAAGTCGTGTTAGTTACACCATTTATAACTCGAGAACGGGTGGACCGATTTTTATGATTTATGATTTGTTGGATTTCTCCCCGCCCCGAATAGCACTATAACCATTTAAACAACGGAAAAACTCAAAAAAAATAAGCCTGCGCGGATGAAGTCGCGGGCAAAAGCTAGTATTTTAATAATCTCTTTTCCCCCGCAGTCCCAAATCCAAGCGTCGCAAAGCCATCGCAATCTCGTCGGACTCGGAAGGCGGCGGACGGCGCAAGAAAAAAGACCGCGACTTCAAAGGCAGCGACCACTCAGACTCCGACTCAGAGTCAGGCGAGAAGCGAAGCAAGCGCAAGAAGAAGCGGGATAGCGACAGCGACGCGTCGGGAAGCTCTTCGCAGAGCGGCGGGTGAGTCAAATGTGTAATTTAAATGCTAAACATGACTGACTTCGATCTAATAACCTAAAAGTAGTAGCTAGATTCTAAAGGACATGTTTGGTGTCACTGTGACTTGAAGAGAAATAGGGATGGGGTTGACACAATAGATCCCACTGGATCGCAGTGTTTCGGGTCCAAACATTTCCACGACTGACTCATTGGCTTTGACACAATAACTGCAACACATGTCAAGAGTAGCTGGAGCCTTTAAAATACGTGTGTGACTGTGACTTGAAGAGTAGATATGGGGCCGACGTAATCGATACCATTAGGTCGCAGTGTTCCGGGTTGCAAAACCTGGCCACAAAGTCTGATTTGCTGACCGATTGTCTAGCGCAAGGCCAAAGACCGTGATTTCAAAGGCAGCTACCTCTCAGACTCAGAGTCAGGCGAGAAGCGAATCAAGCGCAAGAAGAAGCGGGATAGCGACGGCGACGCGTCGGGAAGCTCTTCGCAGAGCGGAGGTTAGTTGAGTCGATATGTAATTTAAATCCATGTCTGGCTCATTGACTTTGATCGAATGACTCCCTCTGCTCAGCCTTTAAAGACTAGCCAGATTCTAAAATACCTATACACGTTTTGTGTCACTGTGACTTGAAGAGTAGAGATAAGGTGGACATAATTATTATTTTCGACCTATTTCGAATACACAATTGTACTTTTTTATATAGCTTTAACGGTTTCACTTACTTTTATTTTGTCGGAATAGCCGACAAGTTTCGACTTCGTCCGGAAGTCTTAGTCATGGAGGAGGGATGGACGATGCGTTCGTCTTGGCGTTTCATCCGCTCACTGCGGGCTCGTTGACGATTCGCCCGCGCGGACAACTCCGGTGCGGGGACACAATTGTACTTACATAGACTAAGTAAATCAACTTGTTACTAACACTATGGATACTTACGTCTGAAATAAACGAATTGAATTGAATTGAATACAATAATGTGTGAATATCGCGATTAATTAAAAGTGGGCATAATTGATCCCACTATGAATAGGTCGCAGTATTCCGGGGAAATCTGGCCTCAAAGACTTATTTGACTCGAAATCGAAGTTGCGCTATTGCACTTTCCTCTTCGAATAGTGCTCCCAATCCATATCCTATTTTGTCAGGAGATTTCTTGTCCCATAAAATCGAAGTGCATGGAGAATTCTGCAACGACAAGAGGATAACTCTTAAATATAATGATGATGATGAAGAAGTTTGACGGGACTGGTAAACAGTGTTATTGTCTTGTTCCAGCAAAAAGAAGAGGCGTCGTATAAAACAGGTGGATGACAGCGACGGTTCAGGCTCCGGGTCTGAAAACGAAGGCAAGAAACATGGAAGAAAGAATATCCGTAAGGTAAGAGAACCTGTTACAATTCAGGGTTTTTGTTTGAATTTCTTTATTTTAATTTGAAATATCCCTGACAAGGGGTAAAAGGATTTCATCATCATCATCAATTTGAAATAAGGTTACAAAGATTTTTAAAACACTAAAATAGCTCTAATATTTCTCCAGCTGACATAGCATAACCGAGGTTTCGATACTACGCTCAGTGAAAGTGATAGTGAAAAAGTTTATTTATATATTTTACATCAGCAACATAAACACTGAAAACATGAGAAAACAAACAAATGATAAATGGGACAATGCTCAGCTAATTGCTGTGTGTGCATGAATCAACACAGTGCTGATTTTCAGCATGCCCAGGTGTCTACGTAGATAAAACAGTTCGAGTGAGATATAATATCTTTGTAACTTTCATTCTCGGCCTACAGCTCCAATGTTTAATAGAAATTATAGATAGAGAACCCTTGGTTTAGGAAGCTATAAAAGCCAGAATCCAGCTCGCGTAGCATGAGGCGGTGTTAGAGACTATCTATGGGTTTAAAACTATATGTATCTCACTCTCTTGTTTGAAGTAGAGCGGGACAGACAGAGTCCTAACACTATAACACCGCCTCATGCTACGCGAGCTGTTGTAGATAGATAGATAGATAAAACGTTTATTTGCGTCATATGCACACAAAATCATTAGAAAAATAACAATAGGCACAAACAAAAGTAAACTTAATACTAAATAAAAAATACCAATTTAGTGCCTGTGAGTAAGTGTGAGCCACAGTGATGCAAAAGTGCATGTTATTTGCCCGAGAGCAAAGCACAGATTTTCAGCTATTGCCCGCATATGTATGAATGTGAATGTTTTGTTTGCAGGTCATGGGCAAGGATCAACTGGAGGAGGCGACGAAAAAGGCCGCGCGGCGAGAGAAAGAGAGGGTTGCTCGTATCGCCGAGAGGCAGAAACTGGTAAGTTAAAACTTGAAACAATTGCTAACAAGTCTTGGCAATGAAAACATCGTACTATCCTACTTCCTATCTTATCCTACTATATGTATACTATTATAAACGCGAAAGTTTGTAAGTATGGATGGATGGATGTTTGTTAAACGCTGTTTGTTTAACTCTTTCACGCTGAAACGGCTGAACGGATTTGGACGAAATTTGGAATAAAGATAGCTTAGACATCAGAATAACACCTAGGCTACATGTTATCACGCTTTTACACTTAGGAGCAAAGTAAAGCATATATCCTTCTTCTGTAGTCCACGAGGACTAAGTCGCAGGCATAACCTAGCTACAAATAAAAATGAGTTTTCACAGAATTGACATCCTGTTGACCATTAGGTTTCACCCTGTAAAAAGAGTTGTAACACGTTTAAGACGTCAAGACGTAGACTTGGAAGTTTTGTAACACTTTGTACGTATAAGGCATGTCAAACCATGTGGTGGCTCAAGTTTCTTCCTTCGTAAGAACCATTCAACTCCGTCTTTGCTCCAACAGTACAACAACCTGCAATTCGACGAGTCTGGCAAGCCAGACGAGGTGGTACTAGACAAAGTAATTCTGGACTTCGATCCTGAGACAAAGGAGCCCATCATTGCGGTCGACAGGGGACTGGTGAAGAAACTGAAGCCTCATCAGGTGAGTCTCAACAGACTTAGCATACTTAAGACGCCCCTGGACAACCGCAGTCCTCTTGCTCACACTTTTCAACATTTTAAGTGATTGTAAGAGAATTATTCAATTTTGGAAGATAAAAGATTTATATTTATTATATTATATTTAAGAGTTTTTTTATTTTATTTTTATTAATTTTGCATTTTAAAGTACTTGAAATTATAAATTACATGCCAACCGTTGAAACCTGTGAAAGGTTTCAACGGTTGGCTGACGTAGATAATAAAGCTATCGACATGTGGAGTGTGGCCACACTATTCATTTCATACTTATAGTTTGATAAAAATATATTACTGAACTACTGCTTTTAACCGGAGTTCGAAATGAATACGAAATCAAAAGTGTGTCCACATGTCGATAGCTTCATTATCTATGTCTGCAACTATATTTTATCGTCCAAAGTTGAATCATTCTCTTACAATCGGTTAAAATGTGGAGTAGTGCGAGCGAGAGGGATAAGGGCTATTTTCGAGTATTTTGACGCTCGTAGGTTGAGTGGAATTTTTAGGTAATAGAGGCAACTGTTCGATATCCTGATGTATTGCCGTCATGATTCTCTTCTTCTTCGTCGTTACGCTCTTGTCAGAGCGGTCGTGGTCCACATGCAGTATTATCAGTGGCTGATGTTGCGCGCCTTACGATGCCACGCCATTTATCTCGGTCAGAGGTATATTTTCCCTATTATTCTATTTATTTAATGTTGATACAATGTTTTCCCCACAGTGGTCTTGATTTGATCAGTCAATCGTATCGGTGGTTTTCCCCGAGTTCTAGTGCCTTTCACCCTTCCCTGTATTACAATGCGCTCAATGGAGTGGTTGTCTTCTCGGGATATATGGCCAAAAAATCTCAAGATACGACTTTGTACAGTACTTGACAGACGCTGCTTGATGCCGACTTCTCTAAGTATGGATTCGTTGGTTCTGAATTCCGTCCACGATACTCCAAGCATTTTTCTCCGGCACCACATTTCCTGAGCGTCTATTTTTCCCCTTTCGATCTCTCTTTCGCTGTCATGATTAACCTTGGAATAAAACTTTTATCTTTTTCGTTCAGGCGAACGGCATAAAGTTCATGTGGGACGCGTGCTTCGAGAGCGTAAAACGCATCAAGAAGGACAAGGGCTCTGGCTGCATCCTGGCCCACTGCATGGGTCTCGGGAAGACTTTGCAGGTAACTAAACATCCAAAATGCCCGATGAAATTAGAGATTTCACACCCGGCAGCACAAAAACATGACATACGTATGTATTGTGATATCGAGTAGCCCCGTAACTGATTTTTCAATACTCAGTTAAAGCTCGACTTAGTTATTCGACCAATAACCCATACCAAATTCGTTCAATTTTAATGTTATTCCTAGAAATAGTGCTTATCCGGCGATTGAGAAATCGTCAGTTGTGGTCAGAGATGGGCACATACCCGAATATGCACCCAAAATTCGGTAGATAACTGGTTATTTACCCAAAAAAGAGAGTATATATCCAGTTATCTACCCATTTTTGGGTGTGCATATTCGGGTATGTGCCCATCTCTGGTTGTGGCCGAAGAATTTTGTGTGTAAAGCTGAGCAATCCCTTGATTGTTCCTTCTATGTATAGAAAAAAACTTTTTCATGGATACTGCTAATCAAATCATAAACAAATAATTGAGCTGATGATTATATTATTATGAAATGGGTAAAGTGCCCACACAGACGCTGGTCCATGTTTACAATCTCAAATCTAATGATATCCCATCACGGACCAAGCCAGAAGTAAGTTGCAGGCCACACAGATATGACGTCTGATGCAAACATTATTTCCATAAAGGCAATAGGAAGGACGCCTGCTAGAGTTTTTAGGCCGCCCAAAGGGCCTCTAACATGGCTTAACGATTGTTATTAATCAACAACAATTGGGACCAACGGTTTAACGGGAAGCGCTAAGATATTATTTCCACTAACGGTCACCACGGGCAATACGAAGGGCTTAGCAGAAGAAACAGAATCAGAATCAAGGTTTTTTTATTCAATATGCCATAAATACATTATTTACATTGAACGTCAAAATATTATCTATACTAAAAAAATGTATATAAATCAGATACTTGTTACTTTCTAATACTAAGTATCTAGCTACTTTTTTTCTCCAGCTTCATCAGCTCTGACAAATGTCAACAATATCCAAACCATTTTCCAGGTGGTGACCCTCACCCATACGCTGCTGGCTCACAAAGAGCTGACAGGGGTCCGGCGCGTGTTGGTGGTCTGTCCGCTGTCTACTGTACTCAACTGGGTCAACGAGTTCAACATGTGGCTCAAACACACAGAGACCGATTGCGAGGTGGACGTCTATGAGCTGTCAAGGTAAGGATTCTAAACCATTAGACCCTGTCGTCTCCAATCATGGATATAGGGCTCTCAAAACTAGAAAAAATACTGAAACAGGTGGGTTGGCAAGTTATAACAGAGGGTGCTAGCTTATGTGAGCTCTGATTGGTAAACTGACGCCGCCATTTTGTCTAAATGGCTTCTGTTTGAGCTGTCCAGGTAAGGCTTCATTATCATCAGACCCTGTGATCTCTAATCAGGGACATTGGGCTCTCAAACCCCCAAAAATATGCGGAACCAGGTAGGTTGGCAACATAGAAAAGAGGGCGCTGGCTTACACAAGCTCTGATCTTGTTTAAATGTCTTCCGTTTGGCTGAAACAAGCTACGGTTGCGCCGTAGTTTGTTCTCTTGCCCTCCTAGTTGATAAATCTAAGAAAGCATTTAAGCTAAAGAAAGAGAATAAGGGTTTTTGGAAGTATGTAATATGCTTCCTTGGTCGTCCATTGCTCATTTAAGTAGAGACATAGTCCACAAAGAGCTGACAGGTGTCCGGCGCGTGTTGGTGGTCTGTCCGCTGTCCACTGTCCTCAACTGGGTCAACGAGTTCAACATGAGGCTCAAACACACAGAGACCGACTGCGAGGTTGACGTCTATGAGCTGTCAAGGTGAGGCTTCATCATCATCAGACCCTGTCTCTAATCATGGATATAGGGCTCTCAAAACCCAAGTAGGAAGTCCCGAGTAGGACTCACAACTAGCGCTTTATGCGTTTTTTTGCTAAAAACTCTCCTGCGATTTCTCAACGCGAGGCTTAACTATTTTTAGGACCTGAGATTTGGATTCCAGATCCTAGAACCTACGAATGCAATCGATTCTCGACAAAAGTGGCCACTTTTGGCAAAAAACGCATCCAAAAAGAAGATATGATAATTTTTTTCATTGGCGGCGCTATTTGTGCGTCCTATTGTGCCTTGTAACTTTTTCGTTTCATAAAATCCTGTATTCATCAACGTGTTGTCGCCCGCAGATACAAGCAGAACTCTGAGCGGGCGTGGCAGCTGCAGCAGTGGTACGTGGGCGGCGGCGTGTGCGTGCTCGGCTATGAGATGTTCCGCAACCTCTCCGCAGACAACCCCAAGAAGTTCCGCAAGAAGATGCTCGCCACCTTCCAGGAGAGCCTCGTCAGCCCCGGTCAGTATGCCTGCCTACCTGAGGGAACGTACCCAGCCCCGGAACTAGGGGCGGGGCAAACCGGGGCATCCGCCCCGGCAGTTTCAGGGGGCGCCAAAATCATAAAAAAAACCGTTGCCGTCCGGATGTCTGTGTGTATCAATGTGGCACGATTACGCCCGTAGAACTTTACGTATCGAGAAAAAATCACGAAAAATGCCAACAGGTTTGAAAGTTTGGTTCGAAACGAGTCGAATCTCGGTTAGTTTAGTATGTAAATCATCATCATCATCAGCTTGTTAGCACCCACTGCTGAGTAAAGGCCTGTTCATGCTCACGCCACCTCTCATGATCCTGCAAATGGTAAATGAATAACCTTTATTATCCCGACGTTTCGGCTGCGTTGCAGCAGCCGTGGTCACGGGCAGAGTGAAGCGGCGGGTGTGTTTATTATTGTGGTGATGATCGGCAAACTACCCTCACATCACTTGAGTACCCATAAAACCTTAGGTCCTAAAAATAGTTAAGCCTCGCGTTGAGAAATCGCAGGAGCGATTTTTGCTAAAAACGCATCAAAAAAAAAGATATGATTTTTTTTCCATTGGCGGCGCTAGTTGTGAGACGTACGGCGTCATAAGAGGCGGATTTGAGGTTGACTACTGGGCCCGTAGCCTGTAACGCAATGGCGGGTCAATGGCGTCCCGGCAGAAGGACAGAACCGGGCTCTCCTCGTTTTTCTCCTACAATCAGAGAACTAATCCTCTAGAATTAGAATCAAAATATTCTTTGCTGTACTACAAAAACATTAAAAGGACAGACAGCGTTAGCAAATCGTAATTGAAGTCGTCACCTGACAGCCCATTTTGGCACCATAGTGTTACAGGCTAAGGGCCCTGGATGTTTTCCATGCATTTGTGACGCGTCTCTGAATTTCTTTGTTCATCTGTTCTGTGGTAGAAATTACTTGTCCTAAAGTCAATAAAGTGATTTGTATTTGTATTTTAGATATATACATCGACGTAAACAATTAGGTTTCCATTGACGCGAATTTCATCTTTCTTGTTTAGTGTCATGATTTTTAGTTTTTTTTTTCCAGGTTCATTCCAAAACCTGCTTTTAGGTAGTGATAGTAATTAGGTAGTGAAGAAGCAGCTTATAATCCGCGTGGAATGAGAATGGGATGCGACCTTTTGGAACTGAGACGCGCGCGGTAAGCAAACTCGCGTCGATGCAACCTTGTCAAAGTAAAATTCAGTATGTTTTCGATTGACTTTGACAAGGTTCCATCCCATTCTCATCCCGCACGCATTATACTAAACTTACATATAAGAAATATGTAACTTATTGCATGAACCTAGATTCATGTTATTTGGTCTGAATAAAGGCCTTTATTATTATTATTATACTGGATGTTTTTTGTGTTACCCTCATATCTTATCATAATAGTAACCTCTCTCCCGCCAGGCCCGGACCTCGTGGTGTGCGATGAGGGACATCTCCTCAAGAATGAGAAGACCAGCCTCTCGCAGTCCATGAACCGCGTCAAGACCTTGCGCCGCATTGTGCTGACCGGCACACCGCTGCAGAATAATCTTAAAGAATGTGAGTATAATCAGAGCCCTTAGCCTGTAACAAGGGCGTCGCCAAGGGGGGGCAGGGAGGGGCAGCTGCCCCCCCCCCCCCTAGAGATTCTAAAAAAGTTGCCAAATATAATGCAACCAAAGTCCTAAGTCTTTGAGTTAATTTGCTTGAAGTTCAAGCCTTGAACAATCATTCCCGTACGTCGAAACTCGAATGAATTCACCAATTCCACTCCTAATATTCCGTACGCTCAACTACGCTCTGGCTGTAGATAAGGCTCGTAGTACAAGTGAAAAGCTTCATGTGCTGTCGACTTTACCTACAATTCATACCTACTTTTCTCATTCATAGAGAATGAGAAAAGTATGAATTGTAGTAGGTAAAGTCAACTTGCCCCCCCCTGCGCCATCGGCTGGCGACGCCCTTGGCCTGTAACGCAATGGCGGGTCAATGGCGTCCCGGCAGAAGGACAAAACCGGGCTCTCCTCGTTTTTCTCCTACAACCAGAGAACTAATCCTCTAGAATTAGAATCAAAATATTATTTACTGTACTACAAAAACATTAAAAGGACAGACAGCGTTAGCAAATCGTAATTGAAGTCGTCACCTGACAGCCCATTTTGGCACCATTGTGTTACAGGCTAAGGCCCCTGGTGCACGTTTCATAAAATAAAGTCTAGAAGTCATAGGCCCGGTTTCTGAGTTGAGAATTATACTAAGCACATACTTACGTATCGCTCTGTCGCCCTCTTTTTGTGAGAAATCTGCAGAGACAGGACAATACTTACCCATTTGCTTAGCAAAATTCTCAACTCAGAAACCGGGCCATAATTTATTATGACAATTACATGTACAGTCGGCCACACGCTAGGATACCCCTTTTTGTTCGATTAGCGCCTTTATGCCGCGCGCGGTAAGAGCTGCTATGGGCTATCTGTGACTGTAGCCGACCGTACACACGACAGCACATCAGAGTGTACACTTTTGTAGCAAAGTCACCCGTATCGTAACCGGGTAGAGTGCTAGCGTGTAAAGGTCGACGTGCTGTCGTGTGTACATAGAGTAGCCGATTAGACATGGAAGAGGTAACAAAAAAAGGTTAGCTTACTATCCGACAATTGTAGATTTATGAAACTGGCAGGTGGTCAGTTATTTATTAGTGTAAAATAATAATATTTTGTCGCGAAATGTAAAGCATGCGAAAAATTACCCAATACAAGCATGAAAAGAAATAATTAAATCAAACAAAAAAAGTCAGAACATGTGACATCATAATAAAAAAAAGCCTCGTGAGTCGTGACGGTCTTCCTTTTTGCTACCGAACAAAGTAATAAAACAAGCTTGCGAGCCCTCTTATTTTTTTGTTTTCACAACCCAAAACTAAAACACAAAAGCCCATAAATTGCTCCTTTTTTTTTTCTACATTGCCCTAGCAAGTACCTCACCGCTTTCTCTCACATCTACTAAAGTAACATCTGGCGAACTGTAGCAAAATCCAGCCACTAGCAGCGGGCAAAGACAATTCCAAGAATCCAAGAATCTTCCAAGCGTCGGGGGTTAAAAATTTGTCTCGACGCACATGTTAAACTTTGCGTCCTCTCACGACCATTCTCAAACCGCGACAAGTAAACCTTCCACCTCGTCCACAGACTACTGCATGGTGACATTTGTGAAGCCAAACCTCCTCGGGAAATACAACGAATACCTCAATCGGTTCGTGAACCCGATCACCAACGGACAGTATACCGACTCGACGGAACAAGACATCCGCGTGATGAAGCGGCGGTCGCACGTCCTTCACACGATGTTGGACGGGGCTGTGCAGGTAAAAACACACCTTATTACAATCTACATAGGGTTATTTCCACGATCACCATAAGACAGAACACCGACTCGACGGAACAAGACATCCGCGTGATGAAGCGGCGGTCGCACGTCCTTCACACCATGCTGGACGGGGCTGTGCAGGTAAAAACACACCTTATTACAATCTGCATAGGGTTATTTCCACGATCACCATAAGACAGAACACCGACTCGACGGAACAAGACATCCGCGTGATGAAGCGGCGGTCGCACGTCCTTCACACCATGCTGGACGGGGCTGTGCAGGTAAAAACACACCTTATTACAATCTGCATAGGGTTATTTCCACGATCACCATAAGACAGAACACCGACTCGACGGAACAAGACATCCGCGTGATGAAGCGGCGGTCGCACGTCCTTCACACGATGCTGGACGGGGCTGTGCAGTTAAAAACGTACCTTATTACAATCTACATAATGTAGTCTACACAAGCTCGGAACAAGATTCTGAGTTCAATGGCCAACTAGATGGTCATTTGCGATAAAGGCGGCGGCTGGAGGTAGCATTCACCGGGCAGTCCATCCATACAGGGTGTTAAAAGACCGCCAACAAAGCGGGAAACCACGTATTGTCCTCATTATAAGGAACATTTTTGCCCAAGGAACTATGCCTGGGAAATCAACGGTTTCCGAGATAATGAGGTTCAAAGTCGGACTTTTCAAAACTTTTTTTTTGCAGAAATGTATTCAGTATCTAGTTCTTAACATACCTTCTCAAGAAGCCATATCAAAATTGTGACAATTTCTTACAAAAAATGATGTTAAAATTGCAACCCGCAATGTATTCTAAACATCGGCACTTCAAGCTTAAGTAGCATAAACTTATACCTACGCTTGCGCAATATGAATTCTGTGCGTTACATGTCCATTGCGTGATAAAATATTTTTCAAAATTATAACCTAAAAAAACAAAATCATTTCCCAGCAATAATTTATCGAAAAAGTACTTTGTTTTGGTGTCTAGTATGCGTGGCTTTCGGGTCTGTTGGCGGTCTTTTAACACCCTGTATATCGGAATACCTTTTCCAGTAGAAGCGAGTAATGCCTGGGCGGCGCCATATATTCGAATGAAATGCGTTATGTATAAAGGGAAACCATGTCCACAGAGATAGACAATTTTGCTAGATAGAGGTCGTGGGTCTTGTCCAAAATTTTTGTTCCGACAACGCGAAACTTTCACATCGAATCTGTCGATACTTCTTTAAAGGTTATGACAATGAAATGTTACAAAAGATCTCCGAATGTGAATCGAAACTAATCGCCTGTCCCGGTCGACATCAATAAAAGTACTAAAACCGTTACAAGTACAAAATGCTACACAGAAGCTTAGAAACAGACGTGCTTTTTTTAGCTAGGTTTATCGTAGCCGTTGTTTAATTACTTTAAAAAAAATAAGATGTCAATTCTTACAGGCTTTCAGCTGATTTGACAGCAAGGTTTTGGAACGCCGAAGCGCGGATACGCGCGGCAGTACTAGTATGCTGAAGCGCATATCCGCGCTCAACCGATATGGTATAAGTTTCGCGAAATTTTAATTATTAAACAACAGCACATACACGATAGTGCTTTTTTTAAAAAAAGGGGCACTCTTCTAAAAAATCCTCTCCATCTTTCAGAGACGCGACTACGGCGTCCTGGCGCCATTCCTGCCGCCGAAGCACGAATACGTCCTGTTTATAACACTCTCCGACGTGCAGGTCAAACTGTATCAGCACTATCTGGATAACTACTCACGGAGGTAAGGAAAGACATCATATTTTATCTCTTCTCTATTTATGTATCTTATATTCATATATTCTTATATTCATAATTATCTATTCATGCAAGCAAAATAATCAATAATAAATCATAAACATTCACAAACACAATTCACTCAATAAATGATAAAAATAAGTATGTCAAAAAATGTCGCAAAAAAAAACAAAATACAAAGTCACAATAAAAACAACCTAAACAAACACACATCCGGGCCATCTTCGACCCAAAGGTCTCCATAAATAAATTCTAATTTAAAGTCGCGGCAATAACATAGTATTCTTTTCATTATTGTAAACAACAGAACAATAACAATTCATCATGTGTTCTGGTCGACAAAGCAGTGGCACTGCCCAAAAAACTAGTTTATGACCAAAAATGTCAAAAATAGCTCAGTTTAGCTCAAACATTTTAAAAACTTATATTTTTTTAAATTTCCGCCTCTTTGCAATCTTATTTACTTACTTCCTTCGGCGCTATAACCCTTTGCACAACCCTTACAACCTTAAATAAATTTATTTTGTCCCCAGACCAATAGCGGGCAAGTCTGGCTTCCTGTTCCCGGACTTCCAGTCGCTGCAGCGGATATGGACGCACCCGCTCGTGCTCAAATATAACTCGGAGCGGTACGAGATCATGCAGCAGAAAAAGGTACAATATCACATAAAATCCCAGTTTTTGTTTTGATGGTTCCGTACCCAAAGGGTGCCGGATGGGAACCTTTTACTCAGCCTTCGCTGTCTGTCAATCCGTCCATCTGACTGTCCTACCTTTTCTCAGCCAGATGTGTTTGTTTATTCTTTCTGTGCATGAATTATTTGTATTATGTATTGTCTTAATGTAATGCAAAATGTAAATCTCGCCTATTATGACCCTGAATGGGCTGAAATATGTTTATTTTATTTTATTTTAAGGCGCCTTGCATTAGGAGGGTACCATACCCGAAGGGTGCCGCGCGGGAGCCTATAACTCTGCCTTCGCTGTCTGTCAATCTGTCCATCTGACTGTCCCATGAGAGCTATCTAACACAGCCAGTTTCGTGTTGACATTAATAAACGTATCTATGATTGCTGAAAAAAATAGGCGGCGCGATTTTTGCCAGCGAAAATATCTTGCAAGCTTTTCTGGATATCAACACGAAACTGGCTGGGTTAGATAGCTCTCACCTAATTCTAGTGTTCTATATGTGTACTTTTTCGATTCGTTTAGTGTATCTGATACAGGAATAGATTTTGATTGGTGCCGCTTTAAGGCCCAGTAGGACGCACAACCAGCGCCGCCAATGAAAAAATATCATATCTTCTAGCAAAAAACACATCCAAAAAGAAGATATATTTTTTTTTCATTGGCGGCGCTAGTTGTGCCTCCTATTGAGCCTTAAAGAGCTGTCTCTTTGGAACTGTAGTATTAAGCCAGTTGTATTTTTACAGAATATGAGTGAATAACAACAAATAATAACAATAAAATAATAATTTGTAGAGAGACAAAGAAGAAGAAGAGGATGACTCTGAAGGATCGCTAGCAGACTTTATTGACGACGAGTCTACTGATGTAAGTAATGCCTTAGTTAGAATAACATTGGGCCGGAATTTCGGGTGGTTATACAGGGTAATTTTTAAATAGCTTAATTCCTGAGACACGTCAACTTCTAAATGTGATCTCCAACAACTTTGGTTCTACTTATCGAATAGCTCGATACTTTTATTTATTTAACGTTTCTTATACTTTAAAAGTTTGCATTGTAACATTTAAGCGCTGCCTGAGCGGCGCGCTTTTGTTCCCCACCACTCTCTACCAACTTTCCAGCCTTTCCTACTCCTATTCGTTACTCCGCGTCGCAAATTTTAATTTTTTTTTTTTATGTTGCCTCTCTAGTGTCCCACTGCTGACAAAGGCCTCCCCTTTTTTCTTCCACTGCTCTCTATCCTCCGTTACCTCGAATTTTTCTGTATGAAAAAATAAAGTTGCGCTTTCACTAAAGTCTTACAACAAAAGTTGTTGTAAATCACATTGAGAGAAATTGACGCGTTTCAGGAATAAAGCTATTTAAAAATAACCCTGTATGAAAGAAATGTAAAAATGGTTTCTATGTCTACTTAACAAAAAAAAACATCTAAGAAATATGCAGTAGATGCAAAGACCTAAAGTTTATCCCGCTGCTCCTCAGGAGTCCTCCACGGAGGAGTCGTCGGACGATATGTCTGACGCGAGCGACGACAGCCGCAAGAAGAGCAAGAAGAAGGCCAAGAAGGAGAAAAAGAACAAATCGGCGCCCTCAAAAAGAGCCACGCGGGCCAATCCTGGTAAGTTTTAACCTTCTTTCTTTTATTTTTAACCCCTGACTCAAAAAGCGAGGGGTGCAATATGTTTGACCTCTAAGTGTGTCTGTCTGTGGCAACGGGTGAACCGATTTGATGCGGTATTTTTTATTTGAGGTTTTCTAGTGAGTGTTTTTAGATATGTTTTATCAAAATCGGTTTACTGACGATTTCTGAATTGAGAAATTCACTAAGCAAATACGTAAGTATCGTTCTGTCTCTGTTGATTTCTCACAAAAAAAACATGACAGAACTTTACTTAAGTATTTACTTAGTAAAATTCTCAATTCAGAAACCGGGCCTCAGCCGTTTATGAGATATACTAATTTGAAGCTAAAATGTCGGGGGTATTTAAAATTCAGTAGTAATTTAATTCCTAACTTACACCCTACATCAATTCGTCCTCAGTGGAAGTGGACCCAGATGAAAAAATCCCCCTGAGCCTTGACGAGGTCCGCAACGAGAATCCGACCGAGTGGTGGATCAAACTAGTGGAGGAGGAGGAGCTGGATGATCTGCGCAACTCGCACAAACTTGTCCTATTGTTCGATATTCTTCGGCAGTGCGAAGCTATCGGGGATAAACTGTGAGTACTTTTATCACTGGTTTCGCAGGCAAAAAACTGTCCAAGTACGGTCGGCCACAGTCACACCTACCCAGCCTATGGCAGCTCTTACCGCGCGCGGCATAAGTGGCCGACAGTACATGGCATTTCAATCGCGAAAGCCCTCGACGTTTTAGACAGGACTTGCACTATTATCTTGCAATAGCGCCGCGCCATTCTTGTCTTGCACTTCGATACGATGTGGCAGTTTGAAGCTATCGGGGACAAGCTGTAAGTACGTTTTTTTTAAGTGGTGATGAGAAATTCATAGGTTTGTATGTATAGAGAATTCGACCGAGTGGTGGATCAAACTAGTGGAGGAGGAGGAGCTTGATGATCTGCGCAACTCGCACAAACTGGTCCTGTTGTTCGATATTCTTCGGCAGTGCGAAGCTATCGGGGATAAACTGTGAGTACTTTTATCACTGGTTTCGCAGGCAAAAAGCGGTCTAAGTTCAAGGCATTTCAACCGCGAAAGTCCTCAACTTTTTAGACAGGACTTGCCCTAGTATCTTGCAATAGCGCCAGTACTATCTTCCACTTTGATACGATGTGGCAATTCGAAGCTATCGGGGACGGCGAGCAGAGGGACAAGCTGTAAGTACTTTTTTTTCCAGTGGTGATGAGACATTGCATAGGCTTGTATGTATATAGAATCCGAAGGAGTAGTGGATCAAACTAGTGGAGGAGGAGGAGTTTGATGATCTGCGCAACTCGCAAAAACTGGTCCTGTCGACATTCTTCGGCAGTGCGAAGCTATCGGGGATAAACTATGAGTATTTATCCACTGGTCATTTAATGTTTCACAGGTACTAAACTACCACTAAGGCTTTCACATCTACGTAATGAGATGATTTATGCAGCGTCGTCCAGTGACACCTTCACTCACACTAGATGGGTGAAGAGACCACTCGGCGCTGCAGTGCCTGGGACATTGTTTTAGAAGGATTAGGCTTCACATGTATCACCGAAGAGAATAAATACTTTTTTTTATATATAAAAGTGAAAGTGGTCCCTAATCACAGGTAAATAAAAATATTTCTCCAGATAACCGATCTTACAGCAATATTATAATGTCAAATCAAATGCACAACGAATAAAAATATAAACGAATAAACACAACAAAAGATGGTATCAGAAAGTACTTTTATTCAGATGTAGAGATACGAGTATCAGACTAGTTTCGACATGGGTCTGTCTTTTAACTATTTTCTTTTATTTCTCCCTCCCAGATTGGTGTTCTCCCAATCGCTGTACTCTCTGGACCTGATAGAGCATTTCCTGGGCAAAGTAGACGAGGCCACGCAGGAAGCGCGCGTCGACGAGAAACTGGCAAACCACGTCGGTAAGTCATTTGTATATTTGTTCGACAGACAACAATGATCCAAAACAGTTACTGCGGATTTCTGAATTGAGAAATTCGCTAAGCAAGCACTTAAGTATCGTTCTGTCTCTGCAGGTTTTTCACAAAAAAACGTGACAGAACGGCAATTAAGTATTTACTTAGTGAAATTCTCAATTCAGTAACCGGGCATTAGCTAATTCTATGCTAGTACTTAAAAGTTAGGTTTGTTTTTGTGGTAGGTACGCACAAAGTGGTACATCAAGGTCACGCAAAATTTTCAGCTATCATCTTCAGGATGCTGTTGCTACTATCCCTTATTCCGCCAAGAAGAGACGCCGTTTTTTTTTACGAATAATGGCCTGAAATCCGTGTGGACATAAATAAATAGGGAGTGGAGAGGGCTAAATAGAGAGGGCTGCGGTTGTCCAGGGCATTCTTAATTTATGTTTCCATTTACAACGTGTTACAAAACATCCTAACTCTTTTTACAGGGTGTAACCTACTGGTCAACAGGATGTCAATTCTGTAAAAAAAAGTTGAAAAAAAAACAAATTTTATTTTATAACCTCAAAATTGAAAATTAATCATAACTTTTTTTGTTTTTGGTATTAGCTCAAATTTTAAAATATGTTTGTGGATGCAGGTGCATTTGCATAGCTTTGAGTTGTTAAAACATTGTGAAAATCAATGAAAACAATATTTAAAAAATACTTTTCTCCCGCCACAGCGTTCACATTTTATTAATTTAAAAATCAACGGAACGTCATAGAGCAAAAAAAAAAAACCCTGTAAAAAGAGTTAGGTACTTTTGTAACACCTTGTATATCTTACCTCATCTGCATTCGTCGACCTCAGTGTCAGTATCGTAAATGATTCCGTTTGTTCGCAGGTTCATGGTCGCCCGGCGTGGACTACTTCCGTCTGGATGGCTCGACGTCTTGCGAAAACCGCTCGCTGTGGTGCAAACACTTCAACAGAGAAGACAACCCGAGGGCTCGGTTAGTCCAATTTTTAGGGTTCCGTATCCGAAGCAGCCCCGGATCCCCCGGGGCACCCGCCCCGGGCGGCAGATTCAAGGGGAGCCAAAATCTTAAAAAAACCGTGGTAGTCCGGATGTCTGTGTGTATCAATGTGGCACCATCACGCCCGTAAAACTCGTATCGATAAAAAATCACGAAAAATTACAACCATTTACGAAACTGATTTCAAACGCTGGAGAGACGGGGCGCCTCTAACAAGTCTCTGCCCCGGTTCGAAAAAATCGTAGATCCAGGGCTGACCCCAAGGGTACCATTCGGGAAGCTATTACTCTACCTAAACTGTTTGTCTCTCCTAACTTTAAACGGTACAGCCGTTTTTCAGGAAGGAAATAGTAAATGAAGGGACACATAGTTTTTCTTTTGTTGAATTTCTTTGGAAATACTATTTTGAAGTTTTAAAGTTGATTTTTTTGGGCCGGAAGTGACTGACCATGTAATCCTGAAAAAAAAAAGTTTCACATATCATGTCATTGTCATGGTGATGTTCTTCCCCAGCTGTCAAGCGTTTGTAATTTTTTTGACATTTTACTTTTTTAATTTTTTCTCTGGCAATGGCGTACACGCTGTAGAGCCGCGGTGGTGGCTTTTTTTTTTATTTTGCAATTTTCCTATTTTCTCTAAAATAACACTGCAGAAAAATCTTCGAATATTTTTATTGTATTCCCTGAAGCTCAACCTCGAAACGGTTTTTTATTTCAGCTTCAAACTATTTTGACATAATGTCCATTGAGCCCCGGGTCAATGGATGCTTTTGTTCATAGTCCGTCATCGCGCCACTATCGATCCTTAATATAAACTAACTTTGTTCCTATATCCTCAGATTGTTCCTAATATCGACCCGCGCGGGCGGGCTAGGCATCAACCTTGTGGCCGCGAACCGCGTGGTGATATTCGACGTTTCGTGGAACCCATCGCACGACGTGCAGAGCATCTTCCGCGTTTACCGCTTCGGGCAGAAGAAGCCATGCTACGTCTACCGGTTCCTTGCCATGGTGAGTTGGTAGACAGACAATGACTTGTTGAGATAAGCGCGACAAAAGTAGACTGGGCTAGCACCTACACCAAACGAGAACGCGAAAACGCAGTCTCGTCCGCTCTTGGTAGTCTCATACGCGACAAAATGAGACTATCTGCGGATTTCTTAATTGAGAAATTCGCTAAGCAACCGTTTGTATCGTTCTGTCTCTGCAGATTTCTCACCAAAGAACGTGACTTAAGTATTTACATAGTACAATTCTCAATTCAGAAACCACGCCAGAGCTCATTTTGTCGCGTGGTTGACAATGAAAAGCAGACATCTTGGTATGTTGATAGTTAGATTCTACACTGCCAGTTTTTGAATTGAGAAATTCGCTAAGCAAATGGTAAGTAAGTATCGTCCTGTCTCTGCAGATTTCTCACAAAAGAGCGTGACAGAACGATAGTAAAGTATTTGCTTAGCAAAATTCTCAATTCAGAAACCGGGCCTCAATCTCCCAGCCAGACTATTCCTAATATCCGCTCGAGTCTCGTGGGCTTCAAGCCTAAGGTTTTCGTTTTTCGAAAGTTGTAAAAAGAAAGGATGTTATTTCTGAATATCGCGAGTCTCATATGTATAAGAATACACAAGTTATTATTATCAATATCTGTTATCTAATCCAGTGTTTTTCCGGTGGGTCAAGCTACCTTAGGGGAGTCGCAAAGCTTCTTTAGGGCTGATAGCTTTGCGACCCCCCTAAGGTAGCTTGGCAAGTTGGAAGTCGCGGTTATGGTATAAAGATGTCCTTGACTTACAAAACCCTTGTAAGGGGTCGCGAAAGGTGTTTCCACAGTAAGAGGGTAGCTTCAAGAAAAAGGTTGAAACACACTGATCTAATCTTCCTTCCCCAGGGCACGATGGAGGAGAAGATCTACGAGCGGCAAGTGACCAAGCAGGCGATCTCCAAGCGCGTGATAGACGAGCAACAGATCGACCGTCACTACGCCGAGAACGATCTCGCCGAGCTGTACAAGTTCGAGCCGAAACCGCCCGAGCCGCGGCCGCTGCCGCCGCTGCCTAAAGACCGACTGTTCGCTGAGATGCTGAGAGAGCACGACAAACAGGTAAACTTGATGAAACTAGTACTTAATACCAGTCTCAAGTGCATGAGGCGTTTCTTGAGTAAAACAACGTAGTTCCAGTTCGAAGGTTTATTGATGACTGACGTTCGGAAATCTACCTATAGCACACAGTACAGCATGCTTTCGATCACGTGACTGCTGCGTCTTTCCCTAGCTGCTCCCTCTCCGCTTTCTCCCACTGCCCAAGGAAAACTACACCGTGGAATTTTAGTGATTTTAAAGCCGAAGGTATTTAGTTGCACTCGTGATTCTGAGCCAAATTCCAAAATTTTACTTCAAAACGAGCGAAAAAAAAAGAAGCACTTCCCAATACAAACGGCTATCGCCAATCGACACCATTTGTATGGAGAACTGAATTTTTTTTCGCGCGTTTTGGAATGAAATTTTGTAATTTGGCTCAGAATCACCAGTGCAACAAAATACCTTCGGCTTTAAGACCACTAAAATTGCACGGAGTATAAACTACCTATAGTAGAAATTCGAGGCGAAAGTTCTAAATTTTGAACTTTTATTACCCTCTTCCCGTAACAGATCTACAAGTACCACGAGCACGACTCGCTGCTCGAGAACAAAGAGGAGGAAACACTAACGGAGGAGGAGCGTAAGGCGGCTTGGGAGGACTTTGAGAACGAGAAGAACCGCCCGCCGCCCGCGCCCTTCCCCTCCGTCTGGCCCATGCACAATGGAATGGGTGAGTCACATGCTACTAAACTAAGGCCTTTGCATCTACGTACAGACTGTCCATTAACTCTATGGCAACAATTTTTCATAGTAAAGCCTGAAAATTTGTTGCCATTTAATTTCTACAGGGTGCACTCTAAGTCGATAGCGGAACTTTAAGTAGGCTGTCTACTGATCAATACAAACAACTTGTACTAGGTGGCGACAAAAATGGAGCGAAAAAAATATCTGCTGTTCCATACAAAAGGTCGACTCAGTACTGCGCCAAATGTATGCCCACATATTGACCTGTCTTTCCTGTGGGCTAGGCCGACTAAGCTGTCAGGATGGTATAGGTGCTGGGCAAGCCTACATGCTACTACAAAAGACGGCCAACAAAGCGGGCCACATATTGTCCTCATCGTAACGAACATTTTGGCCCAAGGAACTATGCCTGGGAAATCAATGGTTTCGAAATAATGAGGTTCAAAGTCGGACATTTCAATTTCTTTTAGCTAAATGTGTTCAGTATCAAGTATTTAACATTTCTGAAATGGAATGGGTGAGTCACATGCTACAGGGTGTTGTTTTGGTTAGTGACACCCGATTTAGGAGTGATTATTTACACGAAACCATAACAAAAAAATAAATAAAAAATACAGTGAATAATATCCAAAAATCGTAAAATTGTGGCCTCCCTTACTATTTATTATACTATCGCTTACGTGCGGCCGCACTCGCAATATCGGGTGCCCAATCGTGGCACGCTTTGAGAAGGCCCGGGTCAAATTAACAAAGGTAATTTGGGTTTAACAACGGTTTTTTTTTTAAATACAGGCGTACATTGATTGTGAATTTGTAGTAGCAATACCACTCGCTAACCGTGAAGGAAAACATCGTGAGGAAACCTGAGTGTTTGAGGCATTTTACCTTTAACGCGAAAATCGCCTATCCGCATTGAGCACGCGTGGTAATTAAGCTCGAATTCTCTCTCTAAGAGAAGGCTGTTTGTGGATGCGTGAATTTCCACGGGGGTTCGATAGCTCAGGATGTGGCTCAGGTTTTTGGAGTCTTTAGGGGTGGAAGTAAAAACAAATGTTGCGTGTTTGCAGGACAAATTGCGATTGTATTCAACAGACCAAATTGCGGGGAACGGGGGGTGAGGGAACATAAATCAACCAATAGCGCGCGAGATCACGTCACCCGATCTTGAAGCCTATTTGCTGGTGATGACGTGATAATTAGTTCTTGCGCGACGAGCTAGGCGGCGCCACTGGTCCATATTGCATGGGTGTCCCAACATGCCCCCGGCCTTGGAAGTAGCGGCTTTCAATGTCTCTGTGTCTGGGTAACCTCTGGTTCCTCTGGTGCAACAAGCGGGCATATCTTTGCGTAAACTCGCCTTGTGATGCCTGTAGGTGTCTGGATATCGGCGACTCGAGATATGCCATCCTTGCCAGGGATGGTGTTCACAATCCGACCCAACTGCCACTTGAGTGGAGGAAGATTACTGTCCTTGAGCAGCACCAGGGTGTTCGGTTTCAGATCTGTTGTGTTTTCCCTCCACTTAGCTCGGGTTTGCAGCTCGGAAACATATTCTTTTGCCCAGCGCGACCAAAAATGTTGGCGTATCTGCTCCAGATGCTGGTACCTGGACAGGCGATGCGTGGGCGTGTCTTGCAGGTCACCACATGCAGGAGCGGTCAATGGTCGGCCGATTAAGAAGTGAGCTGGACTCAGTGGTATGAAATCACAGGGATCTGAGGAGAGAGGGGTTAAAGGTCGGGAGTTTAAGACGGCTTCCACCTGCGCCAATACCGTGCTATACTCTTCAAAAGTAAGGTGTGCGTTACCTACCACTCTGCGAAGGTGGTACTTGCACGATTTTACCCCTGCCTCCCACAGGCCACCAAAATGAGGGGAATACGGAGGAATGAATTTGAATTTAATTTGTTGACTGGTAGCGAATTCTATAATGTCTGGCCCACATTTGGTTAGGAAGTCAGCGAATTCGTTCATCAATCCAACGAAATTCCTACCGTTGTCCGAATAAATTTCTGAGGGTTTTCCGCGACGAGAGATGAAGCGCTTGAGCGCTAAGAAGTATGCGTCAGAAGTGAGATCACTACAGAGCTCCAAGTGTACTGCTCGCGTGACAAAGCATATAAAAATACAAATGTAGCTCTTGACTGTTTTTGCACCCCTACCCTTACGGTTAAGTACAAGCATCGGCCCCGCGTAATCGACCCCGCAACGTTGAAACGGAAAACATGGAGTAACTCGCTCCTTGGGTAAGTTTCCCATCAAGGGTGTCAAAGTTTTGCCTTTAATGCGCTTGCAAGTAACACACTCGTGTACCATCTTTCTGGCCAAACTTCGACCCCCTATAGGCCACCATGACTCACGAAGGTGGAATAGCAACGCCTGCGGGCCGGCGTGGAGCATTTGCTGATGCTCATGTCGAAACAATAAAGCGGAAAAGTGGTGTTTGTTTGACAAAAGCACCGGGTGCTTTTTGTCGTAGTGAAATTCAAGGGAATTTTCTAAACGTCCAACGACGCGTATGATTTTATCGTCATCGATAAATAAATTTAAATTTGAAAGATTGTGTTTGCGTTTTAATTTATTGTCACCCTCCAATACCTTATACTCGTCCGAAAATGATTCTGACTGCGTGAGTCGTATTAAAGTTTTCTCAGATTCTCTCAGCTCATCCAAACTGAGAACGCCGGTGTGCCGATTGTTTTTCTTTTGCGCGTTATGTATAAAACGTTTCATATAAGCAACGGCGCGAATCATGCGCATGAGCTGGGAGAACCTGCTGAAAGGAAAGAATAAATCTTGTGTGTCATCGCTAGTGGCTATAAGGGCCACAGCATTTTGCTTTATTTCTGGTAAATTTTCGACGAAATTAGTGCCGGGCTGAATATTAGCACTGCTGAAATCAGGATCATGAAGAAAGGCTGGGCCTTCCCACCATAAAGCGGAATTAGAAAGGTCTTCCAAGCTGACACCTCGCGAAACTAAGTCAGCTGGATTATCCTTTCCACTCACATGATGCCATGGAAGTTCTTTGGTGAGTTCATGAATTTCAGCAGTTCTATTCTGAACGAAAGTTTTCAGTAAGTTAGGTGCCATCTTCAACCACCCTAACACTATCGTCGAATCCGTCCAAAAAGTAACGTTCGTAAGCTGACAGCGCAATGAGCTACGTACTTTGTCGTACAGTCTAGCTGCCAGCTGAGCGCCGCACAATTCGAGGCGCGGTATGCTCACCGGTTTCAAGGGCGCGACTTTGCCCTTGGAACAAAGTAATCGTACTACGATTGACCCATCATCATTAACAGTGCGTGCGTAAATACAACACCCGTACCCGGTTTGGCTTGCGTCACAAAAAACATGCCAGTCGAAATACCTAGCGTGGGTACCTATGACATGTCGCGGAACACGAATTGTTTTCAGCATTGATAGCGACTTAACAAACCGGTTCCAAGTACGCGTGACGTCGCTAGGCAGTGCATCGTCCCAGCCAGTTTTTAATAACCACAGCTGCTGTAACAAAACCTTTGCAATCATTATAGTCGGGCTAAGTAAACCCAACGGATCGAATATTTGTGACACTTTAGAAAGTATTTTACGCTTAGTAACTTCCTCAGTGTCATCTTCAAATTGCGTGTCAAAATTAAATTCGTCCGATAAATGGAACCAGCCCAGACCTAAAGTTTTTGAGTGAGTGTTTTCGCCTAGAGATAACGGTTTTGGCTCATTAGCGGAGCTTGTTGCGTCATTGCGTGAAAAATTAAATATCCACTTGCGGAGTGGAAAGCAGCCGGAACGCAATACCGCTGCAGTTTGGTCACAAAGCTGTAAAAGTGTGTCTTTGTCATCGAACCCCGTGATCATATCATCCACGTAGAAATCCTCCCTGATTATTCGTTGGACTTCAAGGTTAGTACAGTCGGTCGCTAATTGTTTTAAACACCTTACACTTAGGAAAGGCGCGGATGCAGTGCCGTAAGTGACTGTATTTAATTTATAAATACTTATCGGCTGCGACGGCTCATCCCTCCAGAGAATCAACTGCAAGTCGCGCTGCTGCTGGTCTATCAAGACCTGTCTATACATTTTTTCGACGTCGGCACATGCAACGAACCTGTGCTGCCTGAAGCGCAGTAAAATGGCAAGTAGGTCACCTTGTATTGGTTCGCCAACTGACTGAAGGTCATTCAAAGATTTTCCTGAGCTTGATGCAGCGCTTCCGTCGAAAACCACACGCAAACGCGTCGAGGTACTATGCTCTTGGAGGACTCCGTGGTGCGGCATGAAGTAGTGAGGATTTCCGTAAGTGGTGACGCGAGTCATGTGACCTAAGTCTTCATATTCGTGTATGAAGTCTTCGTATAACTTTTTATAGCTTTGTGATCGTTGTAGGCGCTTTTCTAGTGATAAGAACCTACGTTCAGCTTGTGGGATCGTCTCCCCTAAGGAGTCGGCAGGTTGATTGAGAGGCATGCTTACTATGAACCTTCCGTCGTCATCGCGACTCGTAGTACGAACGAAATGGTCTTCGCAGAAAAGCTCTTCATCTGTGCGCGTGTCCCTCTCCTTAGGTAGCTCCTCAAGCTCCCAGAACATTCTAAGTTGGTTTTCTATCGATTGTGTGAAGTTGCACTGGATTTTCCCATTATTGTGCGCTTTGTAATTGATGGGTCCCGAGATAATCCAACCTAGTTTTGTATTTTGTAAAATGGGTCCGTTAGGAAGCCTCATTTTACCCTGACCAAGAAGATCCCAAAACATATCGGCCCCTATTAGGAGGTCGATAGCTTTAGAATCAAGAAAATGCGGATCGGCCAGCTGAATGTTGTCTGGAATACAGAACAATGCGCGTGATATACAAACAGCTGGCAGCGGTGTCGTAATGTGCGGTAATACGAAGCACCGTAAACAAGAAGTGTAGGTACTGAAGCGCGATTTTATCTCGATATCACAGATTTGCGAGCACTGCGTTATCGAGTCGCCTACACCGCGAATTTCATGAGTGGACTGTAAAGTTTGCGCGCCAATTTTTTCGCATAGTGACTTTGAAATAAAACAACGCTGGCTCCCATTGTCGAGAAGAGCCCGAGCCGTGTGATAATTCCCGTGCCTATCTAAGATTTCGACGATGGCAGTGGACAACAAAACAGGACCGCCTTCTATGTATGCGCGTTGAGTGTGCGTGTGTGCTTTATTGACATGAATCGATGTCGCATCGATTGCGCAACTTGAGGCGGTATCTACGGCGGACGAGTTGTTTACTTTAGTTGGAACCGGTTCGCTATTGCCTACTGATGAGTGCATGGTAACTGAAAGATCAGCTGTTTCGGTGCCGTGAAGAAGCGAATTGTGCTTTTTATCGCATTTCCTGCACGGCCCGAACCTACAGTTGGACAACGAATGCCCGGCGCGTAAACAATTAGTGCACAGTTTGTTGTCAATTGCGATTTTGAGCCTAGATTCTAAGTTTGCGTCGAGAAACTTTTGGCAAGCATAAAGAGGATGATTTGCGTTACACATCATGCAGCCCTTTTTGACAAAACGGGCCTGACTTTCTTGCGGCTTGTTGGTGGAAACATTGCAGTGGGATAACGTCTGACTACGATTATTGTGCGAAGTGTTTTGTTTATCTTTTGCGTGCGAAACTAACAATGTTTCCAACATGTCAGCCCTGTTTTTCAGGAATGAAATGATGTCACCCACCTTCAGGTATAGTTTGGAGTCTGTGTTTGAGAGTAAGGTGCCTTTAAATTGCTCCCATTCGCGTTCTGTGGTTTTGTCTAATTTTGACACCATCATGAAAATAATCAGTGTATCCCAGGAGTCCGTGGGCTCGCCGAGAATTTTCAAAGCGCGAATATTTTTCAGGACAGTGTCAATTAACTTTCGGATTAAGTCAGGAGACTCTTTAGCCAAAACCGGGAGGCTAAATAAAGCCCTTACATGATTGTGTACTAACAAGCGGCTATTGTTATAGCGGTTTAGCAATAGTTCCCACGCAACAGAGTAATTATTTGCTGAAAATTCTAATGACTCAATCACTAACGCGGCACTACCCTTAAGTGAGAGTTTCAGATAGTGGAACTTTTCTATACTACTTATCTGTGTGGAATTGTGAACTAGCGACAGGAAAGTATCCCTAAACTCTAGCCAATGCTCGTACGTGCCGTCAAAGGAAGGCATTGATATTGAGGGCAACTTGACTGACTGCAACTTAGGACTGCAACTAGGATTAGAACTGTCGGAACCCTTAGTAACCTCACTTCTGAGCATAAGCTCAGCCTTGGCCACCGTTTTATAATAAGCGTCTTCGAACAGATCCCGCTGTTTCGATAGTTCGTCTAAATCACAGTCGCGGACATTTTCTTCGATTTTGGATTGAATTTCATCGAATTGCTTGAACAAATCCGCGGCCCCCTGAGTGCGCAACTTTATATCAATTCTGTTTTGAACGGTCAGATCTCCTTCACTATGAAATGAATTTAAATAACTCGCGAATTTACTCAATCGACCCTTGACAATGCCCCGCTTTCTGACAAGTTCGCGAATCAACTTTTCTACAGTTTCGTTACTAGAATATTTCAGAGGCGAATTATCGCGGGTTGGGGCTAAGCCTGAGGTCGACATTGAGGTCGAAGCTGAGGCTGCGTCTGACACTACTTTATCAGTGGCTACTTTGTCCGTACTCATTTTGGTGGCAAGTAAGAAGTGGAGTACTCACGTGCAAGCGACAGGCTACGAAGAGGGCAGGTGCTAGCAACGGCACCATGCAACTCTGCAGGTCAATTACACCGGAACTCCTTTGCGCGTATATACTGAAACCACGTTCACAAGCACGGTATTAGACAAGAGAAGAGGAGAGGGTTGGGGAAAGGCGTGGATGGTTGATCGTACCGAGCTCAACTTCGTCTATTCCACTTGTCCTGGTCCTCAACAATGAAGCGTAGATGTATCCTCTTCTCCTGGTTAGTCTCTGCTTTGTATTCCTTCCAAGTTGCGTCTCCCAGAAGACTCCTCTTGATTGGCACGAATTGCGTCGTTCGTAGTCCAAAGGTCGATGGGTCGCTAATCACCGTATCTTCGCGTATAACCCGGTGCTGAAGGTCCACATATGTTTGTGGATGCGTGAATTTCCACGGGGGTTCGATAGCTCAGGATGTGGCTCAGGTTTTTGGAGTCTTTAGGGGTGGAAGTAAAAACAAATGTTGCGTGTTTGCAGGACAAATTGCGATTGTATTCAACAGACCAAATTGCGGGGAACGGGGGGTGAGGGAACATAAATCAACCAATAGCGCGCGAGATCACGTCACCCGATCTTGAAGCCTATTTGCTGGTGATGACGTGATAATTAGTTCTTGCGCGACGAGCTAGGCGGCGCCACTGGTCCATATTGCATGGGTGTCCCAACAAGGCCTTTGCCCAGTTAGTGGGACATGTACACACGACAGCACGTCGACCTTACGTGCTGTCGTGTGTACATGTCCCACACGCACGCTAGCACTACTCGGTCACGTTACGGGCCACTTTACAAGAAAATTGTACAGTCTGACGTGCTGTCGTGTGTACGAATGTACAGGCTCTTGTTCTCTTTTCCAGTATTAATTTTCTCCTCTTTTCTGCAGCCCCAAATCCGCTGCTGGCCCAACAACAGCAGCAGCTGGCCTATGCCGCGATAGTCTCCATGCTACGCAAGGATATGCCAAACGTCAACGAGACGCAAATACGGGAAATGCTCCCGCTCATATACAACGCTAACCCCGCCGTGAGTTTTGTGTTTAAGCACTTTGATCTTTCTTTATTTTCTTAGGCCCGGTTTCTGAGTTCAGAATTTTACTAAGCACATACTTACATCGCTCTGTCACGCTCTTTTGTGAGAAATCTGCAGAGACAGGACGATACTTACCCATTTGCTTAGCAAAATTCTCAACTCAGAAACCGGGCCTTAGATACGTAACTTGTGAAGTTGAATCGGTTATTTACTAAAGGTAACAAGTCAAGCTCTTCTAATTTTCAAGTCGAGAGCTTGTTATGTGCCATTTAGAATAAAATTTAGCCATATATAGTTGATTGACTTACTGCCGGTTTCTGAATTGAGAAATTCGCTAAGCAAATGGGTAAGTATCGTCCTGTCTCTGCAGATTTCTCACAAAAGAGCGTGACGGAACGATAGTAAAGTATTTGCTTAGCAAAATTCTCAATTCAGAAACCAGGCCTTTGGTAACTAACCGTTTCAGTTGTAGTTGCAATACCACTCGCTATCAGAAGCGGTCACAGCCTAGTTGCCCTAGTTGGATTAGTCATTCTTAATAGATTAACAAAGTTAAGCAACATCGGCCGCGGTCAGTCTATGAATGGGTGACCGCTAGTGGCAATAATATCTGAGCGCTTCCGTGCTTCGGAAGGCACGTTAAACAGTTGGTCCCGGTTGTTATTGATTAATAACAATCTTTAAGCCACGTCAGAGGCCCTATTGGCGGCCTAAAAACTCTGACACCAGGGGTGGCCACTACCTGTCTACTCCCTATCCGAAGGGAAACATTGTGAGGCATATTGGACTCGTAGCAAATATCGCTAAACCATTAGCACTATGTATTCGTCCGAAATAAAAACTTTTGAAAAATTGAATTAGGGCCAACGAGATAAAGCCCAAGAGACTCACTCTTCTAGAAGGCCGGGGCCTAACTCTCGGGAATTGCGAGATTCATGTCATGTCACGAAAAATGTCATGTCATTTCGATCTCGACTGCTCCCGACCAGTCGAGTTGATGTCGAGCGAAAAATCTCGCAGAAATGTCATGCCTTAGTTATTTCTTTGTCTTTCTTTATTTAGTTATTAATTTATTTATTTTATTAAATTATTTGTTTATTTATGTATTTATTTGTTATTGGGTCATTTATTGATTTATTATTTTTATCTTTATTTTAATTTTATTTTATTTTATGATAATTTATTTTATTTTACTTCATTTATTTATGATTTTGTGATCATAGATGTGACATTTGCAGCAAACTGAGATTTTTCCTTCGAGATGCAAGGTCCCTAGAATTTGGCCCATGACATGAGATTTTTTTTCGAGATGTACGAATGCGAGATGCCCGAGAATTAGGCCCCTGTGCCCAGCTAGTGATTAGTGGTCCTTGTTGTTTAGGGTGCATCTTACTGTTACTTTGCGTTTCTTGTTTGATCTGCAGTCAACAGTATGTTGAACTGAATTGTTGTTTATTAGCCGGGTCTACACTGAACGAGCAGCCTCCCGAAGCAACCCCTCCTCTATTGTTACTAGGGGCTTGGGTCTGTAACGCAATGGTGCCAAAATGGGCTCCCAGTTGACTGCTTGATTTTTTTTTATGTAGCTTGTTTTGTATCCCACTGCTGGGCAAAGGCCTCCCCTTGTGTCCTCCACTCTTTTCTATCTGGGGCCACCTCTTGCAACCCCGGCAAAAAGGTTTCGAGATCGTCCCGCCATCTCCGCCTTGGCCTGCCACGGCAACTGCTTGAATTACGATTTATTAATGCTGTCGGTCCTTTTAATGTTTTTGTAGTACAGCAAATAATATTCTGATTCTAAGTATAGAGGATTAGTTCGCTGGTTGTAGGAGAAAAACGAGGAAACCTCGGTTTTGTCCTTCTACTAGGACGCCATCGATACGCCATTTCGTTACAGACTTAAGCCCCAGGCTTTGCGACTACCTTGTGACAAGGCGTTGTGATAGATCTGGGCCTTTAGCCTGTAACGCAATGGTGCCAAAACGAGCTGTCAGTTGACGGCTTCAATTACGATTTACTAACGCTGTCTGTCCTTTTAATGTTTTTGTAATACAGCAAAGCATATTTTGATTCTAATTCTAGAGGATAAGTTCTCTGGTTGTAGGAGAAAAACGAGGAAACCCCGGTTTTGTCCTTCTGCCGGGACGCCATCGACCCGCCATTGCGTTACAGGCTAAGGCACCTGTTCACGCTGGACGAACTTCTGCCTCGCGAATATTATTGCCTATATTATGCCTATTATATTCAGAAAACAGAATATAATAGGGCTCATTTGCAGTCAGATAAGAAAACTGAATCATTAAAAATTAATCTATACATAAAGCTAGATTCGAATATCATCACCATGATAATTTTTATTAACACTTGAATATGCCCATTTGTCCAGATGTTCGGAGGATATGACTACGGAGTAAGTTTAGAGTGGCATGAATGTCGATCGTAGAGAGCTTCTTACGACTTTTATTTGTATGTCTATATCCGTTATATCTATCCGTAACAACCGTAGGTATCTGTCCGTTTTCATTTGCACTGTAGAATTATTATTTTCTATTACTCACATAAGTGTAACTTCGATATATGAATGTCTAACATTTGCTGATGCTTCTAACTACTTAGATAAATCGTTGCTGGCACATCGTAGCAAGACAGCCTCTTCGCGACGTGTATGGCAAGAGTGTAAAGCCAGCTTTAAACTTTAAAACCTGCATCAGAAAACGTTTTAGATGTTCGTATTATTGACGCATTTAAGTGCATTGAATAAGTGCGTAAGTAGTTATAATTTTACCTCATTTTCTTACAGTTGATGCAGAAAATGAGTGAGATCTACAAGTATGCTCCGGGTATGATGAACCCAATGATGAACGCCATGGCAGGCGCCGGTAAGTGCCAATAAATCAATTATCATAAAATGGCTGTAGAGTCTGGCTGGCAGGACAACCCTACAATTCTGCCTTTGGTCAAGTTTTTTGTGCCCGACAACTACAATAGGGCCCGAAACCACAAGCTCTTTGTCGAGCGCACCGCCAACACTAACCTGTCTTCGTTGCTATCCGCCTACTCAACCGGTTTGACACAGACAGACGTTGATTTGTTTCAATGTTCGCTCTTGCAATTCACTATAGCAATGACGCACCGATGTTCACTCAACATACGTTTTTTTGACTTTATCAGGTCCGGGCGCGGCTGGCATGGGCGGCACCAGCGGACTCCAATACGAGCCTCCCTGGCAACGACAGCAACAACAACAACAGAACATGCGCCTCCAGCAGATACTCCAGCAACAAAACGTGAGTCTCGACATATCCTAGACCAGTATGCTTAGCATGGTCGTTTTGACACTCTCTCGAACTCGAGTGACAGACGTGCCATGTCTATTGTGCGAGCATGGCAGGCGGGACTCGAGATGGCAATAGATTAAGGTCATGTCGAGCAGAAAGTAGATATTGCCATTTTTAATAAAAATGTTGTATTTTTGTCTCCAATCGCCATGTTGGCGTAGAGCCAACTCGAGCCCGACCGACAAATTGACAGTTTTGCATAGAGAAGGGCCTATCTCGGGCTTACCATGCTGCACGTACAGGGATCCCCAAACTATGTTGGACAAGTGACCCCTTTTCCACAATGAATTAGACCCCCATGGCCAAATTACCTACTTTTAAGATCAACCCCCTTATTCATAATGGTCCGCTTACTACAGAGTGGTATTTTTCATTCTGACTTAGGTCAATAGAAGAAGACAGAGTGAGAATTAGCAATGCTTAAGTTAGCAGACTATTATGAATAAGGGGGCCTATCCTTAGTTTTTTCCTATTGATACAAAATACCTAGGTACTAAGGTACCAGTTGGAAAACTTCGCACTTGGTGAGTAAAGTTGACTTCATTGTGTTAATTTAATAGGGGTCGATTTTTAGACCTCGTCGACCCCCAAAATCAGTTTTCCTTTACGTCGACCCCTAGGAAACCGATATCGACCCCAAGGGGTCGACCACTTTGGGAATCCCTGTCCTAGACAGTTTTAAGGTCCAACAATAGCAGCGTGGCAAGAAAGCCAATTTTTTCAGTTTTTCAAATTTTGAAGCTAAATTGAGCTATTTTTGTTTCACGGTAATAAAACAGGCCCCTCCACGTCATCCTCCTCGGTGTTCATGGGAGTGAGGATAAATCCCGGGGAAACACCACGCCGTAAAACCGTAAAACACCACGCTGGCCAGTGCGTGCGGTGAGTCTTCCTGCCACATTGGTCTGTAGTGAGTTATGATGCTTACTATAGTTACCAGGAGGGACCGCGAGGTGTGGCTAGGAATTTGACTACCGACAAGCCAATTACATTAATACATTGATATGCCTACCAATTGCATATTAGAAATCACTTTCCCTTTCAGCAGATTTAACCTTAAGGCTCCGTATAAGGCTAACTTGCGCCACCAATGTTGAAAAAATCATATCTTCCTTCAGAAGAAGTTTCTGACAAAATCCTAAGATGAAACCCATGCGCCATGCTTTTCTACGGCCACTAATGGGGTTTAAAACGGCCGTTTTTGGCGTTTATCGATATTTTTTTAGCTTAAGACTATAAATGGAGTTGGGTACCTACACTTAAAAATCTAGAAAAGCATGGCGCATGGGCTCATCTTAGGATTTTGTCAGAAACTTCTTCTGAAGGAAGATATGATTTTTTCAACATTGGTGGCGCTAGTTAGCCTTATACCGTAAATGAAAAACAAAATTTATCATTTAACCTCTTTAATTTCCCCCAGACGATGAACCAGAAGTACTACGCGGGCGGTCTCGGCAGCCGCGACCCGGTCGCCATGGCTCTTCAGCAGCAGGCGGCGCGAGACATCATGCTGGGCGAGGGGCAGGGCCGGCCGCGGGGCCGGGGCAGGCCGCCGCTGGCCCGCCCGGCCCTGCCGCCGTCCCAGGACGTCGTCAACCTCGACTCGGACTAACCTGGTGAGTTGGCTGCTCCGACATACACTCAAGTGTCTAGTCATCTCTAGTGTATTATCTTACTTTTGTATGGAAAACTGCTTTTCGGGGGGTAAAGAGGTACCGATATTTCAAGATGACGGCGGGATATACAGAGTAATTTTTACTTAGATTTATTTCTGAAACACGTCAACAAAGTAATAATGTAATTTTCAACAACTTTCGCTCTACGAATTTTCGAATAGCTCGACACTTTCTATTTGTTGAAGGTTAACATTTTTGGACTTTTACCACTAACGTCGCTTGCGCGGCGCGCTTTATTGCCCATCCATCCCCTCCCTACCACATCTCCAGCCTCTCTTGCTCCTATTTCTTTCACCCTCCTATTCCACGACGCTACGGAAAGAGACAAGTTAGAAAAAAAACAAAAAGAAAATCTCAAGACTTTCTTGTCAGGGCCTACTTGCACCATATTCTCTGAACTAGATTACTAATAACATTTCCTTTGTTCCAGATTGGCGAAGTGTACATTGGAACTAAGGGAGTGGTGTGTACAGTGTGGGAGGGTGTGTTTGTGGCTGGTACGAGCGAGTGCGGAGCCCCAGGGCTGGCCTAAAGGACTCGGCCGCGACGTACGCATTGCCAAATAACTATAGGGTGCAAACGGTTTCGATAGCGGGCCTACTGACGGATAGGCCGTCTACTGATTACTATAAACAACTTGTACTAGGTGGCAAAAAAATGAAGCGAAAACTGCACCCAATGCATGGAACAGCTGATATTTTTTTCGCTCCATTTTTCTTGCTACTTAGGAGAAGTATTTGTAGTGATCAGTAGACACCCTACTTAAAATTCCGCTACCAAATTCGATTGTAGTACTGAATGCGCGCGAGGGTATTTCCATTGGATCCCTTCACACTTAGCATGGCAAGGATTCGTATGAAACCGAACGTAGGAGCACACGTCGTTCCCAGCCCAGTTGGCGTAGCCATTCTTAACTGATTAGCAAAGTTAAGCAACATCGGGTGCGGTTAGTTTATGGTTGGGTGACTGACTGCTAGTGTCAATAATATCTTAGCGCTTCTGTGCTTCGGGAGGCATGTTAAACCGTCAGACCCTTTGGGCGACCTAAAAACTCTGATTTCCTACCTTCCAGTACAGCTGGATGAGCCATACTTGTGTGTGTAAATGTACATGCACGTTGTCTTTTGCGTGTGTGTCTTTGAATTTAGAATTTTTGAGTTAGCACACTACACAAGAGCATTACATTACGCATTACAACTACAAGTATGGCTCATCCGACTTCGTGAGATAAAACAACGAGCGCCAGTGCGGCACTGCGTCGGTTTTATACAACTCCTTGCTATGCTAAGAGTCGCACAGGTGCGACATGTCAAAGTGTGAAGGGACCTATACAGAGAGACTACTTGGCTATCCGAGTGTTTCGACCGACAGACGTTTTCAATACAATGTTGATCATAAAAAGACGTAAAGGGAGCTCCAAGAATTATTCCACCTAGGTTCAGTCAAGCCTCTACGCTTTTGGCGCCCCAATTCTACTCAAATCATGTTTTTGCTACTTCTTAGCCGCTTTACAGATTGAATAGGTTTGTAATAGCAAAAGTGGGCATTCGTTTTATTGAATTCGGCCAATGGAACACAAAACCTACCGTCCGTCGATCGAACAACGGAGCGTATCTTCTTTCACCTCTGTGGAAGGGAATGAACTCGCGTGCGAATTATTAGGAATCTCGCCGTACTATGGCGCTTTGTCCAGCGGCTCTGATACTTTACAGATGTTACAAGAACGTTATGTCATACTTTAGGGCTCTAAGGGACTAGACTGCTGCTTACTAGCGCCGTCACGGAAAAAATTTCTTTTATACATAATATGCGTTTACAAAAATAAATAATGTAAATCTTGGTGGTAGCAACCTTTGGGGTTAGAACCTTCGAAACTGCCACCTGCCATGATTTCGTTGTTTTATAGAATTTTCGCAGTCACGTTCCATAACACATGATATTTTTTTCGGTGGTGGCATTAGTTCAACGCAGACTGCTATCGCTGTAGTGTCTTCGTACGGCGAGACTACGTTATGTAAGTATATTATATTGTATAACATGAGAGACACACCATGACTTGTAACCGACACAAGCAGTGCTCACAACTGACCGCTCTTTCTACGGTGGCGATACGAAACTCTGTTCCGATTTTAAAAACATAATCTTCCTTTGGTTGGACAGTGGTAAAAAGATGTTATTAAGATTTTTTTTTTATCATATGTATTTTGTAAAATAATGTTGCTGAGTCATGGTTATGTGTCCCCTCTATAATGTATGTTAGCTCTAACGTGGTTCGCCTTTAGGCTTGCGCTAACTCCACATATCAAGAATCTCTTAAGAAATTATTACTTACAAATTGCTTCACAATAACTATGACATTTATTTTTAGAAGGACGTAATATGTATGTTATTTTTCAATGACAATTTGATTTCTAAATTAATGTGCTTTGACCTAATTTATCTGGACTATAATTATTTTTGCTCCACATAAATTTAAGCGTAGGCCTAAGGCGTAGACATAATAATGCGATTGCACAAGGTGTGTTATATTTTAATATATAATATAATATTAGATTTTGATAATGATAAGACTCTTCTGCGACGAAATTAAAATATGACACTCATGTTCTGATCTGACAGCCTGATATAACTTTCACTGGAGAATATTTCCTACATTTCGTTGGCACCAAAATACCCACCTTTTTGATGCTGCAAAATGTATCTTAGACTGTCAGATTATTTTGATTTAAACTTATATCTCTCAGTACAGGAAGTTACTTCTAAGCTCTATTATAAATGTCGGCGTAGTTAGTACACTTCAGTGTTAAACATTGTAAAATAATAATAATACTACCTATCGAACAGATCGACAAGTTCTTCAGTAAATAAGCTACTCTCAGAAAGGTTCTGATTCATGTTTATCTGCAAGACACATACATACTGAAGAACTTAAAAACTATTAGTTGCATCTACTTGAAGCATTTTAAATATTGTAGGTGTCAAAAACGGAGACTGGTTTTGCTGGATTTTTAAATGCCATAAAATGATGACTATTTTATTCCACCAGCAAGTTGTAGATGCAAATGGTTTGACGATACACTCAATAATATTTAATCACATGAATATACAGAGTAGAATATAATTTAAAATACGTCTATACATACATATATAAAAAAATGCAGAATGTCAAGAGTGTATAGCGTTTCTTGTCTTTATTTATGTGGAATCCAAACATTTGTATTTTTTTTTTCAGTTTCCTTGTGATTTTTTATTGGAAAATTATGCTTATTTCATATTCAGAACTGCACTTATTGAGTTTTGATTTGGCTTATTATAATTTTGTAATATGAGTCAGCAAAACAACATGACATGTAGACTACATAAATTACACTTAATTAATTAATTGATAAAACATACACAATTACACATTTTATTTCACACACTAGCATAAAATTGTATGTTGAGTTTTTCTCAGTTTCTTTTTAGGATTTTAATAAGTTTTTTTTCTATTTATTTCACCTGAGATAGCTAGCAGGTGGTTAAGTTGTGATATCACCTTATCATTAACTGTGGACGTATACGTTTGGTTTAGTAAGTCGATTGGTGACTTAGGTTTTGCAATCATAGTTATTTTTGTAGTTTTAGTAAATAATTTTAGCGTATGTATGAGCATAAACATTGTCTATGCGTGGAGAAACTAAATTTACTGTTACTTTTTTATTATTTTGGGAAGTTTTATAGTAATTATTTCATAGGATATGTCTAATGTAATAGTATTTATTATTATTATATTGCATATAATATTTTATAATAAATGAGCAGTATTTCAATTTAGGTTCTAAGATCTTTTATTTCCGCACCAACATTATCATAAAAAAAGTGTTTCTCAAGTGAATTTCAGTGAGCTGCTATAATTCGGAAGGCAAAGTTTTTTGTTCGAAAGTCCGTTATTGGCTTAATCTTATCTTTAGACAATATTGAGAAACTAATTTAAATATTTTTTATTTTGGTCCAGTAGTTTTGTTTTTATGAGCTAAAATGTTTTGTTCCTATGACCGCCAACAGTATGCAGACCGTCGCGTGACGTCATAAAACCGTATCTTTGAAACGTTGTAAAATGCAAACTACCGAACCAAAATAAAAAATATTGAAATTAGTTTCTCAATATTGTCTAAAGATAAGATTAAGCCAATAACGGACTTTCGAACAAAAAACTTTGCCTTCCGAATTAGTGTTTCTTTATGTGATATAAAAATGTAATTGTAGAAACTTTCCTATTATTTTGTAGTACAATCTATAATATACAGTTCAGAAATGTGCAATGTGTTATTTTATTCAATACCCAGGAACGTTAAATTAGATACAAAGTAATATGACGGAACAGTAATAATGCCTAACATACTTGGACAATACAAGTTATCATACATTCAAGTTAGGCACACCAGTCTTAGTTCTAAGAGTTGACTTCCAGTTACTTCAGCAATAGAAGTTATCATATATTCAAGTTAGGCACACCAGTCTTACTTCCAACAGTAACTTCCAGGTACTTTAGCAATCTCCCCGCCAGAAAAGTGGCATCTTCGACCTTGAACACATTGGCTGATAGTAAATCGACATTGAATTCATCTTGCAGAGACAACAATTCACTTGCATCCACTGACATTGAGTTCACTGGTAGTCCGCTGGCATTTACAAGCACGACTCTTCGCCTCCTCAAGTCCGGATGGACTTGCATCATTACTTCCTTTGCCCATTCTATGCAGAATACTTTTTTGGTGTCCAAAGCCAGTACTACAAAGTCAATGGAAACATTACCGGTAAATTTAGCCTTTTTGACCACTGCTTCCAGGTGTGGGGCGCGTATAGCAACCAGCTTCCACCTGAATGAGCCCTTGGAGTGGACTTCTTCTAGGGCTTCTGATATTTTTGCAATTATTTCGACGTTTGATGAAACAACTACAACAGACAAGCAGTTTCTGCAGGCGGCTGGCCCCACCCAGGGGGCGATAATTAGGTCTTCCTCTTCAATTATCGACATAGTTTTTGTTTATTAGAGTTTAGCTTCGGTGAGTGGTCCTCTAAATTAACAAATAACACGAACTTTCCACCGTTTTTGGACTTTGTTTTGTTTTTCATAGATAGGTTTTCATTGTTTTGAACGGTTTTGCTTTTGAATTTGACGTATATGCTTTTTTTCTGCTTATTCACAGAGTAGTCTTCTTTTTAGGATATTTTTGAAAAGCCCGATCGTGTGTGGCATTTTTTAAATAAAAAAAATATATATTTTTAAGACGACATAGATTAAAAATTGGTTTCTTTTGCAATCGCTATTTGACAGTTTTGACAACAAAACCAACACCAAAAAAATTCATCAAAAATTGATTGTGTAACAAAATTACGATGATTTCACGAATTTCCCTGAAAAGCAACGTTATCAGATCCTTCGCAAGGAAATATAGCGAAGGCACTGGACAGACTGGGGCTCCTGCTTCCTCTCCTGCACCAACTTCTTCGCAACCGAAGGTGGCTGATGTTCCTGGACTCAGCAGCGCCTGTGTCCACCCGGCAAACCAGCCTGTAGGACCCGGAGTGGAGCCCAATAAGAGCGGAGCGTACAAAGTACCGGAGTACTTCTGCTACGACAATATGAGTTACTTTGAAGCAGAAATCGAAATGTCGAAATACAGGCTGCCCCAACCTTCTTCGCTCAAGAAGTGAACACTGATTGACTTTCAGGACCCACTTAGTCTAATCATATTTACATAAGTGGTACTCGTAGTTGTGTTAATGATGTACCTAGTATAATAAATAATCGTTTTGTTGCATTACCATGTTTTCATTCCTTCATACATTCACATTTACACAGTAAAATACTCTTAGAGGACGCGTTTATTGACACGAATTGTGTCACGCAATGACCGCGCGGTGCGGTAGCAAAACAAATATTTAGCAGCTACATTTACAGAGTTGGTAGACAACGCAAGCGTTTGCCGCATGGTTAGGGGATTGCTACCATGTAAACAAAGTTCACTCTTGCTATCACTGAACACCAGAGAGCGGCGACCGTGCGGTCGCTACACGAAAACTAGTCTCGTTTGAGCCCTTACACTACCCTATTCTTACCTTCAGACTCAATCAAGAAGCCCAACTTGACTCCCTAACAAAGAGGGCATGATAAATTACGGCAAAGTATTCAGCCATCGGTATAACTGTGAAATACGAACAAAGCAGTTCCTGCAAGGGGTGTGTGTTCTAATTGCATTCAAACAACAACAAATTGATTCCCAACTTTATTGGAATCCAAAATTTTATCTCATACCTACAACTATATAACATAAAATGCAACATCTGTTTTCTGAACCATATTATATTGACTTAACAGTAATGTACACTATCAAAAATGCTAAAAGAATAAACGCCATGATGCACTAAATTGCCACTGAAGCCGCACCACTTACAAAGCAAACGGTCTCCTCCAAATCACCCTCTGTGAGAGTCTGCACCGGCCCAGGCATATCAGTGCTTACTCCCCCGGCAGTCTGCTACTTCTTCTTAGTCAGCTTCTCCGAGAGGTCGTCAAAGCTGGGGTCTTGCAAGTTGATCATCAAGCTGTTGCCAGGCAAGAACACTCTGTTCTGTGATTGAGCAATCATTCTAGAGATACTTTGGGCCGCACGGATCTTACGCAGCTTGAGGTAACCGGGGTTCATTCCCATAGCTTTGCCCAACATCTCGGCGGCTTCAGCCTCTCCCTCGGCCTGGACAATCTTCTGTTGGCGCTCCTGCTTCGCTCTTTCAACAACGAAAGCAGCTCGCTGAGCCTCCTGCTGAGCAACTTGCTTGGCTTCAACGGCAGCCGTGTACTCCTTGCCAAAACTCAGCTCAGTCAGAGAAACATCGTCGAGGATGATGTTGAAGTCAGCCGCACGCTCCACCAGCTCCCTTCTGATGAGCAGGGACACTTGTTGACGCTGCGTGATGAGTTGTGAAGCGTTGAATTTGGCAACAACAGACTTAAGGACTTCATTGCAGATGGAAGGCAGTACTTTCTCATCGTAATCAATGCCGAGCTGTCTGTACATGGTGGGTAGGAAGCTCGCGTCGGGGCGGGAGAGGACTCGGAGGGAAATGTTTACCATTTGCAAGTCCTTGGATCCAGTAGGCGATGAAATCTTTCTGGGTCTGGAGCGAATGTCGTAGATAATGGGGTACTGGAACCACGGGATGCGGAAATGCAGACCTTCAGTCATGACTAACTGTTGGATACCTCCTATCCTGTTGAACATAATGGCTCGGTGACCTCCCTCGACAGTGAAGAGAGACTGGGAGACTCCGTAAACGGCCGCGCCGAGAGCCGCCACTACCTTCAGCCCGATTCCCAGTCCGGGCGGTCCCCCCTTCGCGAACTTGCCCGCCATATCGTTGAGCTTGCTTTGCGCCATGGTTTTGTGGTTTGGCGTGTCTTATTCACTGGTTTTTAGCAGAAATAGAAGGCTTTCTTATTTTCTAACCTTTTTCGTAAAGTAAATTGTGCAATGACCATAGACAAAGAGGATGAATGAGTGGAATGAGAGAATGATTTTCATTGATGATGAGTGAATGAAATGGAGTGGAGGAGCCACAGACAACATTGTCAGGAGCTAATCTGTGAGTACGAAAAACCTTTGACATTTTGTTTTTTTTAATTGACGTCACACACAAGTTCAAGTTTTCTGGCTGTGGTTTTCAGACATCGTTTTTTTTTTTCAGTTTTCAGTGCAAAATTTTCTTCCCCAAAGTTATTGCCTAGTTTTTCTTTCATAAACCTGTAATTTCAACTACTGTGAAAACGAAGGCTCCTAAATAAAATGTTTACGACAAGGTAAAGTTGATATTAGCCGCTGAACTCAACCTTGTCTTCAGATGGACAACAGCGATTACGATGATAGCGCAGACGGGATACCTATATGGCAGGAGCCCCGCTGCGAGCCGCTGGGGGCCCCCAAGGAGAACCTGTGCGATGAAATACCCTTGGAACCGCTATCTGGAGACCGAATACACGCGTTGGAAGAGGAGCAAGAAATCCTGTCGTCCTCCGTGTTTTCTTTGACGTCACACTTAGCGCAGGTCGAGTTCAGACTGCGCCAAGTCCTGAAGGCTTCGCCGGAAGAGAAAGATGCTATGCTGAAGGCTTTGGAGGAGTTCACATCGCGAGGAGTCTCTGATACGAGGGCGGCACCGCAAGGCAGCTCAGGCGAGTCCGCTTGCAATGAGTGCGTGGAGCTGGAGCATAAAATGCAGCGCCAGCGCGACCGTCAAGCACATTTCATTGACCGTTTAAAGTCACAACTAAAAGAGCTAGAGCGATTTGCAGTCAACCCTTCCTTTGAGAGTGGAGAGTGTCTCACGCGGCACAGATCCTTGATAGAACACCTCAAATGTGAAATAGACAGAAACTTAGAAGAGGGCTGCCACCCTCCTCTAACAGCTGAAGAACTGAGGCATCAGATCAACTGTGCCGTGCGTCAGTATGCCGATAAGCAAATGTCTAAAGATGAAATCATCAGCAAGCTCCAGATGCACATAGAAGATATGCAGAAGTTCATCCATGTCATGAAAAAAGAAGACATAAAAGAAGGAAAAACTAAACACAATAAAGAAACAAAGAACATTGGAAAACAACCTGAGAACAACAGCTTTGAAAAGATACAAGGTAGACACAAATCTAACGATGATTTGAGAGCTGAAACTATAAACCTAATCAGAAAAGCTTCTACGCTTATACAGATATTTACTGTTTCACAGTTTGGATGTTCACCTAATACGAAACGGAAACAGGAATATAAATCTGCCACTACAGTCACGCATTGGGGTAACCTAAGGGCTAAGCTAGAAATGTCCATAGACGGTGTACTTAGCTTAGTTTCAAGAGATAGACCTGCGCATTCCATCATAGACAGCTACGACAGTGAATCTGAAGAAGGCGGTGTCGTTATCAATGATGCACCGTTAACAACAGCAGTAAGACGTCACTTGGCTGTCAACCTGTGCGATTTGCTTCAACATGGTCTTACCGGTCCAGAGTCCACATCTCTAGTACCTCTGATGGGTTGTTTCCCAGTCCGTAGATTTTCATCATCTCGTCACATACATATCTGGGAGTTGATTATGAGATACTATGAGTTGAATGATGGTGATGCATTCAACTCTACGCCAGCAAGAAAGTTGAGTCAGAGTTTCAACTTGAATATTGTCGGAGGGAGTGCAATATCAAACAAGCAGAGCTTACTAAGTGCTATTGGTAGTATTCTAGCTTCCCATATGCCGTATAAAAGAAGTTATGATGCACATTTCAAGGCCTTTGTTTGTGCTGCGTTGAATGCACATAAGTTGGTTGTCTGGTTGAATATAATGTTGAAATGCAGGTCTCTGATAGATGCATACTATTCCTCGACTAGTTACGTTGTAAATACTGGCTTCCAAGATACGTTGCAGAGCTTAGATCGTCTTACACCATACAATTTTGATCTCCCGGTAGATCTTGCTGTGAAACAATTTCAAAATATCAAAGATGTATTCATGTAGATTTTTAAGGATACCTAATAATGTAATTGCTTAATTATTTTTTATTTCAATCAAATGTCTTTTATGCTGCCTCTCTATTTACAGTACATATTTTAATTTCAGCATTATTTTGTTTTGTGAATGTACAACTTGTTGACCTACTCTAGTCTATTGTATTGTATCTAGCATTTAATATGAATAATTTAATAATAATTATAAATTGTTACTGTTAAGAATTGAACCTCACAAATTATTATAAAAGAGAATATTGGAATCAAGTAGAGTACTTAGAACTTAATAATGTAAAAATGACATTCCATTATTTATCTTTGCACTATTATTACATTCCTCATCAAAATTGTTGATCTCAAAAGTAAGTACATTGTTTTGTTAGTGATCTGAATATCTTTGTAAAATATAAAAAAGTGAGAATCAAAATGTACCAAAGAATCTATCCAAAGCTGCTACTGTATTGTGTTATTAGAATTATAGAGCAAATATAAATATAACATAGCTGAAGCATGTATCTTTGTTTCATTGAAGTCCCGAAGTCAGGCGGATAAATCCTCTGCTCAAAAAAAAACACAAATTATTTATTTAACATTTCATTATATTAAAACAATACACGCCATTGCATTCACACAACGCATTTTATGTAAATTTATAGAGTACTTTGTAAATGGGGTAATAACAGATATGTAAGTAAATAAATAAATAATACAATTTATGACCAATATTTACACATTGATGGAAGGTTGCTGCTTTTCAAACATGATAACTCGGAAATACAAAAATAAATTAAGTGTGTACTTAGTTAACCATTTACATAATTGCATGTTTCATACTAAAATGCTCCAAACAACACTTTGTAGTTACTGTAACAGATAACTATACACAATTACACTCATTCGCACGTAATACCAACTTCACAGCCAATATTTGAAAGAATGATTCGTTTTTCCAAAAAAAATTATGCTCCAGTAACGTGAGCGCGAGAATTAAATTATTATTTTATCATAATATCTCGTACTTAATGACAGAAAGATAGGTTGTTTCTCTTTTTTTATTTTGTTAGTGATTGAGCGTTTGTCCCGTAAAGGGACACTCTTATTTTAGGTCTCTATCTGCCGATTTCTGAATTGAGAAATTCACTAAGCAAATACGTTAGTAACGATACTAACGTATTTGCTTAGTGAATTTCTAGAAATCTGTAGAGACAGAACGATTCTGTCTCTACAGATTTCTCACAAAAGAGCGTGACAGAACGATACTTAAGTATTTACTTAGTAAAGTTCTCAATTCAGAAATCGGGCCTCATAATCACATAATTATGTATTGTGCGGAAAATTTATAGCGGCACATTTAAGACCAAATTAAACCCAGAATCACCCCTTCAAACCACCGGCAGTGTACAAATGTAAGTACAATATAAACGCCACAAGCTTACTTGTGGGACCGATTACTTGGGCCCCAGCATGTTTTCTGGCTTCACGACTTGGTCGAATTGTTCGGCGGTGAGGATTCCTAGCTTGATTGCTGTGTCCTTGAGAGTGCCGCCCTCTTTGTGGGCTGTTTTGGCGATCAGAGCGGCCTGTGGGTGAAGAAAAAGCTCGTAAGTTATAAAGCTTAGGTGGAGATTGGCAGGTGGACCAAGGCGGAAAGTAACTGAGTGGTGGCCTGGGGCATTAGCCTGTAACACAATGGCGTCCCAGGTAGAAGGACAAAACTGGGATTTTTTCGTTATTCTCCTACAACCAGCGAACTAATCCTCTAGAATTAGACTCATAATAGTCTTTGCTGTACTACAAAAACATTAAAAGGACCGACACTGGACCGACAGCATTAATAAATCGTAATTGAAACCGTCAACCGGAAGCCCATTTTGGCACCATTGCGTTACAGGCTAAGGGCCCTGAAGGGGACGACCGACGGTCAGCTCGCGTAGCATGAGGCGGTGTTAGAGACTATCTATGGGTTTAAAACTATACAGGGTGTTAAAAGACCGCCAACAAAGCGGGAAACCCCGTATTGTCCTCATCATAATGAACATTCTTGCCCAAGGAACTATGCCTGGGAAATCAACGGTTTCCGAGATAATGAGGTTCAAAGTCGGACTTTTCAACACTTTTTTTTTGCAGAAATGTATTCAGTATCTAGTTTTTAACATACCTTCCCAAGAAGCCATATCAAAATTATGAATATTTCTTTCAAAAAACGACGTTAAACTTGCAACCCGCAATGTATTCTAAACATCGGCACTTCAAGCTTAAGTAACATAAACTGATACCTACGCTTGCGTAATATGACTTCTGTGCGTTACACGTCCATTGCGTGATAAAATATTTTTCAAAATTATAACCTAAAAAACCAAAATCATTTCCCAGCAATAATTTATCAAAAAAGTACTTTGTTTTGGTGTCTAGTATGCGTAGCTTTCGGGTTTGTTTTTGTTTTTCAAAATTCTTTATTTAACAGAGAAGACATACATTAAAGCATAACAATAACACACTATTACACTTACAGACAGGACAACAAGACACTTTATCGGGCTGATACACCCTTCAAAGCTTATAAATATGGCAATCTAATACTATTTAAAATATGATAAGTTATTATTTTTAAGAAACACTATAAATTTATAATTACTATGAGCTCATTAGGAAGTCTTTTGTTTGAAGTAGAGCGGGATAGACAGAATCCTAACACTCTAACACCGCCTCATACTATGCGAGCAGTAGGCAGACCAGGGGCCTGAGTCTGTAACGCAATGATGCCAAATTGGGCTCCCTGTTGACTGCTTCAATTATGTTTTTTTTTATGCTGTCGGTTCTCCAAAATGTTTTTGTAGTACAGCCAAGAATATTCTAATTAGTAATTGGATTAGTTTGCTAGTTGTAGGCGAAAAATGAGGAAACCCCGTTTTTGTCCTTTTACTAGCGACGCCATCGACACGCCATGTGCGGGTTGAGGGCGGTGACCAACATGAGCGACTCGCGCATGACCTTGTTGATCTGTTTAATATCTCACCTTATCGTATCCAATGTGCGGGTTGAGGGCGGTGACCAACATGAGCGACTCGCGCATGACCTTGTTGATCTGTTTAATATCTCACCTTATCGTATCCAATGTGCGGGTTGAGGGCGGTGACCAACATGAGCGACTCGCGCATGATTTTGTTGATCTGTTTCTCGTTCGCCTTGATGCCGATCGCGCAGTTATTGTTGAATGTCTTGCAGCCGTCACCTGCGGAGAAGGGTTTCTTGTAGGACTGTAAAACCCGTGTCATTAGAGAAAACATATTTTAGGACGGAGTTAAAAACCTAGCGTTGTCTCGCTTTTACTGTATTAATTAGAGCGAGAGGGCGAGTGTTTTGAAGTTTATCCTATTTTTTTTCTTTAATGACATGGTTTATAGGAATATCAGCGGTGGTGGCCTAGCGGGTAGAACAATGGATACGGAAACGAGAGATCCAGTTCGACTCCCGGCGCAGGCTGTACCGGGTACCCTATGACTTTGTTTCTTTTCAAAGTTACGTACATTTGTGAATTTGAAGTAGCAAAACCACTCGCTAACGGTGTAGGAAAATATCGTGAGGAAACCCGCGGCGTAGTTGGCTCCACACATATCGACTTGTCTTTCCTGTGGGCTAGACCGAGTAAGCTGTCGGATGATAGGTGCTGGGCAAGCCTACTCAATTTAAAACAATGTCCCAGGCACAGCAGCGCCGAGTGGTCTCTTCACCCATCTTAAGTGGTTGAAGGTGTTGCTGGAAGCTGTATAAATCATCTCATTACGTAGATGCAAAGGCCTTCGTTTTTTAGGGTTTCGTACCCAACGCATGCCAGGGTGCCAAACGGGACCCTATTACTAAGACTCTACTGCCTGTCTGTCTGTCTTGTCTGTCTGTCTGTCTGTCCGTCTGTCTGTCCATCAGTCCGTCCGTCATGCTGTATCTTATGAACCGTGATAGACAGTTAAACAACAAATACAAAAAAACAGAATTAAATTAATATTTAAGGGGGCTCCCATACAACAAACATTTTTTACGTCGTTTTTACAGAAAATGGTACGGAACCCTTCGCGCGCGAGTCCGAGTCGCACTTGGCCGGTTTTTTTATTTACCGATAAGCTTGATGGAGCGGAGGACGTTGGCGACGATCATGGGTTTGAAGACGTTGAGCTCGAAGTGACCGTTGGATCCGCCGATGGTGACCGCCACGTGGTTGCCCATCACCTGGGCTGCGATCATAGTGAGCGCCTCGCACTGCGTTGGGTTCACCTTGCCTGGTGGAGAGACAAACACACTATTAGGTAGGTAGGTGAACGTGTGACGTAGTGGCCATACCTTTTTTTTGTTCTTCTTTTATCTACGATCAGTCATTCATAGACTTTTATTAGATTTGTTTGTGTATTCTTTGAGTGGCCACACCTGTGGGCCATTTCATAAAAACTACAATTCATAGTTTATGATTCAATTCGATATACATTGAGTAGTCGGTTAGTAACTCGACCCTTTTTTTGTAACCTTTCTAAGGGTTATACGCTACGCAATGTACATCGAATTGTCAAAGTAAATGTCATTGTCAATTTTATGAAATGGCCCAGTGGTTCCCGTTTTTAGGGTCGCCCAAAGGGCTGACATGACTTAACGATTGTTATTAATCAACAACAACCGATACCGTTTGACGTGCCTTCCGAAGCACGGAAGCGCCCAATTATTGCACCCTTCCATAGACTTCCCGCGCCCGATATTGCCTAATTTGCCAATCGGTTAAGAATGGCTAGTGTGTGTGAGTGGTTCAAAACAGTATTGACGCACGAAGACAACTTGTCTGGTGAAGAGACTAAGGCACCGCCACGTGGTTGCCCATCACCTGGGCCGCTACCATCGTTAGCACCCCACACTGGGTCGGGTTGAGGAAGAGCGAAGGTCAGACCGGGTCAGTGGCCCTCAGCAAACACTCCAACCGGCCTAGCTACCTAGTCAGTAATTTACCAGGCATGATCCTCCAGATCCGGGTTCATTCTCGGGCAGTATCAGCTCGGCCAGGCCACAGCGCGGCCCCGAGGCCAGCAGCCGGATGTCGTTGACGATCTTCATCATGGAGACGGCGATCGTGTTTAGTCCAATATGGCGGCCGCTACAAAATGTACTATGGCGGCCGCTACAAAATGGCGTACGGTTTAGTCCAATATGGTATGGTTTATGGCATGGCGTATGGTTTAGTCCAAAATGGTATGGTTTATGGTTTAGTCCAATGGTATGGCGTATGGTTTGGTCCAATATGACGGCCGCTACAAAATGTACAAAACTTCATCAGCGAGAATTACCAGGCATGATGGAGGATCCGGGCTCATTCTCGGGCAGTATCAGCTCGGCCAGGCCACAGCGCGGCCCCGAGGCCAGCAGCCGGATGTCGTTGACGATCTTCATCAGCGAGACGGCGATGGTGTTTAGCGCGCCGGACACTTCCACCATCGCATCGTGGGCGGCGAGGGCTTCGAACTTGTTCGGAGCCGTCTCGAAGGGGATGCCTGTTGGGGAGATATGGGTTAGGTTAACGTACTGAGGAAACCCGCGGCTTAGTTGGCTCCACACGTATTGGCTTGTCTTTCCTGTGGGCTAGGCCGGCTAAGCTGTCAGGGTGGTATAGCTGCTGGGCAATCAAGCTCCATCTAAAACAATGTCCCAGGCACTGCAGCGCCGAGTGGTCTCTTCACCCATCTAGTGTGAGTGAAGGTGCCACTGGACGCTGTATAAATCATCTCATTACGTAGATGCAAAGGCCTTAGTTTTTTAACGTACTGAGGTTTTAAACTAGAAACATGAAGTCTCTCGATGGTAGCGAAACCAATGCGGGTGTTCAGGCCAGTCCCGACAGCCGTGGCTTCCAGAGCCAAGTAGTGTAAGTGGGGCAGGGTGGAGCACACTCCCTCGATGGTTCACGAGAGCTGTCCCTTTAGTTATCGTGAACGCTCGAGCAAGCCCCTTTCTTGGGGTACCGTCGAGAAACTCATAAGAATCAATCCGAGGAATCGATATTTCTGCGTAGACTAAATACTACAGTTGAGCATGCTTACATGGCTGGACGCCGGTTCTCGGCACAATATTTCTATCATATTGTTTCTTCTACACTAATATTATAAAGGGGAAAAGTTTGTAAGTATGTATGTGTGTAAGTAGGGGCTAGTCTAAAACTACTCATACGATTAAAAAAAAAAAAAACAATAATGGGAAGCTACGTTATCACCGAGTCCTTAAGGCTATTTTTATTATGATAACCTTCGATCAAGGATAAAACTAGATACAACATAGGACTCTGAAATGTGTCTGGAAAAATAGATGCCCAAATTGCCTTTGGGAGCTTATTTGCTCGTAGTCTATGCAATTAAAGTAAACTGTACACTAATGAAATAAGGTTGACATTCGAATATAATACGTATGGTCGAAATGATGTTTCGTATTGTTCTATTGCTGATATCATTTGTTTCTGTCGGGACAAGTTTTTATTGTGATTTTATACGTAATGCGGATTCTATGGGATTTATTTCGGTGGTGATAACGGTAAAACAACTAAGTCTGCGCGGACGAAGTCGCGGGCAAAAGCTAGTTGTAAATAAAACTCACCGGTGAGTGCGGCAATCTCGGCAGCGCACTTCTCAGCGAAACCAATGCGGGTGTTCAGGCCAGTTCCGACGGCCGTGCCTCCCAGCGCCAAGTAGTGCAAGCGGGGCAGGGTGGCGCACACTCGCTCGATGCCATAGGTGAGCTGGGCGACGTAGCCGCTGAACTCCTGGCCGAGGGTCAGAGGCACGGCGTCCATCAGGTGAGTTCTTGATGGGAAAGAGATGTTCTTTAACATTTTTTAAGGCAGAGGTGCCTTTTCGGTATTACATTCGACGCAGGTTCAAACACAATGTAGGTAGTTTTACAAATATGTATAGGGATTATAGGGGTAAGTAAATTTACGCGAAATTATTAATTAGTTTATAGTTTTTAGGACCAGAACACGTGCTTTGTTGTATGATATAAATGAAATTAAATTAATAATTAGTTTACTAAATTAGTCAGCTTACAAACGAACACGGACACGGGCGTCGGAGCTTATGTATCGTCTATCATAAATTAAGTACCTTGAGTTGTTTCTTTACTATTGTATATTCGTCTTTTTAAGCGTTGTCAAAATCTGGTTAGTGATTTCCTTCGTTATCAGAGCACTAGGAATTCTTACTGACGTGTCGGATGCAGGATTGGGGGCTGTACTATACGTTTGTGGTGGTTTACTTTGCTATTGGTATTTTTAAACTCCGAACTCACCTGCCAATCTTGATAATTTTGTCGAACTCCTTCTCCTTGGCGCGGAGGGTGTCCCGAAGCGTGACCAGACCGGGCATGAGGCAGTCTCTCAGCTCCATAGCAACGGCGATGTGCATGGCGGTGGGATAGGTGTCGTTGGAGCTCTGAGACTTGTTCACGTGATCGTTGGGATGGACTGGGTCCTTGGAGCCGAGTTTGCCGCCCAGGATCTGGATGGCGCGGTTGGAGATCACCTGGAAGGGGTAAAACGAAACCTATTAATTAAAAGTAGCACGAGAAATCAAGCCCAAGTTTTATGAGATTTAGTTCAGTAGTAAGTAGATGTTTCAGTAGTAAGAAGGTGCTGGGCAAGCCTACTCCATCTAAAACAATTTCTCAGGCACTGCAGCGCCGAGTGGTCTCTTCACCCATCTAGTGTGAGTGAAGGTGCCACTGGACGCTGTATAAATCATCTCATTACGTAGATGCAAAGGCCTTAGTTTTAAGTAATGTTTCAGGGGTAAGACATTCAGGGGCGATGATGCAAATTTTTATTAAAACAGTTAAAATAACAAACTAAATCGGCTATGACAGGGCTTCCTAGCACTATCCTAATTCCAACAGAAACAGAGCTTGTGGCTTAGTTGAACGAGCGAGCGAAGCGAGCGAAGTTCTCCGAGTCTACTGGAACAATCCGGCGTTTGTATGTATGTATGTATGTATGTATGTATGTATGTATGTATGTATGTTTGTATGTTTGTATGTTTGTATGTATGAATGTTCGTTCGACGATAACTTGAGTAATTTTTGTCGGATTGTCATGAAATTTGGTAGGCAGGTAAATGAAATTAAAAGAATTTTTAAGTTCGAACATGAGCCAAATCGGTCGAGGGGTTGCCGAGATATGGGGTTGTTAAGTTAATATGGGATGAGAGAGGGCGCCACTGCTGCCTCTCAGTAACAATAAAATAGTGCTAAAAAGTGATTTTAAAAGTGATAAAAACGTAAATCTAATCAGTAAACAGTGAAAGCAGTGATAAAAACTAACAAAAGTGAACTATAAATACAAATTCTGTTTGGAAACAATATTGTGGATATCGGACGTAAAACTCAGTGGAAACAATAAAAATAAACTTTTACGGGTCGCGAAATAATCCGTAACAAGAACTCTATTTTAATCCAATAAATCCAAAAAAAATGCTAATTGCTAAGGTCCAAAATACTCGTACACCAGATTAGAAAATACAAAACAGCGCCATCTATTAAAAAAAAAATTGTTATTCTACTTCCTAACAGAGGGCGTGACAAAACATTTTTTATCAGAGCCATCTAGTGTTCAAAATTATAAACCCTTATGCTCAACAATAGAGGTCGCTTTACTTCAAAACTACAAGAGAGTCCTATACAAAACTTAAAATGGAAGAAATACTAGATAAACTACAAAAAATCCAAAATGATCTAGAGGCACAAAAACTTGAAATAAGAAAAAGCGGCGAACAAGTTACAGAAAACATTCAAAGAATGTTTGGAGAAAAACTAAAAATGCTAGAAGAAAAATCTGAAAATCTTGAAAAACGAGTGGAAAATCAAGAGCAAAGACTGTAGGGGTTGGTCCAATTCGGTACCTACCGGGAACCACACGGGGGTTATTATTATTATTAGGTTTATATGGGGTCGCGAGTTCATAGTTCGGGGCGAACCACTAGTTAATTTGTGCTGAAAACGGTTCATTGTTGAGATCTCGTTCAGATTCTTACACATTAGCCTTTATAATCATAAATTTTTGGAAATGGCACTCACAGCTCATAATAATAATTTCTAAACTAACCCTAGTTAATAAAGTTATTTCACTGCTTGTAAGTAATCAACATGAATTATTTTAGTGTTAGTAGTAATTTGGTACCTAATAATTAGCTGTATTATTAAAATAAAAAAATTTAAACATTAAACCATCTAAGGTCAGTTTTTTCGAAAACTGGGCATTTTTCATTTTGTTTGATTTTCGCAATAAACGAACTAAAGAACTGTCAAATGAGTCCGTCACAAGAAAGATCAGGTCCTTCCTAAGTAACCCACCTCATTAGTGTTCATGTTGGACTGTGTGCCGGAGCCAGTCTGCCAGATCACGAGCGGGAAGTGTCCCTCCCGGTAGAGCTTGCCGGAGATGACGTCATCGCACGCCTGCATTATGGCGTCGGCTGGAAATTTAACACGGGATGGATTGGTTTAAATTTTAGAGGGCGTCGTAAATACAACGTGTTACAAAACATCCTAACTCTTTTCACAGGGTGTACTAGTGGTCAACAGAATGTCAATACTGTAAAAAAAAGTTGAAAAAACCATTTTTATTTTATAACCTCTAAATTGAAAAAAAAAACATTACTTTTTTGTTTTTGGTATAAGCTAATTTTTTTTAATTATGATTGTATGTGTAGGTGCATTAACATAGCTTTGAGTTGTTAAAACATTGTGAAAGTCAATGAAAACAATATTTAAAAAATACTTTTCTCTCGCCACAGCGTTCACATTTTATTAATTTAAAAAACAACAGAACGTCATAGAGCAAAACAAATATTTAGGCTGTGATCCCTATCATCGGGTGCTATTACCCTGTAAAAAGAGTTAGGTACTTTTGTAACACCTTGCTAAATATGGCTTAGATTCCAGATCCTAAAACCTATGAATCAAACGGCCAGTTTTGTCTATTTTTTTTTTCATAAGCGGCCCTTGTCCTAGTGTGCTTTGCCCTTTGTCATAGCTAGCTGGATAGATATACAGTAATGATGCAAAATTTTCACAGTCATTAAATTTTGTAGCTAAACTGAGCAATTTTTGTTCAACGATTTTTGTTTCACGACAATAAAATAGTATTGTTTTCATTTTTTTAAACAACAAAACAGTATTTGGGTTTTACGACCAGAAAAACAAATCAGCTTAATAATTGTTGTTCTGTTTTTTAGAATAAAAAAAGAATACTATTTTACTGAAGTGAAACAAAAATAACTGAACAAAAATATCTGTTGAGCTAAGTTTGAGCTACAAAATTAAAAAAAAAACTGAAAATTTGGACTTTCCCTCTACAATAGTTTCATTGGCCCTTAAAAAAATACTTACCGATTTTTTTGTCCAAACCGAATTCAATGTTGACCTTGGCGGCAGCCTTTTTCAGAATACCCATGGCAACGATGACAGGGTACTAAAAGCAAAGGAAAAATAAACATTAAGGGTAGACGATAGCAACGTGGCGGAAAATTCAAAATTTTCACAGTGTTTTACATTTTGTAGCTAAACTGAGCTATTTTTGTTCAGCGATTTTTCGTTCACGGCAATAACATATTATTCTTTTCATTATTGTAAACAACAGAACAACAAAAATTCAGCCGATTATGTGTTCTGGACACATTGCTGCCACGTTGCTATCGTCCCACCTTAAACCAATGCAATGCTTTCATAAACAAGGATGTGGTTCATGCAGTAAGCGGTTAGTTTAAACCCACTTATGTTTTTTTTTTCAATATCACTAATCAATGTCACCTTTGTGGTAAGGTGCCCTTTGTCACCTTTGTGGTTAGGTGCACTTGACATTGTGATTAGAACAACTATTTTAATTATCAGTTTTTTTCTATTACTGCATCAACCTCATGGGGGAATTCTTGATAGCAAAAAATATGGAAATATTTTGCTAAATTACCTCCATACTGTCTGTAGTACGTAAAGTACCTATGTAAGGGTTTACACGGTTACACGTGTTCACTCTATTCACCTACGTTACGGGCGACTTTGCAACAAAACTGTACACTCTGACGTGCTGTCGTGTGTACGACATATTTTATTTTGACTAATTCCCGCCTAGAATTAGGGATCTGCTAGGGGAGCACAACTTCAAGATAATAGTTTTATCCCACGATCGGGTAGCGGCATCTCGCTTCACGCGGTGAAATAAAACAAGACGGCGATAGCCAATAATGGGATATTTTTATTACGTGACATTATGGTCTTTCGCTAAAGATTGGAAAATAGTTAATTTATATTTTGAAATCGACATAATTTTTGTATTTGTTAGGATAGTGGATAGTAGGTATAATATAGTCGCAGTGTCTTGTCTTGCAAAACTCATATTTCGCTGATGCAGTTAGGACAGCTTTCTTCGTAGATAGTTAGATCTTCAAGTCTGTCTCAAAAAATAGTTTCAATTTACCGCTGCGGCTTGAGTCTGTAACGCAATGGTACCAATATGGGCTCTCAGTTGACTTATTTATTGCAGTCGGTCCTTTTAATGGTTTTGTGGTGCAACAAAGAATATTCTGACTCTAATTCTAGATGATAAGTTCGCTGGTTGTAGGAGAAAAACGAGGAAACCCCGGTTTTGTCGTATCGATGGCTTCCCGTAGAAGGCTACTGGGACGCCATCGACACGCTATTACGTTACAGACTAAAGCCTCTGATCTTACCACTACGCTCATGGCTAGGCTGGGCTGGACAGTGCCGGATTAACCCAGCGCGGGGCCTGTAGCAAATTCTATCAAGGGGCCCTTGGTTTTCTTTATTAGCTTATCAATTTATGGTATGAAATAATACAAAACTGTTACAAAAAACTTTTCTGGATTTAAACTCAATTTAAAATGTTTCACCCATTATCTAGGGCCCCATGACGCGCGCGACTTCGTTTTTAGCATAAAACGCATCCAAAGATTATGATTTTTTTTTTCATTGGCGGTGCTAGTTGTGAGTTGTGCCTATAAAAATTATATTCACCTGAAGTCTAAGTATACAATTTAATATTTTCCGCTTAAAAAGAAAACGATATCAATTTCTGAAACTGAAAATTCATGGTCCTTGTTGTTTGTACAAAAAAATTGATTTTTTTTTTCGGTCAGAAAGCGCGCGGGGTCCCCAAATGTGCGGGGCCCGTAGCATTTGCTACTCCTGCTCTATATGGCTAATCCGGCACTGGGGCTGGGCATACTTGATGTAGGAAAGTGAGAGTTGTTGACGATCACATCGCGAGTCACAATGCAAATTGTTCGATAGCGTATTCAGAACTCGACCCATTGTTCTGTTCAGACTTGCGTCAGTGCATTACTCTCTAATTTGATCCGTTACATCGTTACAATGTCCGAATCAAATTCCTGCCCACCATCATACTCATAAGCCGCGTTTTATTCAACAAAAAACAGTCACATTACGTAAAACGAGAAAATAGACGCTTCTGTTAGGTCGATCCCATCCGAGCCAGAGACAAGCTCGCTAAGCTCGAATAGAATCGACCAATCAGAAGCGACTATTTTCTTGGATGGGATAGTCCTTTTGGCTTTAGTTTTATAAGACTGTGAAAACGCGGCTTTACGTTTGCAGCACGATGAGATTTTTCCTTCGAGATGTGTCGAATGCGAGATTCCGCTTTCGTCCGAAGTAAGCCAGCCATGCAAGCACAGATTTGCCGACGTGGATTTGACGTGGATTTGGTAGAATGCGTCAATAAGATTCAAAACTGACCGGCATTCGCTCCTCGATGCCTCCGATGGGGAAGTTCATGACCGAGCGCACCGTCTGGGCGCCATACAGCTTGTCATCTGGCACCTCCAGCTCGCCGAACGTGTCGCGCTCCTTCCTCTGTGGAAGATCGAAAGTTTTCGAGTTAATGGGCTGTTTTCAAAGAACAAATTCAAAGCAGTTCATGATGGCGTTTACAGGCGTGGCCAAAGAAGAACCGCAATACGGCTGTCAAATTTCGCTTAGCACAGATTAATTTTGACAGCCATAATCCGGTTCTTCAATGGAAACACCTGTGAGCGCCATCTATGAACTGCTTTGAATTTGTTCTTTGAAAAAGGCTCATTGCGTTGAGGTTTTTATTAAGGAAATAATAATCCCACCAAAAACATTCTGTAAAAAACTAGCCAGGTCTCGATGGATCTGCTTGTTTATCTCTAAAAAAGTAATGAAATCTAGACAAAGTCGTGCCAAGTCTAAGGTTCCTTACTGCGATTTCTTTATTATTATAGTTAATGTTGTGAGACTTGGCCGTTGAAGGGTACACAAGCCGTTCTGGCGACAGATTGGTGCAATGGTGTCATGGAGCACCTGGTTTTGTACCCTTGTGTACCCTTCAACAGCCAAGTCTCACAACATTAACTATAATAATAAAGAAATCGCAGTAAGGAACCTTAGACTTGGCACGACTTTGTCTAGATTTCATTACTTTTTTAGAGATAAACAAGCAGATCCATCGAGACCTGGCTAGTTTTTTACAGAATGTTTTTGGTGGGATTTCACTTCTTTTTGTAGAAACGAGGGCATATTGATTAATTTTATTAGATTTTCTTATTTGACACAGTTTTTTAATTTGTGTAATGTTCGAGTAGAATAAAGTTAAACGTCCGACTATTTCTTCTTGTTGAACGAGCGAGCGAAGTTCTCCGAGTGTGCTGGAACAATCCGGCGTTTGTATGTATGTATGTTTGTATGTTTGTATGTTTGTATGTATGAATGTTTGTTCGATGATAAGTTGAGTAAATTTGGTCGGATCGTTATGAAATTTGATAGGCGGGTAAACTAAATTAAAAGAATTTTTAAGTTCGAACATGAGCCAAATCGGTCGATGGGTTGCCGAGATATGGGGTTGTATAGTTTAAATGCAAAGCGCGCGCGCGCCTGCGCGAATGGCGTAAGCAAAGTTATACATCTGTAACTGAGGTCGCGAGTTCATAGTTTGGAGCGAACCACTAGTGGGACGCTATAGGCTAGATTAAATGAAGATGTGTCCCACTACGCTGGATTTTTGCAATGACAGTCGATTTTTTTATGTACCAATAGTAGAAGGGGGATTACCATAATATCTCTAATAAAGCTGATACCAGCTGAGGGTTCTTCATCAGATACTTCAGACCTTAGATTTTTGACATCAAATGAAGCGGCCCACCAAGTTGAATATTTTTTGTAAAGGCGGTATATGTCGATCTCTGATAGTTTAGTTGGGCTCTTATGTTTTCTAATCAGGGTCACCAGGTACCTACTCCAGATCTTCGATTATCCTAGTTTTTATAGTTTTCCCTTTATGTGGCCATTAAACCCTAACTCTGTGCCAAATTTCAGCTCTCTGAGTTTATGGGAAGTACTATTTCTATTTTGATGATCATGAGTGAGTGTGTGTCATAAATGCGAAACTTTGCTTTCGCTTAACTTCATAACTAAATGACCTACAGACTTGAAATTTTGGATTTTAAGTATGTGATTATAGCTTACTGGATGACGAAAATTTCTGCGTTCTGGTCTTATCCAGAGGTTCTCAAATAGGGGCCTGAAAATGCGGCGAAATGGTTCCAGTAAAGGATGGTACGGCAGTGTTTGCTTCGCGCTCGACCTGGCGGGGGCACTGCCGTGCCCCCAGATAATAACAGCTATAAAGACTGTCATGGTCACTAGAATGATGGCGAAAAATTAAGTTGCGAAGGCAAGAAATCGAGTTTTGTATTGATCCAGAACTCCAGTTAAAATTACCTTTAGCTTAAAACAATAGACTAATAAATAAAATTCGTCTTGCTTGGTCAAGTAGATAATACGAGTAGGTACTAAATTTCATGCCTACGGTTCTCTGAGAGGGCTAAAATTGATGGCTCCGCATTTTAATCATTATAAAAACAGCTCGTGGGCAGTCGTGGGGCGTGCCCGCGGACCCCAGGTTGGAAAACGCTGGCGTAGACAAACCAATATAAAATAAACAATCTTGTTTTGTAAGCTGATACATTTGTCAGATAACGTTATCACCATGTTGTCACATTTAAAACAAACCTCGTAAATGATTGAAAATGTACGATCCTTGCACTATTATGATGAAACCCAACCGTTGGCAATAAAGGTAGGGTTCAAAACAGGCCAATTTGCGAAGTAATTCAAAGATTCCTAGGACTTCGTTAAAAGCATGTCATGTTCACCTTACTCACTTACCATTTTCGGTACACGCCCATGCTCCAGGCAAACTGAGCACGCCATACCTACTCGTAATTTACAAAAACTGAAAAAACGACAACGACAACAACCGACCAAAATAAATAGAAAAAAGAAAGAGAAAATAAAGCACAGGGATTTTGGAATTTGTCAGATTGGCAGTGGCAGGCAAAACATGTCGAACCAGATACCAGCCGGTATTCATCCTAAAGAGGCAGAAAACAAAAGAGTTTGTGTTGAAATTCAAGTGGCTATTTTCGATTTGCGCGAAACCAAGTCGTGGCCACGCACGTTGTTTGTGAAAGTAAAACCGGCTTCGCGCTCCCCTTGCTTGCCGGCCTTTGAAATAAAAATAAAAAGACCAACAAACAAGTTATTTGACGAGATTTGTTCTATTCTGTCGCACTTATTTCAAGCCTAAGTACTAAGATCGTAATCTAGTTACTATTCGATTTGCAGTAAGGCAGTAAAATATGGTATGATGATGTGTGTCGCACGCACACCTAACTAATCGATCTTCAAGCGTTCTTTAGCTGTTTTTTTTTATCGGTTCATACATGTGAAAAAATGAGGTAGGTAAGCAACTGGAAATACTTTGTCATGCATGGCACTTACCACTGCATAATAAGTAAGATAAACATTTTTGTGATTTTTGTAAATGAACAAGTCTCAACGCAACGCCGCCGGTTTGCGTTACCCCATCGAAATAGTGCCTCTGTCTGCCACGATCCTGTAATTGTTTAGAGTAAAGATTTAAGATTCGCGGTCGCCTATAGGTACCAGGTATACGGTCTACAAAACTGCTTGATTTTAAACCTAAAAGTGCGTTGCAAACCGCAAACCAATTCGTCGAGGTAAAGTAGGCCTAATTATATTAATTTCAAAGTTATATCTGCATTTTTTTAGGCAGGTAGGAGGTATCTGAGTGAGGCTATGTTAAACTTACAAACTTTGGCGGCGTCGCTTCCATCGTAATAACAAGAACACAAAACACACGACTACTCAGAGCAAGAGTTCGATGTAAACTGAATGGACTGACTGATAAATAAAATTATTAAACCCTCGTAAGTGACGTATAAGTTGCCTTGCGGAGTGATTTCACTGGTGGCCCACCGTTCTGAACAAATGGCTTTGAGAGGCAGAACACCAATGCGCCGCGAGAAGTTCAGTGATATCACAAAATGACTATTTACAAAAGGCTCAATCGAGAATGAGGCATTTGCCCTCATTTTAACTGTATGACGGAGAGTAAAGCCGAAAGTCGAAAAGTTTTCGAAAAGCTCGTAAGGCGAGATGGATAACTTTTCGCCTTACGAGCTTCTTCTTTCCTTAAATTCCGAAAAAAAATCTGATATCTTATCATTATAAGAACAAGAATCTGTGTTAATTTGTTCTGCAAAAGAAAAAAAACCTCGTCATAAAGCAAATTTTAAAAGTACAAAAATACTGACGGTTTAATATGTTGTTTTCTAAGTTGGAATAAAATAATTCGAATGCCTTTTGTACCTTCTTTTTTTTACACACGCTATGATGCCACTGTAGTCATTAAGAAGACCCTGATAATGGCATTGTTATCAGAACCAACTTGGCATTGGAAATTTTACATAATTTATTGCTTTTTGGGCTTGTTCAACTTGTAAGTGTGCTACGTGGCAACACAGGCCTTCACCTGTGCAAATTCTTTCACTTTCTTTTATTATTATGGTTGGAAAATAACTATACTATAAAGAACATACTGTATTAGCTCCTGGGTATATTAAATGAGAAGTGGACTGTATGTATGTAATAAAATTATGTAATTAACCAAATAATCGAAATATAGGTTGTCGACACGACAAGAGCAAAAAGGTGAAGTGAGTTCGCCGCTTGCATCCGATAGGTGGCGCGGCCGGCGCGACCGGTTTAGGTACCGCGGCGCCCGCACCTTGCAAGCTGCAGCAGCCGATGACATAGGGCTCCAACATCCTCCCCGCCTTGAAGTCTTCAGTTTCAATAAAACGGTTGGTAGAGGGCAGATGTCAAGGAAAGCCCGATTGTCGACAGCCGCCGGGAAGGTATTGAAGAAACGGCCAAGGAGCAACAGTGCAGGGGGCTGCGTCTTTGTTCGTGAGTAGCAGCAGAGTCCCCGTGTCCAGCTCGCCTGTTCACTCAACCAATCTGTTGTTGAAGCAGAGACATTAGGTAGGTACGTCACGTTAGAACGTATTCCAAAACTGCTGCTTCACGTGTTCCACCCTGTGGATTTACTCTAGTAGGCCAATCATGGCATCGAGCACCTGTGGATGTGGAACAGACAACAGCGTGATTGTCCAATTACATTAGGAAGGAGTCAACGAGGAAAATTCTAAAGGATGAGTGGAAAGCGGAGCACGGGAACATGATTTAAAATATTGCCTCAATTTGGGTTAAAACAGTTGCCTAAGTGAAGTTAGTTCAACCTCCAAATATGGTGTTAATATGGTGGATTTGACAGCAGCCTATTATGGGGAAAATAAAGGAGAGAAAAGAAAACTGTATGCCTTCCTGTGTGTAGTCAAATGCCGAGTTGCATATTCCTTCAAAAGGCGCTAGCGTAGCGTTCATTGCGTTAAACGAGAAAATTAGTACCGTTTTCTGACACAGTGATTATTTTGGCGCTTGAGAGCAGCCAGGTCTGCGACGAGCTCGATGTGAACAGCTTTATGCTGCGAGAAAGAAAGCTGTACAATGCATGAAAAATACAGGTAGGCTTCATAAGTCTAACTAAACCCTCACCCCTTTCTATTGGCAAAGAGTACTGGCTCAGCGCAATAAATAATAGTTAAAAAAAAATAAAATTCGATTTGTTTTTTGGAACAAGGTTAGGTAAAATAAAAAAAAACTTTTGGCAATAAAAACATGATACCTAAAGTACCTAACCATGTCAATAAAATCCATAAAAACCTAAATATAAAACAGCTCGGAAAATAGGTAGATAAGGTACCTACTGAGAAACGCTTCATGTACTAAATAATAATTATACCTGCTTAGTAAATAATCTTATTTAGGAAAAAGGTACTTCCTTGCAGTCCAAAATCATCAACATGCAAAGAAAAAATAATATCCCTTTGTATCGCACGCAACCTGTTACAGTGACGTCATCCCAGCTGACTAGACACTTGTCGCAAAATATACGAGGTCAGTGTGCTGTGACGGTTGGTGCGTGTTAGTGTGAAAAAAGGTTTTTTGTAAAGAACGTTGGAACGGAACTGAAATACCTGAGTACAGGGTGTTGTTTTCTCCACTGTCCGACGACTATATAAAAAAAACAATGGAATACGCAGCATGTCGATAAAAGTTGTGTGAAAGTGGTGGATCCTACCATCTGCAGGTCAATGAGTGACTAGTGAGAGTAGGTTGCCATGAAGACACTGAAACCGAAAATCGATTCGCAACTTCGACGTGATGTTGCTGGGTTCACAAATATCTAACGCCGTGTTGTGGAAGAAAACAAGGTGAGTCTTATCCTGCCTCGGTAATAAAATGTGCTTTACGTTCTAAGTTTCCAAGTATTGTCCTAACTAAAATAAACAAAAAATAATCGCGATAAAAAATGTATACGAATCGCTCGCACTAGTGCCATTTTTCAATGGCATGGCTACCAAACGACCGTTGCTCTCGCGAGTTGTGTCTAGCACGAAGTTTTTGCAGGCGTATTTTTCCTGCGATAGAATGTTTTTCTAGGGACAGTACTGTCAAGCCCCCCAACAAAAGTGTGTAAATTGCAGTGATGGACTGGTCTGGATGATGACGGATGCGAATTATTGGACACAACGCCCGTCAGTATCCAGCCAAACTGTGTGTCGCGCAATTTAGGTTGGTTTTTACCTAGATCTATAGAAGCATGACCTAGCACACTCCAAAATACATCTGCGCCTACTAAAATGTCCACCACTGACGGAATGTTGAAAGTGGGGTCAGCGAGCTGAATTAGTTTTGGAAGCGGTACCGTCTCCTTTTTTATAAAAGGTGAGGGTAGAATTTTTGTCACCTCGGGCAAAATATGGCAGTCAATGTTTACTTTGTAACTACAGTCGTTCGACTCGATTGTGAGATTACAAGACTGTTTGCTATTACAGGTTTGACCATTGATACCTGTTACCGTGGTGCTGAGGTTACGTCGAGGCAAGCGAAGCTTGTCGCATAGTGCATTCGTAACAAAGTTCGCGGTGCTGCCGCTGTCGAGCAGCATGCGTGCATCGAACTTTTTTCCGTCGGAGCCCGCGACCGTGACCAGCGCTGTGGAGAGCAAGGTTTGAACAGAAGTAGTATCCTGAATGGAAGTGTCAGAAGATAATACGACGTTTCCAGAAAATACATCGGTGGGCAATGCCACTCTCTCAACTGAAGGCATCGGGTCTTGGATGGGCTTGACCTCCGGCGCATCAACGTGCAACAGCGTGTTATGCCTACTGCTGCAATAATTACAGCGCGAAAATTTACAGCGCTTGGTAACATGCCCCAGACGTAAACAATTTAGGCATACGTTTAATTCTGTAGCCTTTTTAATTCTGTCCTCGATTGACAGACTCCTGAATGTTTCACAATAGTATAGAACATGTATCTGTGAACATAAAGGACATTTTCTTTGGAATGTGTTGTTGTGACTCTGTTTTTCGCTGCTGTTATGACTTGCCACTAAAAAACTATTAGCCTTAGAAGAAGCTGCGTTAGACCTAGTAGCTGTACTAGCCGTACTAGCTTTTAGTGTAGGCTGATTTGATTCTAAGGTCTCTAATAGGTCAGATTTGTTTGATATAAATATGCAAAACTGATCCAGCTTTGGTGCACCCTCTATCGTGTTGCGATGCTCCTCCCAACTTCTGGAAGTAGCTGTGTCTAATTTAATGCTCATAATATAAATTATGAGTGTGTCCCAGTACTGCGTAGGCTCTTCCAATAACTTTAGCGCTCTGATGTTTTTATTTATAACGTCAACCAGCTGACGGAGCGACGCGCATGACTCTTTAGTTAAAGCAGGGGCATTAAATAGGGCCTTGAGGTGGTTGTTTATAAGAAGACGGCTATTGTCATATCGCTCGCACAACAAGCTCCACGCCAAGTCATAATTAGTGCCCTTAAAATCAATGTTTTTTATTAATTCTAGCGCGCTCCCCTTCAGCGAGGCGCGTAGGTAATGAAATTTGCTGACGTCATCAATAGAATCGCTACTATGGATTAGGGAAATAAATGTGTCCCTAAACTCGAGCCAGTAATCATAACTGCCGTTAAAATGGGGCAAATCAATTTTAGGTAGACGTATAAAAGATCGTTTACACGATCCGCCTGACCTGTCCATCGAGCTCGTCTCAGATCCTGCGCGCGCGCGAGCCTGGCTCGCCTCGGCGGCGGCCAGCAGGCTGCGAGCCTGCGCCACCAGCCCGTGGTAGCGCTCCTCGAATTTGGTGCGCTCGGCGTAAGCCACGTCCGGAGTCTCAGTCAAAACCTCGATATCCAGCTGTAATGCATCAAATTCCGAGTATAAATTGTCGAACTTGCTTAATCGGCCCTCTAAATCGATGCGTTGAAGATCCGATAACGTTTCGCAATCGAGTAGGGTCGTCAAAAAACTGCTGAAATTAGTGAGTTTAGCTTTCATAGAACCGCGCTTTTTGATAAGAATTGCTTCATCGACAGACATTGTAATGGGCAGCGTAAAGCTTTCTTTTTATATTAATAAATAGGCGAATAAGCTGAGACAGCAAAAAACTATGTATTTGGTACCTACGTATATTGGTACTTAGATAAAATATCTAACCATCTGCGAAGAAAATGAAATGTTAAATGGCCAGGTGTCAATAAGTAGGCTTAATAGGTTCATTGACATCAATACTGCACCGTGGGAATTAAAATAATATGCCTATGAAAAAAGGTCTCTCTGCTAATAATACCACATTCCGCACGGTTGCGGTCAGCGATAGGTAGCTAGAGGACAAAAGAAAAGGTTTCACGGCAATAAAACACGAGCAGCTGAAAGGCACTAAAGCTTTTAAGCTATTACTGCAAAATTTAGATTACCTATTGAGCAAATTAATACTTATGACTGGGCTTATTTTAACCAAACTGAGGCGACAGAGGTTATGTTATAAAAAATGCAATCATTCTAAGTGATTTAAAAAAAAAGGGATAGGAAATAGAAGGGAATAATCGGAACACTCTCACTGTTTATCCTTATCCTTATCCAGGGTGACTTCACACTTCTTTAGTTAGGGCAATACTTGGAAACTTAGAACGTAAAGCACATTTTATTACCGAGGCAGGATAAGACTCACCTTGTTTTCTTCCACAACACGGCGTTAGATATTTGTGAACCCAGCAACATCACGTCGAAGTTGCGAATCGATTTTCGGTTTCAGTGTCTTCATGGCAACCTACTCTCACTAGTCACTCATTGACCTGCAGATGGTAGGATCCACCACTTTCACACAACTTTTATCGACATGCTGCGTATTCCATTGTTTTTTTTATATAGTCGTCGGACAGTGGAGAAAACAACACCCTGTACTCAGGTATTTCAGTTCCGTTCCAACGTCAGTGACATCAAACACTGCTCAATAATATTTTATAATATACCTATGTAAACAAACAAAAGAAAAGGTCTCTGATCCTGTAATAAAACCAGTTGCATGGTGGCGGTCGGGATTAGGTAGATAAGAGAACAAAAGAAAGGTGTTCACACGGCAATAAGTGAAGCAGCTGCTAGGCACTAAAGCTTTAAGCTATTGATGCACTTTAAAAATACCTAATTGAAATAAAATAATACCTACTGATCGAACAAAATTGAGGCAACAGAAAGAGGTTATGACTTGAAAATTAAAGTCGTAATTTACTTACGTAGAAACTTAATACAAGGATAGGAAATGGAAGGGATATAATTGGAGCAATTTCACTGTTTATCCTTCCTCATCCCTATCCAGGGACTTCACGCTTCTTTGGGGTTGGTAACACGACACTAGTATGGAATGCGGCAGTCGGTCCAAATTCCAACGCCTCGTCCTGAACGTATCTTCTCCGATCTTGATTTTTGATAGGCACCAGAATCAATTATGGTGAGGAGGACCATGTCGTACCATGAGTATTATGTGGACTGAATACTGGTAAAATAATAAACTGATCGAAGAATTAGAAAATAGGTGTCGACACGTCAGTAAGTCGAAGGTGAAGTGAGTTCGCCGCTTGCATCCGATAGGTGGCGCGGCCGGCGCGACCGGTTTAGGTACCGCGGCGCCCGCACCTTGCAAGCTGCAGCAGCCGATGACATAGGGCTCCAACACATACTTTGATTGGTTATTTAACAAAATGTATAAAGGTATTTAAAATTTTGGGACAAGGACTTTTGATTTGCTTGGGGTTTCCATAAAGTGCGTTTTGGACTTAAAAAAACCTAGTCTTTTGCATGAAATTTAGGAGGTTTTTATACAGTGTCATGTGGCATCTCCTAAATGGATGAGGTGGCCATTTCGACGCTGCAGTGTCTGGGACATAACTACTTTTCATAGGGTGAACTGGCCCAGTCGGCAGCACCTAGCCTATTCTCTCAGCTAAATCATCCCAGTCCATAGGAAAAACCAGGTGAATATGAGCCACCTAAGCTGCTGGGTCACTCGCAGTACTTTTCCTTTTATTATAGCTTTTTACCCTATTATTAACCTTTAGTACAGTTATTAGTTGAACAAGCGAGCGAAGCGAGAAAAGTTCTCAGAGGGTACTGGAACAATCTGGCGCTTGTATGTATGTTTGTTAGTTCGATGATAACTTGAGTAAGTAAATATAGTCGGACCGTCACAAAATTTTATAGGTGGGTAAATGAAATTAAAAGAATTTTTAAGTTCGTACATGAGCCAAATCGTCAAGGGGATGCCAAGATATGAGGTTGCAAATTTTACATGCAAAGCAATCTAAGCCTGCGTGAATGGTGTTAGCATAAAGTTACACATCGCGCGAGTTCACAGTTCGGGGTGAACCACTAGTTATTTGGTTTGTAATGTATGTAGAGCAGGTATTACAAAAACTAGGTAACGTGTTGCAAAGTTGCTCGCAATATGATTTTATGCTTATATTCAGTGAGCCTGGTTTACCAAGTATCACAACTTTATTTTTCTTTATAATTATAATATTATGCAGTGCAGGTAACTAGGTAGGCCTATAACATAGCATTGTAGAGCAAGTATTGCATTTGCATATAAGTTCTTGTGGCCTGTGGCATACACTCTCAACCAAGCAAGATTGTCACAATTTTCTTCAATTTATTTAAAGGCATTTTGCACACAGTCTTATGTGAAAGGTTAACAAGGTAATAAAGTAGTAGCAATTCTATTAGCGTTTCCAGTTCCAGTTGCAGCGTAACATAATAGGCATCTACTTAGTGGGTAACATAATAGGTTCAGAAGCAAGTGGCACTAAGGCCCGGTTTCTGAATTGAGAATTTTACTAAGTAAATACTAAACTATTGTTCTGTCACGTTCTTTTGTGAGAAAATCCGCAGAGGCAAAACGATAGTTAAGTGCTTGCTTAGCGAATTTCTCAAATCAGAAACCGGCAGTAAGTTAATCTAAGCCAATAAGGTGTTGTGGTTTGTCCTAATACCTATTTTTATGGTGTTCAATCAGAGAACATTAAGTTTGCTGTGCAAAACAAAAAGAATATTAAGAGAAAGAGAAACAAGAGTTTCATTTGGTACCAATTTTTGAGGAAAACCGGCGTTTCGCAGGCGGTTCTTTGCGATGTTTTGCCGCCTGTAGAATAACAGAAAATCTTCATAATGGACCTTATTTTGACAAAAAAATTACACCAAAATTCGACTTGGTAGGTAAACGAAATGCACATAAAGTAGTCCTAGATCAAAATAGAATAACACTGAAGCGCGGGGAAGGTCTCCCGAGATCGATTATGCAACTTACCTCAACAACTTTGGTGGTCGAAAAATTACATTTGTCCACGACACGTATGACTGCAGGGAAGTTCCTTGAAGACTTGACAACCGCTGAAGTGAGTTTATACATGGATGAAGCCATGATTTAGGAAGTAAGGCCCCTTCTGTGCAATACCACCACACCAAATACACCGATTTTGAAAATTGCAACTTTCTATGACAGTGACAGCTGGCAGCTGTCAAACCTGACGCTTTACTTTACCATTCATTCGAACTTCCGGTTTGTAGTACTTACTTCATTCGTTCAGTGTTGCAAGTATACAACCAGATATCTGTCTTGTTTATGTCATAAAGGGTATTATTCAGTATCAATCATCCATACTCAGCACTGTCTACTAGCATGAAATACCATATACCTAAAATAAATCTGTCTGCAACATATTCATTACTTAACCGCTTTGGAGATTGAGAAAAGATTACTAAATCTTATATCTTGTTTTTTCCATTACTGCCCCTCTACCCTTGACGCATTTTTTTCACTAAGGCGGAATTTACAAAATTTAATATGGAATTAAGACTAACTTTATATTGTTATTGTACAAAATAGTATTAGCTACCTTTTAATGAACATTACGGAGTATATAAAATCCAAAGGATGATTATGCGAATTAGAAGAGAAATTAATACCGAACCGAGTAGTGAATGAATGCATGGAATAAACTTTTACCTGAGGCAGTAGGTAATCAGTGCCCCCTCGGTGAACTCTTTTAAAAACGGACTTGATAAACATTTAAAAAGTGCACTAAAGTGATATACACGCATCAGCTTTAAGCTGCCAGTGCAATAATAAATAATAATAGTAATAACAATTTTAAAACATTGTAAATATGAACGCAATGGCGTCAAGGGTAACCCCCCAGTTCATCCATCGCTTTGAATAATAATATAGTTTTGAAAAGTTTTTACCTAGCCGTTATGTATTTTTACTCAAAAAAGCTCGTAATGTGGTTATTAATTCGGCAACCTTCTTTGAGCAAAGACGGGCTTGCGGGCAACTTTGATTAGGCGCCAGAAAGTTGTATGGAATTTCATTAATGTCGTGTTTTTCGGCCAGTTTCCCCTTTAAAAATCCATTACTGTCGAGTTTTGTTTAAAAAAAATATCGGCTGCAAAAAGGATGCGCCTTGCGTCTTGCGCCTTCCGTCTTACGCCTTGCGTCTTGCGCCTTGCGTCTTGCGCCTTGCGTCTTACGCCTTGCGTCTTGCGCCTTGCGTCTTACGACTTGCGACTTGCGACTTTAGACTTGCGACTTGCGGCTTAAGACTTAGGACTTAGGACCTAGCACCTAGGACTTGGGACATAGGACCTAGTTCCCAAAACCTAGGACCTAGGACCTAGCACGTAGTACCTAGGACCTAGGACCTAGGGGCCTAGGACCTAGCGCCTAGAACCCTAGGAGCTAGGACATAGGGGCCTAGGGCCTAGGACCTAGGACCTAAGACCTAGCACCTAGGACCTAAGGCCTAGGACCTAGGACTTAGGACCTACGAACTATGACCTAGGACTTAAGACCTAGAACCTAGGACCTGGGACCTAGGACATATAACTTAGGACCTAGGTCCTAGGTCTTAGGTCCTAAGTACAAGGTCCTAGGTCCTAGTTCTTAGGTCCTAAGTACAAGGTCCTAGGTCTTAGGTCCTAAGTACAATGTCCTAAGGTCTTAGGTCCTAAGTACAAGGTCCTAGGTTTTGTTCAAAAACCTGATTTTATCGTAAACCTGCGATATAGGTACGGTCGGCCACAGTCACAGATACCCCATGGCAGCTCTTACCGCGTGTGGCATAAGGGCGCCAATCGAACAAAAAGGGGTATCCTAGCGTGTGGACGACTGTACCAAAGACGATGTTAATCGACTTGCTCACTAAAAGTATCAGCCCTTGGTCTCATCTCTTTCAAATACAGTTTGGCTTTTACAAACTGTACAAAGCATCTTAGGTGTGGTGTGACGATTCCCTTAGAAATGAACTTTTTTGTTTTTGGTGGGTCACCAAAACGAAAACTTCCTCATGGGTTCATATTAGATTTACGTTTATGACTTCATGTTAGGTAACTACCTAGGCATACCAGAATTGCAGAAGATAACACAAACACCCGTTGAAGTTGATTAAAATGTTATATATTCTATACACGCCATTAGGTTTGTCTAATAATAATGTGGAAAAATACCAAATAATTTCAATAGATCCGCTTTCGTAATAGCAATTTTTGGAGGAAAAAGGAAAGCTGTAAAATTACTCGTTTAGGATTCTCATCGTCTTTGTTGTTTTTATGACTGATGTGGTGTAGGAGTGTGGTTTTGCCCAATCTTGAAAAAGATAATTTGAAAACCTGCAATACAGTCCAGTTCGCTTTGCATATTGTGCATTATTCCACTTTAATCTACTTACTCACAGCCTTCTGCTTACCTAAATAGTGCGAAGCTGTATATCGCGAATTTGCTCCTCGATATTGCTATGAATCATGCTAAGCAAGAAGATTGATGGTGAATATGCGGCATTATTTTTAACTTTTTCTCGGAACGCAGCCAAAACAGTGCTGCCTCTAGCGGAGCTTACGAAACATTTTTATTTCGATTCGGTTCGCGTTCGGGCATCATCGGGTCAGTCACGCCTAGACTCGTTCGAAAAGGGAAACCAAAATCATTCCACGGCGATGTACGAAGACTGATGCTCTTGTCCGTGGAATTAGTACAAACGGTTTTACCATTCGACCTAGGATATAGTAAAATGTTGTGATTTCTATCGTTAGTGGTGATTAGTGCTCGAGTTTATGTAATAAACAGTGACAGTGATATTCGAAAGAAATATTTTGTGTGAAGTGGTGCAATAGTGTCTCAAGTTCCATTCCTACATCCTGGATTTTTAAGGATTGTTACCATACTTCTGAGATCCTGCTTACAAAGGTAAGCTGCCGTGCGAATATAATAACAGGGCCAAGTTACAATTTCGAGGACAGACATTCATGCGTGGCGTTTCCGAGAAATGGCTTCCATTTATTGACTTTGGTGCGCCATTATCGCGCACCGTTCTCTACTAAAGATAGATACGGAGAGGCTTATTTTTTCCGTGCTAGAGACTGCATCTTGTGGCGCGTTGGGTTTTCGTCGTATAATTTGCGGGGGCGGTCGATTGTGACTGCGGCCGTGTGGGCGGTCGAGGGAATGTGGTCAACAGACGTTTGGGTGTCGCGACCGGTCGTGGTCGGTCCAGCCAGACCGTGATTGTTTTGTGGTGCCGGCGGGTCGCTGGCCGTACAACAGCCGACAGGGCGGCGGGTGCTTGCTGCGCCCCGCGGCCGAGCCGCCGCGTGCAGCGATCGATCGAGCGGCAGCGGGCCCGATGCCGGCTATACACGATGTTTGTTGTTGCAGGTCTCGGACCGCAGCGCTGCCTCCGCACTATGAGAGTGCGCCCCAGCTTATGATCTAAACGAAAATTCGAGACGCACTTTTGAAGCAGGCCCGGACGATTGAGTTCCGCAATGGCATTCCTGTGAGTAGCCCTATTCGGTGTTTATCTGTGTTTTTAGTTTGTCCAAATGTTTCTCATTTTATTTGGTTATTTATCGTTGCGATACCACGTTCACTCCCTCGTTACGAACAGCATGCCAATTGTATACTTTTATTATTTTGTTATTGTTGCCCTGATGCTGAGGCTTTCGTCGGCGTGTGACTTGTGACAGTGCACTGACCGCGTCGAGGCCTGCGTGGACTGGACTCGCTCTCCTAGTACGGTCTAACCTGTTTTTTCACATACCATGATTTGATCACATAACAATACAGAACATAAAACGAGATCACACTCATTGTCATCGAAACTGTTCTTTTGTCGCGATTTTATTTTGCTCTCATGAAGTTGTCATAAAAATTGGTTAGTAGGTACTGACTATTGTGTCGGCGTATTCGCAGTTGGTCTAACTTCACATTTCAACTTTGAACATAACTTTGAATGATCATACTCTCCGCTGCTAATACGATGACAGATAGGCAGAGGAAAGTCCGTCTAGCCATGCAAGTTGCGCGTCCTGGCTTCAGCTCGCGGATGTTTCGCTCCGATCGCACTCGACCCCTCCGAGCCGTAACACGCGCGAACTAAAAACGGCCACACCGTAAACAAATCTAAACACACTGGATCGTAGGTTGTCCTCGTAGTCTGTCAATTCGTTGGTACGTCTTGCGTCGTCGTTGAGTGGCGACAGGCGGCGGAGCGGTGCGGTGCGATGGGAACGAAGGTTGGCGGCGCGGGCAGTGCAGCTGTGGCAGTGCAGAAGTGCAAGAGTCTGTCCGCCTTGCAGATGTGGTGCGCGGCCGGGCTCGAGCGACGCGGGCGGCGGGCGAACCGCGCGGTAGAGTCTCCGCGGCCACATGCGCCCGCGTTCGCCATGTGGCGCGTGCTGCTGGCCCTCGGGGCCGCGTGCGCCGCCGCGCGTGCTTCCCCGGACGTGGTGCGAACCTTCACCGACCCGGTCTCCACGCCGACCTCGCTCTTCAATCACCTCATCGTCGACCGGAACACTGGCCGCGTCTACATCGGTGCCGTGAACAAAATATACCAACTTTCCCCCGACCTGGACGTTGCGCAGTCGATCGTCACCGGGCCAGTGAACGAGTCCTCCTTCTGCACCTTCGACTGTCCCGCGGACTTTGCGAAGAAGCTGACGGACAATGTGAACAAAGCTCTCGTGATAGACTACGCGACGAGCCGCCTCCTCACTTGCGGGAGCGTCTTGCAAGGGATATGCTCTGTGCGGAATCTCCACAACATTTCGAAGGATGAGCGCGCCGTGCGTGAGCCTGTGGTGGCCAACAACCGCACGGCGTCGACGGTGGCGTTCATCGCGCCGGGCCCGCCCAACCCGCCGGTCACGCAGGTCATGTACGTCGGTGTCACCTTCACCGACAACTCCGCCTATCGATCAGAGGTACCCGCTGTGAGCAGCCGGTCGCTCGAAGATGACAGACTGTTTATGATAGCTCGCACGGCGGTCACAACTGGTACGAGAATGTTTGTCAATTCACTGTCCAGAGAACGGTATCCTATAAACTACGTGTACGGCTTCAGCTCTGAAGGGTTCAGCTACTTTTTGACGACGCAACTAAGAGGCGTGGGATCCGATACGTACTACAGCAAACTAGTGCGTGTCTGTCACGATGATGAGAACTATTATTCGTATACAGAAATCCCAATGTCGTGTACCGGTGAAGGCGGCGGCAATTTTGGATACAACCTAGTGCAAGCCGCATTTGTCGGTAAAGCAGGATCAGTTTTAGCCAGTGAGCTTGGAATAACCGCACAAGACGATGTGCTTTTCGCCGCATTCAGCCAAAGTGAAGCTATAAATACTAACACGCCCTCCGATTTATCAGCACTATGCGTTTATTCTCTGAAAGCAATCCGCCGCAAGTTCATGCAAAACATAAAGACTTGCTTCAGCGGAAATGGGTCACGAGGCTTAGATTTCATATCACCGTCCCATGCATGCATTGGCACTAAACTGCAATCGATAAGCGAAGATTTCTGCGGGTTGGACGTGAATACACCGCTGGGCGGTGAGCAACCCGTGGAAGCCGTGCCTGTTGCTGTATTCACCATAAGACTTACAGCAGTGGCGGCCACATCCACGGGAGACTACACCGTTGTGTTTGCGGGCACCGCCGAAGGCCACCTCAAGAAGATTGTTGTCGAGAGCGCCACCTCAGCGTTCGAATACGGAGATATCGTAGTCGACGAGGGCTCACCAGTGAATAAAGACTTGTTCTTTGATACTCAATTGATGCATTTATATGTAATGACTGAACGCAAAGTGTCCAAAGTGAAAGTTCAAGAGTGCAGCGTCTATAAATCGTGTTTAACGTGTCTCGGAGCCAAAGACCCCTACTGTGGATGGTGTTCGCTTGAGAACAAGTGTAGCCTCCGATCGGACTGTCAGGATGCGGCTAAAGACCCTCTGTATTGGATCTCATACCGCAGCGGTCGCTGTACTACCATAACCCAAGTGACGCCAAATCAACTGCAACGGACGACAGCAAGAACTCTAGATTTAGTAATTGAAAACTTGCCCACACTTAATGGACAATTCTTATGTGCATTTACAGCTTTAGATCGTACGTTGATAACTAATGCTACTAGGAAGCCTTACGGTGTTAATTGTACCACACCGCGTACCGATACTCTTCCGCCTATACCCGCCGGTCAGCATCACTTCACAGCGAAACTGTCCGTACGCACCACCCAGGGCCCTGACTTTGTCGCTACCAATTTTACATTTTTCGATTGCAATACGTATAGTTCGTGTACTCAATGTGTAAGCTCCTCTTTCCCGTGCGATTGGTGCGTCGACGGTCATCGCTGTACCCATGACACCGCCGAAAACTGTAGAAACGACATCCTGGTAACTGGCGTCAGTCGAACTGGTCCGAGCTATCGATCCGGCCCTGGCTTTTGTCCGACCATCAATTCCACGTCCGACGGCACAAACGAAATTTTAGTTCCTTCCGGTGTCAAGAAAGCCATTAAAGTTAAGGTCCACATAATCGGTCAATTTATCGTTCAGACGCGTTTCGTATGCCAATTTAACATAGAAGGTCGTGTGACACACGTCAATGCTCAACTTCTTGCCGATACTATTTATTGCGAAGCCGTAGAGTTTACGTACACGTCGCGAGCGCCGAATATAACCGCCTCATTCGCCGTCATTTGGGGTGGCTCGAAACCGTTAGACAACCCGGATAATACACACATTCTCATTTACCGGTGCAACGATATGGCTGATAACTGCGGCATTTGTCTCGCGCTTCCGGAGAAATTCGGATGCGGATGGTGTCAGGGTTCAGATCGATGCGAAGTGCAGGAGCAGTGTGCTGCTCCGAGCGTCTGGTTGAACCGCACTCAGACCTGTCCTAATCCGGAGATACATTTGTTCAGGCCGCAGCTAGGTCCCTGGGATGGAGGCACTAATATTACCATTGAAGGTATTAACTTAGGACGTAACATATCTGATATTTATAATGGCGTAACAATAGCTGGAATCAAATGCCAGCCTATTATAGAATTGTACGTAAAGACAAGACGTATTGTTTGCACTGTGGACGGCCCCGGTGAAGAGGTCCCACGTGATGGACCTGTAGTTGTTCGCGTCGCAGACTATCGCGGAGAGTCTAAACATCACTACGCGTTCGTAAATCCGAAAATAATCTCTATCCAGCCGAAATACGGTCCCCAGTCTGGTGGCACTAAGCTGCGTATAACAGGCGAGTATCTCAATGCAGGCAGTAACATACAAGCGGTTATTGACGATTTGCCTTGCGCAATATTGTCTGTATCTCATGAAGAGGCTGTCTGTCGAACCAGTCACTCTTATCAGCTGAAATTGGGAACGTTGCGTATGCGTTTTGATAACGGATGGAGAACTCTAGAACGTGAAAAGTTCGAGTACATAGAAGACCCGGTCGTAGTTACGGTTGAGTCTGGACCCCCTCTGGCGTCACAGCGCAAACAACCGAAGGGCATTCCGTCTGGCGGCATAAACATAAAAGTTATGGGCCGAAACTTCCATTCCGTTCAATTTCCGCAAATATACGTATATCACGACAACAGGCCCTATATCGCGCCTTGTCATAGAGTGGATTTGAAAACGCATCTCGTCTGTGAATCTCCTGGCATCGAAAGCGCCGGCTTAAATCTTGATCCTGATAGACCATTAGAATTAGAATACGGTTTCAATATGGACGACGTACAGAGTGTACAAAATCTAACGAGCAAGACTGGCGACGCTTTCCTGCTCTACCCCGATCCGATTTACGAAAAATTCGATGAGGACGTAAAGTATTATAAGTCTGAGTATTTGACGATAAACGGACAGCATTTAGATAGAGCTTGCACGGAAAGTGACGTCGAAGTTCGCATAGGCGAGAGTGTGTGTAACGTCACCTCTCTATCGAGGCATCAATTGACCTGCCGGCCTCCATCTCGCGATGAGTTGCCCGACGGAGTTGACACTCCTGAGGTGGTAGTCAAAGTCGGACGAGCTCTCACCTACAAAATTGGCAAATTATCATACTCATCACAGGCTGGCCTACAAGGCGCCATCGGCAAGCCAGTTCTTTTCGGCGTTATCGCCAGTATAGTTATACTCATATTAGTGTTTGTCGTGTTTCTAGTTATGTATAGGAGAAAATCAACTGAGAATATTAGAGTATTAAAGAATATGCAAGAGCAAATGGATATTTTAGAGTTAAGAGTAGCGGCGGAATGCAAAGAGGCTTTCGCGGAACTTCAGACTGAAATCACAGATTTAACGGGTGATGTAACGGGTGGTATACCATTCCTTGATTACCGCACGTATGCCATGAAAATCTTGTTCCCCAATATCGACGATCATGCCGTCCTCCAGTGGGAACTCCCAGAGCTTATTAGGAAAGAGAAGGGTTTGAAGATGTTCGGGCAATTGATTATGAATAAAACATTCCTTCTATTATTTATTCGTACCTTAGAGAGCAATAGATATTTTTCAATGCGTGATCGTGTTAATGTAGCTTCTTTAATTATGGTTACTTTGCAAAGTAAGATGGAGTATTGCACTGATGTTTTGAAAACGCTTTTAGCTGAACTCATAGAGAAGTGCATGGAAGGGAAAAGCCATCCCAAGTTACTGCTTAGACGTACCGAGAGCGTAGCTGAAAAGATGTTGAGTGCTTGGTTCACTTTCCTGCTGTACAAGTTCCTTCGTGAATGCGCCGGCGAACCGCTCTACCTTCTGTTCAGGTCAATGAAGGGTCAGGTTGACAAAGGGCCCGTAGACGCTATTACATCCGAGGCACGATATTCTCTCAGCGAAGAGAAACTAATCAGACAATCCATAGACTTCAAGGCATTGACTGTAACCGTATCGATATCACAACAAACAGTATTCGTTAGCGGCTTAGACGCTAGCACTGAAAACGTGCAAGTAAAAGTTCTCGACTGTGATACAATAAGCCAAGTGAAAGAGAAGTGTTTAGATGCTATTTACCGATCTATGCCATATTCCCAGAGACCAAGTCGTGACGAGCTAGACTTGGAGTGGCGCACAGGCGCTTGCGGTCGATTAATTCTGTACGACGAAGATAGCACGACTAAATGCGAGGGCGAATGGCGGAAACTGAACACCCTCAATCACTACCGTGTGCCAGATGGCGCTTGTCTCAGTCTTGTCGCGAAACAAAGTTCCGTTTACAATCTATCGAACATGGAGAAAAACGACAAGTCTCATACGTACGAAACTCTCAACCGCGGCAAATATGGCTCAGCCAGTCCTCCCGCGAGCCCACTCAAGTACGAACACGGCGGCGGCTTCAAGTATTGGCATTTAGTGAGGCACCACGACGGTGACGCACACAAGGAGGGAGAGCGCGGAAATAAAATGGTCTCAGAAATATATCTCACGCGTCTCCTCGCGACTAAAGGCACTCTGCAAAAGTTTGTCGATGACTTATTCGAGACTATATTCAGCACAGCGCACCGCGGCTCGGCGCTGCCTCTAGCTATTAAGTACATGTTCGATTTCCTCGACGATCAGGCGTTGCAGCACGCTATATCCGATCCCGAAGTCGTCCATACGTGGAAGAGCAATTCCCTCCCCCTACGTTTCTGGGTAAATCTCATTAAAAATCCCAACTTCGTTTTCGACGTTCACAAGTCCAACACCGTAGACTCATGCTTATCCGTCATCGCGCAGACGTTCATGGACTCGTGCTCGACGTCCGATCACATTCTGGGCAAAGATTCGCCTTCTTCCAAGCTTCTGTACGCTAAAGACATACCGGTGTATAAGGAATGGGTAGAGCGTTACTACGCGGACATAAAGTTGATGCCGGCTATTTCGGACCAGGACATGAACGCAATGCTGGCGGAAGAGTCTCGGCTCCACACCAAGGAGTTTAACACTAACAGCGCTCTGAACGTTCTCTATGGGTACGCGGTGAAGTACAATGAGCAGCTAATGGTGACGCTTGAGGAAGACGAGTTCTCCCAAAAGCAGCGGCTCGCGTACCGCCTGGAGCAGGTGCACGGGTTGATGGCGCACGACTACAATGTGTAAACAGTGCGTCCATAGCCCGTGTCATTCCCCACCGCCCTGTATATAAGCCCCCGCACATATCTATGCTGGAACTATTGTATATATTAGATAGTGTACAGTCTTTAATATTGTAATTTTTGTATAATTTCAGCGGTCCGATGTCGTTTTTTAATTTTATATAATGAACTTTGTATTGATTTTACACGACGAACTCGGCCGACCGCGGTCGCGCCACCGTATGCATCATCGTGAAATAAATTGTGTATGTCTGTCTATGTGTGCTCGCGTCGTACGAGTTAATGTTACGTCGATCGGTGTAATAAAAATGTGTGTCGCAAATGAAATCGCATGTCAGCCCGCCGGCGAGCGAGCGCTCGACGCTCTCGCGGTCTCGCCCGCCGACGGGCCAATTTTTAAACTTTGTACTCGCAGTCTACTTACGAAATAACCGACAGTGAACCGGTGAACGATTCCATTAAATAAATATCGTCGAATGTAGCACGTTTGTTTGATTCGAGCTCGGCGGCGCAGCGCCATTGTCCGCGCCCGACGAAAGCCCTCGCGTCACGGCAGCTGTCGGCAGGGAGTACGCGGTACGGCACCATCTCGCCCCGAACCCCGTGTCGTCTCGCTTGTGTGATGCCCCATGTCACTCGGCTGTGTCCTGTGTCGCACACATCACCCCTTGTCCTCGTCCGGGCGTCCGTGGCGAGACGGTGGAACGCTGAACCGACGCGTGCCCTGCTGTTTCAGCCGGTACGCGCGGATCGTGGCTCGCACGGCATTCGCGGTCGTCAACAACATTTACTGCATCACCTCGTACGTGGTGTGGTTGATGGCGCTGCGCCTCATCAGACCCCTATTCGCACCCCTTTATTGGAAGATAGAAGGCTTGTTGTTCCACTGGCTGCTGGCGATGGTCTCCATGTGGTCCTGGACGGCTGGATACGAACGTAAGTCACTTTTCTTTTTCGTCAATAGGGACCTTCGTTAGGCCGATGTCAAAGGAATTGATAGCTCAAAGGACTGCTTTGTAAACGATATTAGTTATTTCCCTCTTCTTAGTGAGGTATTTGATTCGCCATGTGCCTCGCTCTTTTCAGCCCGTATGATATATGAATTACTTTTGGCATCGTCATTTCGGAGCACACAGTAAAATATGAGGTTATCAGAGTGTAATATTCCAGCGCTCATGTGAAAAATCGTTATTCATGCTTGACCTCAAGGTTATTCTTGAGGAATGAAATCTGGGAAAATATCTACGAGGTGAGGTCATCGCATATTTGTCGTTTACATACTATTTGACCTTCTGTGTTACGTTAACTACATGTTTTTCTAGGATTATATTTCTAACATAACGCTCATCAGTCAACACAAGGCATTAGTTCAACCGCAACTGTTTTTGCACATTTAGTTACTGCTTATCTTTTGGTTAGCAACTTGTTTCCAGGTTTATCGTTAAATTTATTAACATTACGTTCGGCTGAAGACATACTTTTTCTAGATAAGAACATGTTATCGGCGGTACGTATAAAATGATATCATCCAAGATATTACAGTCATTTTAGGTAGGTCTTCACTTACTATTATTTTTCTCCACATAGTATTATCTCTACACAAAATCTACACGCCTTCGCTGTGTGTGTGTGTGTGTGAGTCATACAACCGAGTCAGGTGACGGTCGCATGCCCAGAAGCCGATGGGTCGGACGGGTTATTATTGTTCAACTGAAATTACCTCATAAATAATATACATTGTACAACGGTAATCTGAGTAATCACAGCGCAAATATTTGCTTCTCTTCGTAAAAAGTTGTTTCGCTTGTGAATGGTCGGCGTATTCGCCAGTAAAGTTGCATTGCACACGCCAGCGCGCGAGCCAGACCTCCGGTACTAATAACGTATTAAACCACAGCATTAAATGCAGAAATATCCTCCCTAAAGCCCGATTTACATTAGTCAAGGTCAGTGGCGAGTAGCGACAGCATTAAAAACACATCAATTCAATCGATACTATCCGATCGGTTTAAGCAACTATTCATCTATAGTTCATCACTGTTACTTATCTACTTCGCTAAACACTAACCAATGTAAATCGGGCTTCAAACGCATTAAACCACATTCAGACATGCAGAAAATATCCTCTCCTACGCAACACAACTCGCCATTAAATTACATTTCGTATGTAGAGGCAGTAATTGATTTCGGGTTTGTCAAACGGAACAATGGTCGGGCGCGTTTTGAAACTGGGGCTTAATTGTTTAAATTCAACATCTATCACGATCCCTTACAAATGACACTTGAAAAGAATTATCCCAAACACTAGAAACGAATAGGTCATGGGATGGGAATTGAAGCGCATTGAGTGGACGAAGTTGCGATTAAATTCACTCAATCGTAATCACGATCACAATCGCTTTAAACAATTGTTTTAAAAATGCGGTCTTAAAATTGGGCAGCATCTTACAACCATCAAATCAAGAGAGATCGTGATAGGTGTTGTATGTTAAGGCTGGAAGATAGCAGCGTGGCGGAAAATTCAAAATTTTCCCAGTTTTATACATTTTGTAGCTAAACTGAGCTATTTTTGTTCAGCGATTTTTCGTCCGCGGCAATAACATAGTATTCTCTTCATTATTGTAAACAACAGAACAACAATAATTCAGCCGATTATGTGTTCTGGTCTACCACAAGTTTTTTGGGCAGTGCCACTGCTTCGTAGACCATAACACATAATCGGCTGAATTATTGTTGTTCTGTTGTTTACAATAATGAAGAGAATACTATGTTATTGCCGCGAACGAAAAATCGCTGACCAAAAGTAGCTCAGTTTAGCTACAAAATGTAAAAAACCGTAAAAAAATGTAATATCCCGCCACGTTGCTATCGTCCACCCTTAAACAATAAGTTGCCTGGGCCCTTAGCCTGTAACGCAATGACGGGTCAATGGCGTCCCGGCAGAAGGACAAAACCGGGCTCTCCTCGTTTCTCTCCTACAACCAGAGAACTAATCCTCTAGAAAGAATCAAAATATTCTTTGCTGTACTACAAAAACATTAAAAGGACAGACAGCGTTAGCAAATCGTAATTGAAGTCGTCACCTGACAGCCCATTTTGGCACCATTGTGTTACAGGCTAAGGGCCCTGTTGCGACACGAAAGCGCCAGTTGGGACCGGTCGCGGTCCGCTCGGCTCTTATTGACCTTATGCGGCTGCGTAGTTTATGCGCGGCCGGCACTGAGGACGGTCGATGACCGCCCCGCCTCCTCGGTCCCATCACCAAGCGGCTAGGAATGCGGTGTTGCCAAGTTTCTGGTTTCCCTCTTGACGGTAAAAGTGGCAGGACTTTTTGGGGGTTTTCTAGCTTAAGGCTGGAAGATAGTAGTGTGGCGGGAAATTCAAAATTTTCACAGACTTTTACATTTTGTAGCTAAACTGAACTATTTTTGTTCAGCGATTTTTCGTTCGCGAGAATTAAACCGTATTCTTTTCATTATTGTAAACAACAGAACAACAATAATGCAGCCGATTATGTGTTCTGGTCTACGAAGCAGTGGTACTGCCCAAAAAACTAGTCGTAGACCAGAACACATAATCGGCTGAATTATTGTTGTTCTGTTGTTTACAATAATGAAAAGAATACGGTTTTATTCTCGCGAACGAAAAATCGCTGAACAAAAATAGCTCAGTTTAGCTACAAATTGTAAAAAACTGTGAAAATTTTGAATATCCCGCCACACTACTATCTTCCAGCCTTAATCAGTAACGCCCGGTCGTAAACGGCGCTAGAACAAAATATGCTGGTTTTCAACCGGCTAAGGAGTGAAATAACACATTTTTCTTGCGCGCTTGCTGATGTTTTGGCAGTTAAAAATCTACTGCACTGTCTGCATTGCGTTAATTTTGGGATTTTTTCCCCATCGATTGCTTTTGACTTCAAATATCACACTTACCAGGAATTTCTACGTCGTATTTCCATTTATCCTAAACTAAATTAAGGCCTTTGCATCTAACGTAATGAGATGATTTATACAGCGTCCAGTGGCACCTTCACTCACGCTAGATGGGTGAAAGACCACTCGGCGCTGCAGTGTCTGGGCCATTGTTACCCTGTGTAAACGCTTTAAAAATACTGTGTATTTTTATAATTTTCTTTGGAATAATCTTTGTAAGGGTTGGCAATACTGTAAGAATGCCGCCTCACCCCTCGCTTCACTCCCACACCGACTCGTCACGTCACGTTGCAACTCGAGTGGCGGATTTGCATGTCGCCTTCAGCAAAAAGGCGCAACACGGGCGCGTTTTTGCGATTCCGTGTTTTGGCGGCCAGGCTTCCACGAGGCGCGTTTTGGCGTTTTTACGTCAGACTCGCGTTTTTCCATTAGGCACGTTCCGCGTTCAGAGTTCTCAAATTTTCTTCACGAGAACTACGAGTTCCGACAGCTTCAGTGTGAACGGTTCCAAGCAACCCCTTGCATCAGAAAGAACGCGGAACGCAGAACTCTGAACGCGGAACGCAGAACTCCGGGCGGTAAGTGACGCGCGTAAGACTCTACCCTTTCGCGTTTCAGCTTGATTCTGACAGCGTTTTTAGTAAACTCTCATTTTTGCGATTTCGCGTTTTCGCGTCAGACTCCACCCACTCAGGGGCGACCATTCGGGCCTAAAATGTAGTCGTTCCCATTCGGGAAGCCCGAATGATAGAGGTAAGCGTTTTTTGGCGCGCGAGTTCCGTTGCTCTGTTGTTGTCGGTGAAAGTGCCGCTGCAATTTTGCGCTTCATGCAAATGGACCAGATAAAACATTTACACGCTGTCTCACAATGGACTGCTTTCCTATTGTGTGATAGTTGTGGGACAAAATTAACATTCTAGAAATTCAATGATATCATATCGCATGAGCTCATTTTTATTGAGTCTTGCGAAAGGTTTGTCATACGTTTACCTAGATGACCTAAGAGGTCTGACATTTACGCGTGTGAACTTGAAACTTACAGAATGTCAATGCAAGGTTCGGCGGTGGAATGTTTCGTTCCTTCCACATTCCGATCACGTATCGATACGACGAAGATTAAATTAGCATTGAAAAGCCCGAAAGTTGATTGACGAATGCTTATTCAAGGAGTGTCCACCTACGTGGTCATTATCGGAGCCAGCGTGATTGCCACATGCTCAATAATTCATCCGAGGGCTATAAATTCCTCCAGTACATCCTTCGATTGTATGAGCCCGGACTCAAATTGAGACCTTCCTGTAGGCATGGATCAAGTGGGTGATGTGTGGGCAACGCGCTTGTCTGTAATCTGTATACACGATGTACTTGTGATTTGTATACAGGGTGTTAAAAGACCGCCAACAAAGCGGGAAACCACGTATTTTCACCATAATAAGGAACATTTTTTCCCAAAAAACTATGCCTGGGAAATCAACGGTTTCCGAGATAATGAAGTTCAAAGTCGGACTTTTTAAAACTTTTTTTTCGCAGAAATGTATTTAATATCTAGTTTTTAACATAACTTCTCAAGAAACCATATCAAAATAATGAATATTTCGTACAAAAAACGACGTTAAAATTGCAACCCGCAATGTATTCTGAACATTGGCACTTCAAGCTTAAGTAACATAAAATTATACTTACGCTTGCGCAATATGACTTCTGTGCGTTACACGTCTATAGCGTGATAAATTATTTTTCAAAATTATAACCTAAAAATCATTTCCCAGCAATATTTTATCAAAAAAGTACTTTGTCTTGGTATCAAGTATGCTTGGCTTTCGGGTCTGTTGGTGGTCTTTTAACACCCTGTAGGTATGTGATAGGTAGGTACGATGCAGCAAACCAGAATGACTCGTCCGTTAACTTAGCGAGCGAATATTGCAGATGCTTGTCAAAAAACGATTCCGATTCAGGTCACAGACGTTTTCACGACATAGCGATGATGGTGCAAATTCAGTCAACAAACCATGACTCGTACTACCAGCTAGTCAAAACTATTCCTAAATAGGTAACAACTCTGAGGTGATCTCCTAATGTAGATTCGAAAGTAAGTAGATACCTACGCTACGAAGTTTATTTACATACAATATAGGCTAATGACCATTGTAATTAATTGTCATTTAAGTTCGTTAGTCCGCGTTGGCATGTGCCGTTTTAGTTTCAGTTTCGAGAATGCGTCATACGGAATCATTGATTGACTTTGCGCTGAGCGATGAGGCATATAAATAGACGGGTTTGACTCACCCACCATCTGTGAGAATATCAGCTTTAAAACACCTCGTTGTTTCTTCAAAGTCCCACAGTTAAGGGCATAATTACAAAATACTTGACCAGTTGAGAATGCTGCGACCGTGACATCTAAGCCATTTATGTAATAATTTGAACATCGATAGCCTTTGTGATGCTTATTTAATCCTATTTTTATTAATAGTTGGTTTCTTTTATGGTATACCTAATAAGCAATTTGTTATGTTGTTAGTAGTGGCGTGGTAGTGGCATAAAATATGCTGATTTGACTTTTGGAAATCGTGATAGATCAGGCTGTGCAATGTTGTCGGCATAATGCTGTGCTTTGTTGTTTATCGCAGTCTCTGTATGAAACAGAACCATAAAAGATAGCGTCGAAATAATTTCCGCTTCAGTTGCGAATGTTGCGATGCAATGATTCATACAGATAAAGCCACCGAGCATGTTATGCCGGTGTCCTCGTTCTAAAACAGTAATTTCTATGTGCGGCGGTCGCAAGGACACTAGATATACCTACCAGCGAGCGACTGATTTTCTCGTACATTTTACCACGATATAAGGTAAAACTTGTAGGTCACGTTGAACCAATCATAAAAACAAAAAAAAAGAAGTCTGCTTCTTTGATCTTGTGGCACTCTTTGGCACTCATCTTAAAACTCTTGTATTACTTGTTTTGAGAGATTCGCAAGTGCCAGCCACTAAATCATTCAAGGCTCATATTTCAGCGTCTCTGACCGAGACACGAAAGTTTACTTGCAAAAGTAATTCGACATTATTATTTATCCGGTCACAAAAGAGAGCCTGGCGCGAAATCGTGTAACAAAAACCATTGTGCTAATGTGTTAGTGACTGTTTAAATTTTCCACCAATCACGAGCCGTGGACAGTTGTGCGAGTGTGAAATTTATGTGTGTATGGTTGCCATTGTGCGCGTTGAAACTGTTGCCCAAAGCGATGTGGAGTAAGGCATGTCGAATCATATTTTTTGACTGCAACTCACCCGACAGGGCGGCTAAATATACCCACATTTTATAAACTGCCACAGAGATCTCGTGAGGCACGTGTTGGAGACTGCTTCAGAACTCAGAAGTAGCTGTTTATTTGCTTTTAACGCCATTAAATTAAATACAGAAACTTGTCTGCTAAACTGCTAAGTAGCTAGACCCACCTATCCACCTGGTGGTAGAGAATGCAGTTGCCTATAAAATGCCAATTGAGCAATGTAGAGCTTCAACTTCGACTAATAAAGGTCTAGCTTTGCATAGTAATTTTCTTATATGGCAATAGAGCTCTTATCAGTTTAGTGTTCTATTGCTCAACGCCATACGAGGCACTCTAGTCGGGTCGAAACTGGTTATTATTTGCACGCCTTTGTATTTAACTGATTTGCAATACTTACCTGTGTGTGGCCGCATTATTTTGGTCTGCTCACAACACACTAACACGTTTGGTATGATACTTTGCTGCATACTCAGAAGTCGGAACTTCTTGAATCAATCTATCATCGTTTTCTGGATTCAGTTGGTGTTCGTTCCGATCGCAAACGTTTCTGAATTTGGTAGTAACAGTTCCAGTCCCACCTCATCAATTCATACAGCATTAACGTCTCAGCTTTCGTCGTGCCGCGTGTTTTGTTTACATTTCTCGTTACGACTGAGCTTGTTTACACGAGTGTCAGCGGGTTTCGTCTGGGCCATGTCTCTGGCTGCACATTCATTCGTCCCGCCGTCGTTAAAGCGGGTCCTGATAAGCTAACAGACGGTAGTATGTAAATAACATGACCCTTGGAGCTCTGATAGGCTTCTTCCATGGGTATTGGGTACGTTTTAAAGTAATTCATGATTATCTTAATAAAACAGGGACCGACATGGAAAGCAACGATGATCACCGAGATACTAAATCCAGTGTAGCCGGGAAATCTGTAACCGTTAGCTATGAAAACTGCTTCCCAGAGATAATCTCTATCTAACCATGTAAATAAGGGTATTGACGGAGCGAATTTAAGTGGATAAGCCTGAGCTACGAGGCGGATCTTTACACAGTAAAAGGAGAAGTTTCCAAAACAACTAAAGATTAGAGCTAATTTAAACAAAACCCTAAAAAAATATGGAGGGCTGAGTTCAGCGTGAGACTCGAAACCAGTTGAGGAATTCGATCCTTAGGGCTGTTTTTTGTTGTTGATAAAGACAAGCGATCTGAATTAGTGCGGTTTGAAGCAATCGCTCGATGGGCGCGTTGGATGATTGATGACGCCAAGTTTCAAGCCCCATTGTGTTAGCGAAACGTTGAGCCGCTGAGCCGTTTCGCTGGTTTAGTTTTGTAAATGATGCTAATTTGGAGCCCAACTTTATTTAGGTTAATTTAGGCCTAATAAGTCCTGTCAAGCCGTCAGCGAAGTTTGTTGGGGATGTCAGGATTGATTTAGCCGGTTCTCTGTTTGCTAATTTAGTTTTACAGTGCCTACTGAAAAATTCGGCAATGTAATCGTGATCAGCCTCGATGTTAGTGGGGATACTATTGTTAGTGGGATGATTTGAATGATTTGTAATGCATAATACTTTTGCTAAGATATTAAAAAAAACAGCTTTAGATAGTAATGAATACATTCCACATTTTTCCAACATTCTCCTCGTGCTTTCGATTATTTTCGTAATTGCATCGTTATCTTGATTCTACATTTGTATGTACGAAGGTTAGCTAATTGCCTGTCCGTTAGAATGGAATAGTTAACTATGTGTGCACAGCTAAAAGCTACGGAGATAGTTTATCGTTATTATAGACGCTCACTTGTTACAGTTTTGTGGAAATATCGTTAGCTTTAAAATTAATGGGCGTCCTTGTGTGGATCCACTTTATTTTATTGTAGGCTTAGTATATTAAAGAATTAAGAACTACAGCTCAAGCTTTAACATACAGTCGATTAATGAAAGTAAGTATAGAAAGTTGTAATTCAAACGCTTAAAAATTGGGATGTTAATGAGACCCCATCAAGTTATAATATAATTTGTTATCATTATCAGCCTTAATCCCCGAATATGTCACCGGATTAGTGGTAATAGTAATAGTCAATAGTCGCATTGAACATGGATTAATCTTTAGGTAGTTGTATTAACCTGTACCTACGTCGTTATTTTAACCGCGTATTAACCTTGTCAACGCTAATGATACTGGAGACAAGCCAGAGTTATGTATGTATAGGTAGGTAAGCGCAAAGTTGTGGAGATATTTCTACGATAGTGGTAACGATAAGCACAGGTTAACAAAACCGAAACCAAAACCCTTTACCTTTACCTATAACCTAGGTGGGGAATAAACTAGGCAGTTTTGGGCTGATTTGTCAAATACCTAGGTACTTACAGAATAACTACGGGAAAAAGGCCTACAGTGCCTATATCCAACAGTGTGTGGAGGATGGGCTGATGATGATGAAGTGTCGAATCGTAAGTATCTAGAATAGAATAGAAAACTCTTTATTGTACACGAAAATAATTTACAAAGGAATTCTTAAACTAATCACCGAAAATCACCTATCTACCGAAAATCTACCTATTTTGTCTCATAGTTACTTATAATTTGCTTCTAAGCAGGCGAGTGTCTACCAAGGCTTAACTCCGTTTTACATTTTCAATGAGGAAATATCCGCAGTTAATCGATTTATTAATTAGTTACTTTTCTTATTTTCCTTCATCGATGTCTAGAATTTTCTCTAGAAACCACAGGTTATTCTACAGGTGAATATTGACAGTCGCCCAGCTGTCCTGTCCATCCAATCTAATTATAGCCTGAGGCAGATGTAAGCAAAGCTGCACAGGTGTATAGCCCTAAGAGAAATAACTACTTAAATGCCACAAATTAACATAGCAGAAGGCTCGCTTGGACTGTCTTTAGAAAGGACTCGGCAAGTCTTCAGATTTAGATTCTATCACATAAATAAATCTGCTTTCTACAGTCATTGGGTCTATGAAAATCAGGTAGCAAACAATGAAAATCGAAATCAGGTAGCACTGTTGGTTTCTAAATTGATCACTATAGGCAGAGTGTAGTGAGTGACCAATTACTACACTCCAGGTTTCCTAAAAAAGTACAACAGTAACTCTTAGTGAAATTAGCAATTGAGAAACTGGCATGGCGGTAACATTTTGTAAATTAAAGGTAGTGAACTTGGGCCTAAAGCCCTCGTAGTGATGCAAAAACATGTAGAGTTGCAAATGTACTTACTTGCTCATGCATAAGTACGCTGTAGCAAGTAGCAACGCATGAGTCATTTCACTAAGAATACCTACATCTCTACCTGTAGGTACTCCTGGGCCGAGTGTGATTGATCCTTAAGATGCTGGAGATGCTACGCTTACGACTACTCGCACTTCTATTTTCCAAACTAAGATAGGAGAGACAATCTCTACCCACAAACAACGCGTATTTTATCCTCAAAAAAGTACGCGAGAGATATGAGAATGACATATTGTGCTAACGAGAGAGATGGACCTAACTAGTACACTTTTCTAAACTGCGAGTAGGTACTGCATAGGTAGATACAGAGTGCAGTGCAGCGCCACAAACTTATCTGGCCGTGTTGACGGGACATCGCTTTTGTTGAATTTAGTGTTGTTTCCAAATAGAATTTGCCGGATATTAGGGTTTATTTCCATAATCCACACTGATGGCACAATACAGCTGATGGGACCAAAGTGGTAGGATTTTGTGGAAAATATGATAAAAGCGACGCTGTCATCAGGCTAGACGACTTTGTGCTATAAACATACCTATTGGATAGGTGCTCTGTGTCTTCCACGTTTGTGTAGCTACATAAAATACAACTTCTCTCGTCGCATCAGAGTGGCCGGTGCGACATCCTGACAGGATGCCTGTCCGGTTCTCTTGTCTACATCTATCTTCGCATTATTATAATAATACGAAACGATTACTCGCCTAAGTGATTACTAGGACTGTCCTATGAAGATCCTGGTCGCTTCAGCAACCGTTTAGCTCTAGAGGTCTCCAAACTGTTTGTCATTGCTGTGATAGGATGCAGTTTGCATATAGAGTTCCTGTTTTAGATGTTTTATGTTATGGATTTTATCGATGCTTCAGCGATCATTATTATGTTCTAACAAACTCGTATCCTGATATGGTAGGTATGGACTTAAACTGATAATGGTGATCTATATAGATAACCTAACTAGTCAGATAGGTAGGTACCCTAAGTATATATTGTTCATTGGAAATCCGGGTCCAACTTTCCGGCCGCGTGTACCTACGACTAAAATTGAATGATTTTTATCGATATTACTGGTTTACTTACATTGAACTTGAAAACTACCGTTGCTCGGCGGCTTTCACCAAAAATGTTTCGTCAAATCGTGATCAATTCGCACGAGTGGCCGAAATAACCGTGTTTTCAATTAAACGTTATCGTGAATCGATCTTTCTCTCTGCAATTCGATTCTGTGGCGCGTTTTGTTGTAACACGTGCCACTTTTATGTATTTCGCGTGTAATTCTGCCTTTATCGGTTATTTCCTTATCATTCATGCTCTGCCAAATTTTAGAACTGAAGTGATTATCTAATGGGTGGAGTTTCTCGGTAACATATTTACAAAGTCTGGGCCGTGCAGGTAGACGTCGTATTCCTGCAGGTTATCTTTTAGGTCAATTAATACGCCAGGCTTCGTGGCAAAACTTGTTCTTGGAATGCTTCCATTTAAAAGCTTACCCTTGCTTACCCTCACTTCCATTTAAAAGCTTACCCTTGCGGCCAGTGTGCCTCCTAGCATTCATGAATTGCACTTGTTAATGTAGTCAAGTCTCAGAATCTGCGCAGTCTAGGAAAGGCTATAAATACCTCAGTAAATAAAAGAATTTGTTGATGCGCGCGAGTCGCTCATTGCCTACTGCGGAACAAGTTTTGCTCCCCCCTCGTCCCCGCCGGATGTGGATCGCCGTCGTCGTCAATGTCTGCGCTGCGCCCGCGCCGCCGACGCGCGCTGTTTGCCCTTTCGACGCTGCATTCCAGTGATTGCTTGCTTAGTAAAGTTGCGTCGAGGGATGGAGGCTCTGGCCCTGGTATGAATGAATAAACAGTCTGTGGAAAAAAACATTGGGTTTTGTTTGACGGGCATCGCGTTTCCTTGTTTGTTGGAAACTTGAGCGGTGACGGGCGAGACTTTGCCTTTGAGTAGGTAAGCATCACTGATCGCAGCTAATCATCGCCGATGGTGACGTTATCTTGTTAGGCGGAAATGATCATTGCACCGTTCTTGGTTACAAGGTTTTGCTTACTGCGTACTCTTGAGATTGAGACATCCTGTGTTCTATCCAACTCTACCTCATTCCGACCATTGCTGCACATACAATTATAATTATCTCTAGGTGTGTCTTGTGATCGTTACTTGTTTTTATTGGTTGTATTACTTGTATTAAATAGGTAGGCATGTTTGTAGGTAGGTAAATAAGTGCCACAGCTGAATGACCACGACCTCAATAATGATGAGGATACTAATGTTGGAATGAGAAGGAGGAAATAAGTTTATACTGAGTAGGCAGGTGCTAGGCACAAAGCACGCAATGACGCAACTAATCTGTTCCTGAATTAGAATTCAACATTTTGGGATTGAACTAAGTGAGAGTTCAACATTATAAGAATTCAACATTTTGACAATTCAACCTAATGGTCCGGAAGGAATTTTAGGTAAGTTTGGAATTTCCAATTTGGTAAGTAAATACATAACTACATACTCATTTATTAAACTTACTTTATGTTTAAAAAATGTTCAGTTAATGAGAATCGCTAACCCGATAATTAAACTGTTTGCATTCTACAAAAAACGTCGTGTCGCTCAACAGATGTAGGTACATGGCAGTAACACCATCTGGCTCCGAAACCTGACTTGCACGGTACCTACCTACGACACGGTAGTATACCCCAGCTGGTAGCTCTTATCGCGAGAGGCATAAGTTATAGAACGAAGACGTCGCGACATTATGCTAGAACGGTAGGTACAGTCGGCCACAGTCTCAGATACCCCTTTTTGTTCGATTGGCGCCCTTATGCCGCGCGCGATAAGAGCTGCCATGGGGTATCTGAGATTGTAGCCGACCGTACCTAGCTGTTGTCGCGGCATAAAAAGTAGTACGTCAAAAGAGGAACATCCTACTAGCATGTGGCCGACTGTACCTACCTTTACCTAGGCAGGTCTTACCTCGTACGACTTAAGAGGGCGTTAGAGCACCATTTTCCCATACAAACGTAGTTCCGGTTTAATTACTAAACTACAGGCTGGATTCTGCTGAAACTTGGTTATATCAGTAGATGACCAATACCGAGGTTCGCAAATCGTTTTTATAATAAAAATAAAAATAGGTAAAAAAACTTTTTAAGTTAAACGGTTTTATGTTAAACATACATTGCAATGTTTAAGATAAATGTACTAAAAACCAAAAAATAATAAAATAGATACAGTCGTGGGAATTATAAACATATGCATAGACTAGACTAAAATAAAACCGTGGGGCACGTCAATTGTCTACAATCGTTGATTAAAATGTTTGTTTTGTAATGTTACACTATAATTAGGCAGTTGACGTGCCCCACGGTTTTATTTTAGTCTAGTCTATGCATATGTTTATAATTCCCACGACTGTATCTATTTTATTATTTTTTGGTTTTTAGTACATTTATCTTAAACATTGCAATGTATGTTTAACATAAAACCGTTTAACTTAAAAAGTTTTTTTACCTATTTTTATTTTCTAGTTTTTAGTTTTTATTTCGCATTCTGTTTAATTCATATAGTACATTGTATTATACTGGTTGAGCACTTTCATTTGATACCCATATTGATGAGATCGATAAAACCTACGTTATCCGCCATTTTGTAGCGGCCGCCATCTTGTATTTCAATTTTTTATAGTATATTGTATTCTGCTTGTTGAGCCCTTTCATTTGATACCCATATTGATGGGATTGATAAAACCTACGTTATCCGCCATTTTGTAGCGGCCGCCATCTTGGATTTAATTTTTTTATAGTATATTGTATTCTGCTTGTTGAGCCCTTTCATTTAATACCCATATTGATGGGATTGATAAAACCTACGTTATCCGCCATTTTGTAGCGGCCGCCATCTTGGATTTATAATGATAATGAATAAACATAATTGTATTGTCACCAAAATCCAAAGTGTATACAAAATTTCAGATTAATCGGTTGACAGGAAGAGGGTGAAATTTGAATTACTAAATTTGACCCAAGAAAGAATAAAACAAACGGGGTGAGCTAAATAAAACCGTTTAAAAATAGCCTGAAAGAAATAAGAGCGATGCGTTTTTCGCGCCGAAAAAGGGGTTACTTTCAGCTGTTATTTACTTACATTATTACACTGTCTATTGGAGTCTAACTACCTTGGGAACATCAATAATGTGTTGTACTGACTTGTACTTGTCAGAAAAAAAAAAAGATTTTTGAAATACCTAATAAAATGTAGAAATGGCAGCTGAACACGAAACATTTTGGGAAAATAGATCTATTACATTACAACTACAACTAGATACTCGCGAAAGGACACGAACACACGTAGACTCATACAGCCGCATTGCCTCTCACTTTTACCGCGCCCCGTCTCGCTCTGGGTGAAACAGCTATAGAAAACAGTGTTTCACGCGCTTGGCCGTCACTGAGTTCCCACGGTCCTGAAGGGGCCTCTTAAGGGCGAGGATTGAACAAAAATGTTGTTAAACTTGGGATGTAGGTACTAGGTAGATGGCGGTGCTCGTTAATGACCATAGCGCAAGATAATGCACCCCACGACCCGAACGGTAGCGTTAAATTACATACTTACCACAGAATGGCCATGTTTGAGATACCACCTCGCCTTCTCTACGTCGGTCTGCTACAATATTGTTGATTAAGGGTTTTATCCATGGTCGAAGGTTCTATGTTCTCCTTATTGCGTTATGTAGTCTGCTACACATTTCACAGGCAGAGGTTATAAAACAGCAAGTACGCTGAACTTCTGACCTTTTCATCACAAATAACTCTAGAAGTGTAAGTACCTTGGTATTATACTTATAAGAACTAGTACCTACAAGACTGTTTTGTTGTAAATGTGATGAATAAAGTCCAAATTTTATTTTTTTATTTTATTGTTATTTCTCTAATTGACGATGAAGAAACTGATGAGGATTCTAGAATTATAAATAGATTCTAGTTTTTGAGTTGTAGCGATCAATTTTATTGTACTTCGTGCTTTAGATAAACCTATACCTACTTGCGCCTGCACCATCTTGGTACCATCTTCATTTCTATTTAGTTAGACCATTTCCAGGAATACATTCCATGTTTGAGTTGGGCGACAGGTCAGTTGTTTGCTAAGTTAACTGGTCAAGTTGTTTTTGGAAGTTTGTAGTTTGAACCGTGGTTAAATCAGAAAAGGATAACGTTTTTTTTTGTAGAGATTCTTGGTCTTAGAGTCCTACCGAAAGAATTCGGTAGGTCGAGAAAAAATAAGTACTTGTTTTTAAAGCTCTATTAGATTAAATAGAACATTTTAAGAATGTATTTTGGAGGAAAAAATTCTAAGCCATTTATTTATATTTTTAATTAAATTTTAAACTTTCTCCGGATGTGACGTCATAAAAAACCAATTGTCTATGGTCAAATACTAATCTGTGGTGAAAATGACAACTGTCAAGTCAAGCGCATCAATTTATCTGTGGTTGATTGTTTTGTTTTGTTTTCGTCATTTTCTGGCTTACCTGGCTTTCTATTTCAACTGATTGATCGACTATAAACACGTACCTAATTAACCTTGCTTTAACCCGGACACCGAACAAAATCTCTGCATATCTTGAATTTGGCTTCACACGTAACCAGACGCCGAAACCTCTTCACTTCTTGACCTTGGCTTTACACGTACCTGGACACCGATATTTGCTTTCACGATGGACCCTGGCCCTGGCACATCCAAAGGATTACAACTCCGGACAAAGTAATCGGCGGATATGTGAACCACTGAAGTACGAATGGTGTATCCTAGCCAACACTGACTATAAAAATCGAAGATAATGTTTTGTTGCGAAGATCTCAATGTAAGTAAACAAAGCTTTTAGCCATTGCCTTCCCCTTTACAGGGCCTGCATATGGTTACTTCAAACTATCTAATGTTTAATAAAGTCCTTGTCTGTGTTGATTCTACATGATATTCATCTACTTTCTTTTAATTGCAGCTTGAAACGGATTTGAAAAATTACCAACAATGGAAGCTGATGAACCAAAAACCCAAAAATGAAAACCAGCGTAAGATTCCAATCTCAAACTAATAAGGAAAATATTGAAAATGAAAAAGAAACTACATACGAGATGTTCAGTAAGGCACCTACACGCACAAAGCTGCTTTGCATGCCCAAGATAGGTGAACCTAAAAAAAGGAAATTTGATAGCACCTATGCATGTGCTGCTCTACGCAGTGCAAAGTAAAAATGGTGGATCGAGCCGCAGGTGTACAGGCCATCTTCTAGACCAGTGGTTCTTAACCTTTTAGTGATGGCGGACCATTTGACCATATTTCTGTCTTGCCACGGACCACCGACTGTTTGGGGGTAATACACGTAAATCTAAATTAATAAAAGGTTGTTTTATCTATAAATAAAATGCGCATACAATTTATTCAAAGCTTAGCGTATTTTGTTTAGAAAATTAATTTCTTTCTAATAGTAATTTTTCTGAACTCATATTGGTGACAAATACTTTGTTATCAAGACAAATGCGCGCGCAGCGCGCCCGAAAATTCACCGATGTTACCCTTGAGATTTGCTTGTTTGTAAATATGAAAAACGCGCCCAAGTGCCCGAAAACTTATCGATTATCCTAAAACTTTCTTTGAGATTACTCTTGACATGTAAAAAATGCGCGCGCAGCGCGCCCGAAAATTCACCAACTTTATTACCCACATTTTTATCGCAATAATAACCGAGACTATGTAAATAGGATAAATGCGAGGATAAACTCGGAAATTCACCGATTACATCTACCCTTTTTCATAATAGAGATTTCCTTAGTTGTATATTATGACAATCGCGCGCAGCGCGCCCGAAAATTCAGCGGTTTTTTTACACTAAATTAGGGTAGAGGCGCCTAAAGTCAGCCACCCCCCAGTAGTCGGCCACTGCGGGTTTAAAGTTCAATAACTAGTGTAGTTTTTAACATATAGCTTTATCTGTATTTTTCTATGGTTCATTGATTAATTAACAATACCTGTAATATTTTGTTATATTTATACTTATTTGTGTTTATTAAAAAAACACGTTTTAATAACTTGCGATTCAGAATCACGGTCCGCCATCTTTTTTTGCTAGTTGAAGGGAGTCTCAAATCTTAAAGATTTTCGCTGTGTTTTGTACTGTGGTATGCCATGTTTTATTTTATTCTCATTCTTTAATTAATTGTTGACCTCTTGATAACTTAAATAAACCCTTATTTGTGATATCAATTTAAAAAACTAGGGGGCCGACTATTGGGATCAGTAATTTCATACAAATGCCAGTACTCGGCCCCCCGGCCGACTTATGGAATTTCTGAAAATTTCACGTAAGCAGCCCAAATTGACAGGTTGCACTTATCTTTTTCTTCTGTATAGAGTTCACAATGCATTGAGAATATTATTTTGGCAAAAACCCAATACTCGGCCACCAAAAAAAAATGCCTATTAGGTGCCCGACTTTTGGACTTAGTCTTGAAGAAATTTTGTCAACCCAGAAGTCGGCCACAAGCAATTGCTTTTTCATGCCTTATATGGTGCGGCCGACCACTGGCTACCTCATGGCCGACTTTAGGTGATAGGCGGCCGAGTACTAGAGAAATGGGTGTTTTTTTGTTTAACGCTAATTTTCTCCATCGCAGTATGAATTGGAAGAATAATGGTTTTATTTACTGAAACATAAGTAACCGGAGCTTCAATTAATATTAGTTACGTCCTTCTAGAACAGTGGTTCTTAACCTATGGTCCGCGGACCACTGGTGGTCCGCGAGGGCCTTGCTAGTGGTCCGCGGGCGGGTCCTGGGCCCTTAGCCTGTAACGCAATGGCGGGTCAATGGCGTCCCGGCTGAAGGACAAAACCGGGCTCTCCTCGTTTTTCTCCTAACTAATCCTCTAGAATTAGAATCAAAATATTGTTTGCTGTACTACAAAACATTAAAAGGACAGACAGCGTTAGCAAATCGTAATTGAAGTCGTCACCTGACAGCCCATTTTGGCACCATTGTGTTACAGGCTAAGGGCCCTGCAGTCCAGTGCACATAGCGATGTGATTTTGAAAGTCTTGTTTGAACGAGTTCCCAATGAATAAAATAACTGAAATTTTCATGTTACTTCGTATTGAAAATGATTTTTAACCTTCAAAGATCCGCGTGACTGCAGATCGGCCCAAGGAATTAACGAATGCGCCAGATTTTGACAGGATAATACAATAAATAGCCTATAAGTATCCAGCGGCTCGCTCCGATGTAAAGTTGCGGTCTTCAGTTCAATACGCAAAAAATAATAAATTGTATTATTAAAACCCTTAAAAATTGAGTAATCTGTGCTCACTCATAGTATAATGTCGTTAGCCCATGTCAAACCGCACGTAGACTATATTTAGGGTAAAACCGGTGAATTGTAAATGCGCTGCGCGCGTGTGTTCTATTCAAAACAAAGGAATTCTCCATTATGAAATGTTGACTTAAATAAATTAATTTTCAGCCGCGTTGGGTGCGTTTGTTCAAATTGTAGCAAAATAAATCTCGATCATAAAATAGAAAGGGGAAAAAATCGGTGAATTTTCGGGCGCGCTGCGCGCACCTTTTTTACGCACCTACTACACGTACTAAAGAAATCTAGATTATGATTTTTAAGAGTTAAATCGTAAAATTTTCGGGCGCGCCGCGCGCGCGTTTACTGACAAATGAAATCTGGGTGTTATTGACAGAAGATTATCTGATTCTGCTATCCTGCGGCTTAAAAAGGGTAAAAATCGGTGAATTTTCGGGCGCGGTGCGCGGGCATAGCTATCCTCTGCCAATTAAATCTTCATGATAATTTTAGTAAAATCGGTGAATTTTCACGTGTATATTCCATTGTTCCAAAACCGACTCATATTAATTTCCTGTATTCAACTTACATACTTATTAACTTTAGATCAGGTGAAACGATTTCATATGAAACACGATCCTTGGATCTGGTGGTCCGCACTAAGAAAAAAATAATCAAAGTGGTCCGTGGTCCAAAAAAGGTTAAGAACCACTGTTCTAGAACCTCCAACAACAGAAATAATGGACTTTGAAGTTGCACATTTCATTAAGTGGCCGACTACTGGTTCCTTTACCCTATGCCTTCCAAAACAACTAAAGGGCTTAGACATTTTTCTGATGGCTTCGCGGACCACTTCGGGTGCCTCCGCGGACCACCAGTGGTCCGCGGACCATAGGTTAAGAACCACTGTTCTAGACAGTCGGTCCAAGCAACGCAAGTCTAACTAGGATCCAGTGGCGAGTTATTACAGAGCCAGGAAAATTTATTTTTTTATTCCTTTGCACTTACATTTTTTTTTAGGGTAAATAAAACACTTCCAAAAATACATTGCTTTCTCTGATTCTTGTATAATCTCCTTCTTATACATAGTTTACCCAGTATTTAAGGATTTTCTTATTTATTTCAAGATGGGCTCGCTACACAAAAGCTCAATGTAGGCCTTATCCAATAACACTGTATTTGATGCTTTTCTGTATCTTTACCAGCCAGAATAAAAGTAGCAGTGAATGTTTGCAGGCAGCCCCCTAAAAAAAAGTTTTGTAGTTAGATATACATACAGAGAAAAGATAGCAGGAAATATAATGTTTACAAAAATAAAGTACAAGCCGCTTCAGTAATGATTTCTTCAGTTTCTTGAATTTTTGCTAAAACATTGTACAGCTTGTTTCCTAATCTATGCTCTGGCACTACTTAGGCCCTCACAATGCAGACATATCCCATAGCAGAATCAACGTATGAATCACGAGATATCCTGTAAAATAACTTTGCTAAATAAATAAAATTACTAATGATAACGTAAGAATGTTATGGATGATTTAAACTTATTTTTAAGTCTCCATCACCAAAAAATATTATTTCTCTGGCATAAACTGAACTTTGAGCCACTCTGGCCTTAACTGAACAGTTCTACACTATATGAATCATTTTCTGTTTTAGCGTCTAAACTCGAAAAGGTGTGACAGATTTTTATGTTGCTGTATTCAAGCTTGATACAATGTTGATTAATGTGAACCAGCATGGTGACAAGATACTTACATCAATGCCTTAGCCCCTCTAATTTCAGCAATATTGTGGCTGTTATGTATTCCAGTCCCCGTAGCATAACTTTTATCGAGGCGGATTTATCCAACAAAATGGCGGTTTATCAGCATTTTTGACGTCTCTAGTGGGTTATATATTGCTTTCGACGATATTTAACCCACTACAGACGTCAAAAATGCTGATAAACCGCCATTTTGTTGGATAAATCCGCCTCGATAAAAGTCATGCTCCCCTCGCAGGATCATAATTATTTCCACATTAGGCAGATTGCGGGAGTCTGCTTTGTTGACAAAGTTATCGAGCCGCAGGTGTACAGGCCATCTTCTTGACAGTAGGTCCAAGCAACGCAAGTCTAACTAGGATCCAGTGGCGAGTTATTATCATCAGTGTCCAGTTATGAAAGTGGGAGTCACATTTGATGGGAGTTTACAGTATCCAGCTGAGCGGGAGTCACAAGGGATGGATGGGTTATAGGTCAGGATCGGTGCCACAATCAGTAAACGTTAACTTAACAAACAAAACGGAAATCGGAAACTTTAAACAAAACGAACAACAACAAAAACTACAAAATGTTATGGCCGGTGCACAATCACGCCACACACCTCCGCGCACGCTTGGGCGGAGTTTCTTTTGTTTGTTTGTATAGAAAACCGACGCAAGGAGCGGGGTGTAAACACTTTTCGCGAAGGTTAGCGCGTGAATGTGGATAGGGCATTACTCAAACTTATCTGTCAAAAGTAGATGACAGATTATCGGAGTTGCCAGCATTAGCACAGTGCAAATTACCAAAAGTCTGCCGGCAAACTGTAATCTTATAATCTGCGCCGAAAATCGGCTATACCAAGACTAGAGCACTCTCAGACATTTTATTACAAGAAGCTAAGAAAAATAAACCACTGATCATAACTCACACAGCCGCAAACCGATTTTCCGCTGTTTTTCGGAGTTAAGTGTCTGGTTGCCGAGTGAGTGACGAAAGCAGTTTTGTGACGGAAGCAGTTTTGTGATTGCGCAGCATTTTAAAAGAAACAAAGTTGGTTGTACTTTCGAATCAATATCGGAACCGCATTTATTTATTTCAGTATTTCAGGAATTTTCTCTAAAGTTGGTAACACTATGATATTTCTCCGGCAAAAGGAACTACGTCACGACCGTCCAGCAGAGACAGAGATGGGCACGTACCCGGGTATATACCCACCTGTGGGTATTTACCCGATATGTACCCGGTAAATACCCGTATGCACCCATTTGCTGGGTACATTCAATTTGTGATTTCAAGTATAATGAAAATTATTAAAATGAAAAACAAAGTATGCCAATCAGTTCTAAACCATATTCCCTATGCAAAGTACGTCTTAGTAATTTATCGTTGAACGCATATTTACAAAGTTATGCATGTTTTTGTGATTTCTTTGTATGAAAACGAATATTCATAAGGACATTTTTCTTATATTTTTATAGAATTTACAACCGGTATGTTTAAAAAGTACTTTGTCATACTTTGTATGAGTAATAAAATAGTTTTTAATATGAATTTAACAATAATTATTATTGATTAGGAACCAAGTGTCAAAAATTGATATTTACATTGAAACGGTAAACAATACACTGATGAAGTCAGGTCATTTCGGCCCAATTAAAATGCGAAGACGGGTTAAGTGTTGCAAATAACAAAAATTTATAATCATAAAGTATGGTTTTATGTTTGTTCTTCCCGAACAAAGAATAACTAAAACTTATTACATTCGTTTATTTTATTTATTTTATTTTGCAAATGGCATTGTGCTCAAAATGCTATACTGTGAAATGTAAGTCGTCCAGCCACCTCATTACGTCCGAGTCAGCCTCATCGACACCGCCGCCTTGGATTGGGAACAGCGGGTAGTCGTAGTTGATGTGGGACATCGTATGAACCCGCCCGCACACGCAACTCGGGTCCGACCCACAGTACATTTTGTGTATTTAGCTCCGCACACCTTCCCCGTAAGACCCGGAATCTATTTATTTGAGTCCAGTGCTTTCTGGGAAGATGGAAACCTGGCACACGAATATCTGGCTCGGACTCTAGAAGCTTGTTAGGCAGGTCCACAGATGTCCACTAATCCCGCCATTTCTCAATCAGCGTTCTGTCGTCCTGCAAGAGTTCGTGGGCCTGCATGGCTTGGCAAAAGATGTTTCTGATGGTAGGCGAAGATCACTGCGAGTTGCCTGAAGATAAGGTACTAGTGGCAGGTGCGGCATATTGTTGATCTTATCATACTCCATTCTGATCATTAATTATCTTCACAGACGTGACGGGAATATGTAGGAAATGACGGGAAGCCAATTGGTGTTTGTGGGTCTGACGGTTCCGGATTTGTTCCTAATGGCGCTGTTCAGTTCAACGTCAACCAGGTCAGTATGGTGGCCGGCCCACACTGGCTCGGGCCTAGTGCTAGTGTTGATATGCGCAGTGTATCCGCTTTGCAGCCCCATGTTATCGCTGCCAGTTTCCGTATCAGGTTGCAGCTGTTTGATACCATTTTCTTTACTTTCTTGAGGGGGGGCTTTAAAAGTGGAAGTTCTGTCTAGAGTTACACCAAGATAGCCTGGGTTAGGGTCGTGCTTCATTGCAGAAACTGCGTTTAACATCTTCACTTACTAGCTTGCCTATTGTTGAAGTAAAAGGAGCAGCTCACAGTTTTACATGGGTTAGGTTTAAGTCCCCAGTCGATGAAATAGTGCCCAAACTTTGCAACGGCTTCCTGTACCAGTGTTGTCGCTTTGTCCAGTGTCGAAGCTTGTGCTGTGATGGCAATGTCGTCGCCTACATAAATGATCACGGTGAGACTTTTGGTATGTAACGTATATGTTTGTATAATGTATTGCTACTACAAATTCACAAATACAAATACAAATACACTCGCTAACGGTGAAGGAAAACATCGTGAGGAAACCCGCGGCTCAGTTGGCTCCACACGTATTGACCTGTCTTTCCTGTGGGCTAGGTCGACTAAGCTGTCAGGATGGTATAGGTGCTGGGCAAGCCTACTCCATCTAAAACAATGTCCCAGGCACTGCAGCGCCGAGTGGTCTCTTTACCCATCTAGTGTGAGTGAAGGTGCCACTGGACACTGTATAAATCATCTCATTACGTAGATGCAAAGGCCTTAGTTTTTTTTTTTTTTGTATAATGTATATGTTTGAAAGGAGGGCATCATAAAGACGATACGTGCGTTGTATTTAAAACAAAATTACGAGCTCTTAGGGTAGTCCCTGACTGTCCCTGTTTCCAGACATGTTCCAGAGTGTTTCAAATGCTGAGCTGAGATCCACCAATACCGCCACTGTTTTGAGTTTCTTTTTTAATCCTGCTTCGACGTTAGAAGTTAATACAAGCACTTGGTCAAAGCAACCCTCAATTTTGGTGGGATTTTGACCGAACCGGGGTTGCATCAGATAATTGCAACCATCTTGCCATACCATGCAGGCCCATGAACTCTTGCAGGACGACAGAACGCTGATGGAGAAATGGCGGGATTAGTGGACATCTGTGGACCTGCCTAACAAGCTTCTAGAGTCCGAGCCAGATATCCGTGTGCCAGGTTTCCATCTTCCCAGAAAGCACTGGACTCAAATAAATAGATTCCGGGTCTTACGGGGAAGGTGTGCGGAGCTAAATACACAAAATGTAACTGTGAGTCGGACCCGAGTTGCGTGTGCGGGCGGGTTCAGACGATGTTCCACATCAACTACGACTACCCGCTGTTCGCCATCCAAGGCGGCGGTGTAGATGAGGCCGACTCGGACGTAATGAGGTGGCTGAACGGCTTACATTTCACCGTATAGCATTTCGAGCACAATGCCATTTGCAAAATAAAATAAACGAATGTAATAAGTTTTAGTTATTCTTTGTTCGGGAAGAACAAACATAAAACCATACTTTATGATTATAAATTTTTGTTATTTGCAACACTTAACCCGTCTTCGCATTTTAATTAGACCGAAATGACCTGACTTCATCAGTGTATTGTCTACCGTTTCAATGGAAATATAAATTTTTGACACTTGGCTCCTAATCAATAATAATTATTGTTAAATTCATATTAAAAACTATTATATTAGTCACACAAAGTATGACAAAGTACTTTTTAAACATACCGGTTGTTAATTCTATAAAAATATAAGACAAATGTCCTTATGAATAATCGTTTTCATACAAAGAAATCACAAAAAAATGCATAACTTTGTAAATATGCGTTCAACGAAAAATTAATAAGACGTACTTTGTGTAGGGAACAGGGTGTAGAACTGATTGGCATACTTTGTTGTTAATTTTAAGTCACAAATCGTATATACCCACCAAATGGGTGCATACGGGTATTTACCGGGTATATACCCAATGTACCCGGTAAATACCCAAATGGGTAGATTGGGTATATACCCACCGCCCATCTCTGAGCAGAGACAATATGATGAAGGTCAAATGAAATGAAGGTCATACATAGTTTTGCATATAAAAAAATAACTACATGCTTATAATTTTTTTCGATTACTGCAAATAGCTCCAGAAGCCTATTCCTCGAAATGGTTTTCGAATCAGAAACATCTATGATTTTATGGGCAAGCCAATTGTAAAGGCTTACACACTGTACCTACCATAATTAGGCCGTCATCATATTAAGAAGTTTCAGCTCTAGTAGTCAAGTATCCTATAGTCTTTGCAACATATTGCAGTTAAATACGTGCCTACTGGTTCCAGAGAAAACTTGGCACGAAGGACTAAAAAGCGGATTGACAAGAAATGCACGATTGCACACCCTGCCTCCCACTAAAGCAATCCATTAGGCGTCCAAAAAACCGACCACACTGCCCCGTAATTTATTACATGTGGTGGGTGGTGCATAAAGGAAAGATAATGGCTCCTACCGGGTTATCAGGAGCTAGATAGGGGCCGTCCGGCGTCCGCGCAGGCAAGTCGCCGACCTTATTATCGCGTTTCATGCAATGCATGTTAGCGAAATGAACGTTCCGCTGGCTACATTATGATCTACCTCAACTTTGGGAAGCTGCGATGAGTTCTGCAACATTGTCGTTGTTGTTTGGTTCTTCGATTGTACCTACGCTGGTACACACGACAGCACGTCAGACTGTACGCTTTTGGTGTAAAGTCGCCCGTAACGTAACCGAGTAGAGTGCTAGCGTGTAAAGGTCGACGTGCTGTCGTGTGTACTACGTTATCAATACTTGTGATTTTAGTTTGACTTACTTGCTTGTCTCAAACCTACACTATACCAGTTGAACTTTTATGTACTGAAAAGCAAAAATCACGGAATTTTCAGGTGTTTCTGCTGAATTATGCGAAAAATATTCACTTCTTTATACATTTGGCTCATGGCAACAGTTAAACACATGACTTTTTATGGCGAATCAACTTTTTTTCGCGCACTTTGAGGCGTCAGAAGTTCAGAACATAGTTCGGAATCACAAGTAGAGTCATCTATTTCTCAGTTTTCAGGGATGTAAAACATAGACCATGAACTTCTGTGGTTACAACACTTTTCAACTATAAAGAATTGAATAGAATAATATTAGTTTAAACAGGATAGGAGTTGCTCCTGTTTAAAACTAATATTTAAGATGTAGAGTCATGTTTTGTGCCCGAATGCTTGGAATCGAGAATGCTCTATCGAAATCATCATTTTATGGCCTTTCGTTTCGAATAGGCAGTATGTCTTGCAACACTCCCATTTTTAACTTAAATGGCTGGTCACGATGCTCACGATGTCTTTGAATAAAGGACTGGCTCAGTCGGTAAGAGAGAAGGCGGTGGTAAATGCCTTCGTTGCACAAAGTGGACCTCAATGAACCTAAAGAAAACAGGTTTCGTTGACGATCTTGAGTTATGTCCTACATGACACCGTGAGACGTCGTGTGTTGCGCGTGAGCGTTTCTCACGTTGTTGAGATGACTTCTAGGCCCCAACTATGTTGGTATGCACGGGTAGGTACAGTCGGCCACAGTCTCAGATACCCCTTTTTGTTCGATTGGCGCCCTTATGCCGCGCGGAATAAGAGCTGACATGGGGTATCTGAGATTGTGGCCGACCGTACATGAGGCGACACACCATCCTACACATATGCAGTTTTAATTAAACTCTATTTCGTTCACAGTAAGAAACGTTAAGGTTTGTGTGATGTCGTGTGTACTTGTAGATAATAAGTTAGAGCCGTGTTGCCAATCCTTGTAGCTATATTTATCGGTCTCGGGCTTCTTGGGATAAAAAAACTCACGCGATCAATTTGAAGGTACATTTACAATTAATGGCATCCGAATAATCTCCTGTTGCGATTGCTATCTATTGGAGTTAGTTTTCCGTCTAAGAAGCCAATAAGTTATTTATTTTTTCTCCGATCCGTTCAGCGAGATGATGATGTAATCAACGATAATGGACGGATGAGTCAGAACAACTGATGAAGTGATGAAATGGGGAGAGAAAACGGATTAAAACAGCACTTAACAGTTGCGCAAATATTCGCATTGCTACACTCTGCCTGGTACTGCCTATAGGTACACCGGAGTTCGCGCTGAAGTGGACAGCAGACCACAATTTATATTTTTCTGCAAAGTCAACTGTAAACATAAACGAATAAGAGCAAGCGTTTCGGAAGGAGAGAATTTTGGAATCAGCAGACAGGCATGTTTAAGCCCAGGGTTACAGCCTGACTCTAGCAGGCAATTAAAACTAAAGAGAACATTAGCGGCACGTGGCTGTGAAATTCGAATGTCGCGAATTGTACAATAAACTACATTCCATTGTGTATCTCCGCCTTAATGTTATCTGCCATTAAGAGCAAAATGTAGGCAGGAGATGCTACCTAATTTAATGAAATTCCAAAAGATAAAATGGCATTCTTTCTGTCAGTCATTGCGGCTGCTCGACAATGCTGGCTTTTGCTTGGCTAATGTATTTTGTATTAAATGAACAGTTAAAACCCTCTTTAAGACGACGTACGTCTCACAACTAGCGCCGCCAATGGAAAAAAAATCATACCTTTTTTTTGGATGCGTTTTTAGCAAAAAACGCTCCTGCGATTCCTCAACGCGAGGCTTAACTATTTTTAGGACCTAAGGTTTGGATTCCAGATCCTAGAACATAAGAATGCAATCGATTCTCGCCAAAAGTGGCCACTTTTGGCGAGAATCGATTGCATTCGTAGGAAATCTAATCCTGGAATCCAAACCTTAGGTCCTAAAAATAGTTAAGCCTCGCGTTGAGAAATCGCAGGAGCGTTTTTTGCTAAAAACGGATCCAAAAAAAAGATATGTTTTTTTTTCCATTGGCGGCGCTAGTTGTGAGACGTACGTCGTCGGTCGGTTCGTTCAGTTGTCAGTAAAAATGCAGTGCAACTGGTTTGGCACCTGCCAAGTGCGTTATTTAAAGAAGTGCAACGCAATGGGGTAATCTGCGGATGTGAACGTTATGGCAATTGAATTAAATGTTGTAAGTACCTCCGCACTTACGTACCTTATTAATGCGAATTATTATTAAGGCAAAAGCGATTTTGAAATGCGAATTTACAAATTTCTCGGTTTAGCAGAGGCCGGCCTGATTTCAACTAAAGTATTTCATTTGGCTCATCCTCGCAGTTACAAAAGGGACGGATAATTACAATTTTAATATTAAAACAGATAGAAAGAGGCGGACGAAAATGTTTTCGTCGTGGAATCGTTAATTAATTACATCACAGTGGACAAACTGCCATTAATTGGAAGTCCATACAAAATTTTATCAAAAGGTTACCTACAATCAGCCCTGCAGCTAAAAGCGAGCGTCGTGAGTTGACAAATAGCTCTCCGTATCTTTTGTCGGACGAAACAAAGATGGCGCCCGACATGGCCGTTTCCGACATAAAATTTTAGGTGATTGCCGCGCTTTTGTCGGCGCCGCATCAGTCGGTTGAATTATTGGGCCTTTCTGCTAATTGATCGTTATTAAAATGCCTAATAGCCGTGAAAATTTCGCGCCGTTTGTGGTGGTGACGTTGATGAAAAAGCGCGCGCGAGAGAGAAAAAAGTGAATCGATGCTGCCTGCCAGGTAGGTGTAATTACGGTAATGGTTCGGATAATGAACCGTTTTAATTAAAGACTAAGTAAATATTGCCACTTACCTACCTTCATACTTGCATAAGAATATGCGATGATTTTTGCAAATCACGTTACAAAATGTGGTCACTAATGAGCTTTATCGGTCGGTCCACTCGCCGCTCTACTTGCAATGGCATACTTCATACCGCACGTCGTATTGTTGTCGGGTTTAATGCCCTGGGAAACCCGGTACCAGCGCGACTCTATTGATTTATTCAAAGGCATAGTAATCCCAGGCATTAATGCACTACAATTAAGACACTCTATTGACAGTGAAACTGGAATTACACCTACCTTTTCGTTCTAATTGCAGAGTTATTAGTTGACCAGCCAGCCTCTATCTACAATATTAAAACCATTCCATAGCTCTACGTAATGAGATGATTTACGAGTAGGTATACATCGTCCAGAGGCACCTTTACTGACTTAACAAGCACTCGAATATTTATCCACATTATTGAGATGCCGTATGTAGGCCGTATCCCAATCCCAATAGGGTATTTTATCGCAATACATACTTACATACCAAACTTAAGTAATTACCTACCTCGTCTAGCATTTCGAAAGATCCAATGGTATTGTTTTATTACAGTTGTTAACATTTTATTTAAATCTCATGCTTCGGCGCCATAAAATCCTAAAGTGCTCTGCGGGTATTGTTGGAGTGCTTTTACCGAGTGCCCATGTGGTATTTTAATTAATAAATCGACCATAGAGCACGCGAACCGAGCTGACTGATGACTGGTATCTCTATACAGGCGTTTTACTGACATGAAGGGGGCGGTATATGCACACTTATTTTTGGATATTGCTTTCAAGTTATGTTACCTAGTTAGGACCCACGACAACAAGATCTAGAGATCACTACTTAACTGTCAAAAACTGTTATTGTTGGTGGTAACACGTTTAATTAAGTTTCTGTATCTAGAATCTAGGTCCTAAAAATAGTTAAGGCTAGGGTTGATTAATACTGGAAGATTTTTTTTCTGCGAACAGAAAATCTTACTAAAACGTGATATTATGATTTATTTTTCATTGGCGGCGGCGCTAGTGTGCCTACACCCTCACCTTAAACGTAAGTACTTACCTACGTCTGGCTTTGTAGAAGTTGTTGTCGTTGGATGGAATAAAAAACAAAGCAAAAAAAATCTCGAGAGTGCGAGTGCTTTGCAGCGCAAGCTAGACGCTCTTTTACATGCCCCCTTTTGTCCAAACTTATTTCGCTCTGCAATATTCCTATCCTTTAGCCGCGTCTACCGTCTACAGCGCAGGAAGTGCTTTGTCTTGATATTAATTAAACGAGAGCTCAGCTCCTGGTTAGGCAGCGACATCTGACGTAGATAACTCCTTTTCGAGCCAATGCACTAATTCATTGTCCCCTGGCGCGCTTCCAGGAGCGGTGACAAGTGCGACCCGTGTCTAATCGGCTTGTTTCACTAACCTCAACAGCGCTTCAGTCTATTTTTGAAGATTTTAGAGTAAAAAAACGTCCGAACTGCAGTAGCTGGTGAACAAGCGCACTTGTGGCGCCAAACTCGTGTGACAGACGCACGCACACTAACGCAATTATTTCTATTGGCTGTGCATTACCAATACATAGGACGCGGTGATTTGATTGGCTGTCTGTCAGCACTATGCGGCCTTGTAAACTATACGTGACGTGACTAATGCGGTCGATCGACAAAATGATACTTTTTTTTATTAACAAAGTCCGCATAAGTTATGAAAGTCGACCATGGTAATAAGATTTTTAAGGCTATTAAAACGTCTTTAATTTTCAATTATTTAGTTGCGTCGATGTTCGGTTTGACTTAGTTATGGTTGACAAGCCTTGTTGTTGAAAATAAATAAATTATAAGTATTCCATTCCATAGCCACCATTCCTGTAGCTTATCTGGCTTATTTATGGGCCAGATAAAGTAATAGGTAGGTATGCTGAAGTTAATGATATCGATACGCGTGGTATTCGTATCGACTAGATTAATTTTCCCATGATTAGTACTTCTCTTGTTCAACGTAACTCTTCATCGGTAAACTTTACCCGCAAGTAGAATAATTGATTACGTAAGTAGTTACTGGCCGGTACTTAATTTTTTCTGGAAAAATATAAGAAAAAACGGCAGAGGATTTCAGAGGAAACATCATAGGAACAATACCCTAGCACCAACGGGCTAGAAAAATATTTGTTCCGAAGTCTCAAAGGATCAGTTTTGCTGCCTACCGAGCCCATCTTAGATTATAAAAGAGATTTTTTTCCTCCATCTTATATTTTGCTCTGAAGAGAAATTCTTTATAAAACAACAGAGGCCCTCACTCTTTTATAGAGGTGGTTGCAGCTTAGTAGTAAAAACTAGCAAGGTATTTAATTATTTAGCTGCATCGCCAAGTTAAATTCGTAGTGATATATAGCTATAAATGTATAGCTATAAATAAATTAAATCGTAGTTAGTTACGTGTTATCATAAGAAGGTCCCACGGTTGCTTAGCTACGAACCGATAAACTATTTAATTATTTGTTAGCAACATTCCTCATCTTATCGTAAGGAAGAGAAATGGCCTCGTGAACAGAACTGACGTAAATCTCCATTAATAAAACGTGAGACGTAAATAAATACGTTGACCGCATCTAAATCATTGTCCACTCCGGCTGAATTACTTTTGCTTTTGGCAAGGCAAACTGGATCTTATTTCCTGGTGCCAAGATCAGGACTAAAAATAATATCTAGACCCTAGGTGGGTCTTCTTGATTCGAGAGCCAATCCAATGTCAATAAAAGCAAATTGAACAAAGGTAATCCCGGAACGCAAAATCTGTCCGCCAACTCTGTTTTGTAAACTTCCAGTTTGATTATAATTCTTAACCCCTTGATTCACGGTTCACATGTATGATTCATACGTAACATAAATCGCAAATCTTAAGTATGAACAAAAATTATTATCGTGCGAAAATGAAAGGTAGTTGGGCAAAATATGACCCGGCAGTTTTGTGAAAGATAAGATATACAAAATTAATTTCAAAATTAAGTAATTATTTTTATTTCACTTTTTAAGTAATTTTATAAATTGATTTAAAATAAACATTTTAAAGTGTTTGTTTTTTTTTTATTTTTATTTATTAACAAAAATCTACAGCAATACAGTTCTTACAGTTTTGATTAGTGGTTCAATATTGCATGCTTAATCTAACTCTAGATTGCTCATTATGTGGCCCCGAATATGTGTTTTTAACTAGATCAAGATTTTGTCCACATGCACATAACATTTTGGATACAAGAAGCTCCCAATCAGATTATCGGATTTAAATAATTTATAGTTAAGTCATATACGTCGATAAATTATAGCTATTAACGTTGGTTTGATGTATTACGGCATAAAAGATAAAACGTTGTAAAGGTGATTAAAGAAAAATTGGGTCTTATACTTATAGCTTACAAGGTAGAGACAGATATTATTAACAGAAATAAAGGTGAAGTTGTAATTTCCTCCTCTGGTACTCCAAGTACTGGATGTCAAGTTAAAATCCAAAGCATCCTCACTATATATTTGGTAATGTTACATTGCATAACAATTTATCGTAACTAAGAAAACAAAAAAATATACGAGTATCTTTGACAAAATCCTTGAATTTCGAAAAAACTGCGTAGTAATTTGAACTCTATCATTTATGATTTACATGGGAAAATTGCCTCGAGGAGATAGTCTGCTCTTTAGCTCATAAATCCAAATAACAGACCAGCAATCTTCGTATCCCACCTATAACAATGTCCATAAATGGAACTCTAGTATCCGTCTCGAACCAACTTACCTTGAACTGAGCTGAATTCACAACGTTGTCTCTGCCGTTTTCCTAATGTCTTGCTAGTGGATTTTCCACTTTACCACAGTCACTTCAAGGCATAATAAATATATTGCACAAATCGGCACTCGATGTAGGTACATTGAATAGCACTGTAGATGGGAGTTATGGATTGGATTATTGTAACGGTGTTGATAGATATTTACCTATACAACGTGTTACAAAAGATACTAACTCTTTTTACAGGGTGTAACCTGCTGGTCAACATAATGACAAATCTGCAAAAAAAAGTTGAAAAACACAACTTTTTTTTTATAACCTCAAATTTGTAAAATTTTCAAAACTTTTTTGTTTTTGGATTTAGCTCCAATTAAAAAATATGGTTGTTTGCTTAGCTGTATTTTTATAGCTTCAGGCTGTTAAAACATAGTGAAAGTCTATGGAAACAGTATTTTAAAAATACTTTTCTCCCGTCACAGCGCTAACATTTTAATTATTTAAAAATCAACGGAACGTCAAAGAGCTAAAAAAATATTTTGGTTGTGATCCCTATCATCAGGTACCATGACCCTGTAAAAAGAGTTAGCATCTTTTGTAACACCTTGTATACAAACGTAAACATGTAACGTACTTCCATAAAGTTAAAATATAAACCGTTATTGGCACAATGGTTGTTTACATAATCGATGCTTGAGTTATATGATGTGCCAGACCATATAATTTAAGTATGTTTGTTTGGGAAACATTCCTGGTTACACTGTAATTAGCAACAAGTTAACGATCGAGCAACTTTGAACCTTGGGTCATAAAATGTTGCTTTGTACAAAAGTTGTTGCTTTCAAGGAATGTTGGGAAAATTATACGGTATAGGGCACAGTCGTAAAATAGAAATTTCGGCCCTCTCAAGCAACAGTATTATACAGCAAATATAATATTATGTAGGCAAGTTATTGTGCGTATTCAAAGCGAGAAATTTCCTCGTAGAATCGAGGATTCACTGGTCAAAGCGGTTACATTGCATCAAACTCTAACTCGCTCCGTAGGAGCACGTTTGTTAACATTTTGTTCATTTCCTGAGCAGCGTAGTGTGTTCCAAGGGATTGGACGAATGAGATGATTCAAGATTGTAGTTATTAAATAAATCATACCAGCAAGCTCAAAGGCCTAATTCTTATAATAAGAACGGCAGACCATTATCTTCTAGGTTAGATAACGAATGATAATGAATGAGTCAATGACACATCAATTGTCCAGAGCGGAGCTGAACATCAATCGTGCCCGTAGACTGTATTACTAAAGAGTGAAGACATAAATTACAACGATAATATCTTTTATATCAATGTGTTCATCTTTTTGTCGTTGGGTCCATTCAAATGTTCACATTACTGCACGAACTCTATCCTTCATTGTTGTTCGGAGACATCGCCTTTCTCTGTCACACGTAACCTATTTAGTATTCTTTGTCCTCCTCTTGGTTGTTTAACGCTTTTGTATTCCCTGATTCTGTAGAAAGCGTGACGATGTCTAGCTTTATCTTCCATTGCTTGCCCTACTCTGACATTGTGGCCTGAAGTGGTTACTAAAGAAGCAATGTAATGGCGGTCGTGTTCTTATGATGGTATTCAATGATAATGCTATTTGTACCGGTTGTAATTCAAGTACCGTCTTGTCCTCGGTTGCGGTAGGACGGTCAACGTTGATTTTATTAAAGGGCCCCTTCTCTAACCTTGTTTAGAAGCATCATTAATTTTTCTCCATGACTTGTCTTCTGATTCAGCTCTTTATGAATATTTTTGAGAGATCCTGTTCCACGACACTTAAAAACCCGTTATTTGTGGACAACAGACTCTTAAAGCCGTTCATGTGAGGAACATTGCTCCCCTTGCAAGTTGCAATGCACAGTATTGAACGGAGCACATGTTAAATCCTCTTACTCTTAATACCTTGAGCCATAGAGGTTGAATTACCTTGTAGTGAAGGTACAGATAAGCTGGCAGAGATGTAGTTTTAAATTACGCACGTACGGAGAAACATAAGCGGGCGTTCAGGGCTTGGTATTAGTAACAAAAGAGCAGGACTCGGGGCAAAATCCCCTATTGTTGTAGACGATGTTTCCATAATACGGGAACGTAATGCACGTAGCCGAGTGTAAGGGTGGTTACTCAACCGAGGATGTGCTCAACTATAACTGTGAGGATGCGCTCTCAAAAAGATCCCCCTTTGGTAAAAAACAAAGGTTTTCACCAATCTCATTCATAAAATATAATTACGCACGAAGCCAGCTATGCCGCCGGTCACCGCTCGGGTTTTTTTGTCTTTTCTGTGAATCAGCATACTCTATCTTATCATGTTCTGCCTGGGATCCATGTGATTTGTCATGTATTCACCTATCTAGTGTTATATTTGCCATTACATTCATACAGTTAATACTAAGTAGATTGAAAACACGTTTACAATGGCTGGATCTATCTCCCTAACTTAACGCAGACCTCATTTCACGATTCAGCACGGTAGCTTGATTTCGCCGCTTACAAATCCTTCCTGAGATACCCTTACTAAGTTGGACTTTATTAGTGTATTCTAAGACGTTCCTAACAAAAGATAAGCACAATTTGCAAATTTTATATCCCAATCTCTGTTTATGCCTTGTATTGTGACAGCAATGTCAGAGAGGTCGTCGTCCCGAACAATGTCATTGTTGCTGTAGATATTTTGAAATTCATTATTCAATTTAATTCACCACTGAAGTCATTATCGGGCGTTTTACTTATGCATGCGATGCGCTCAGCAAACTTTTGACGGCCTTTCAATTCTTTTCATGCATATTTTCATCTCCACCCAGCAGATTTTTTGTTGAAAGGCTGTTAAAAACATTCTCACTTGTTACCACTTAAGTCGACAGCTCGAGAGCTCTCGATTCAGCATTACGAATATTACTGGCATTCGGGTTTCATATCAACTTTTTGCCCTTGATCTCCGACGCCCCTCTCTTGGGTTATTAAAACGGGCGTCGGAGGAGGGATCAAAACGTTCCTCCCAGGCCTGAGTACACTGGACGGGTAATACAATGGAGGTGTGAAAGGGGTTTAGAGTAAACACTCTTTTGTCACAGTCCGCGGTTCCATGATATTGTACTGTACGCGAGGCTAAGGCTTCAAGCAAACAGATTAAGCTTTTTGTTCGGGGCTGTACCGCCGCCGTCGACCGTATCTACATTGTGGAGGAGTGAATTCGATTGCATAATCTTTGTCCCTATCCCTTTTGTATGGCAGAACCTCAGAGATTCTGCAGCGGTTTGAGAGAATCTCTCCTGTGTGATACTTTTCTGAATTCCATTTTAAGTATTCTTTGCCGCGTCTTTGACGACCGCTTCGTCGCATTTTGTTGCATCTAAAAGAGCATTTAATTTTCACACAAGTTATTTTTCTCCCGCGGGTCCATGCGCGGTTTCACCGCCAAAATATGCTCCACCCTCGCCCTTTTGTTTCTTGTAACGTCTTTACGGAAAATTTATTATTATCATACTACATTGCGTTTGGGGGGTTGCGTCATAGATGCATTTGCTGGCAGCTGCCCTTGGGTCCTAGGCAGGGGTACGGTTAGGGTGTCCCATGTGTGTGCCACCCCCTTGATTATGGCGTTAGAAAAAAAAAACGTTAATTCCGTGTTTTCGGGCGGCAAAAGGACGGTGATCTCGGGATTTATGGAAGGATTAACTGTTCTTTTCTTTCGTTTAACAGTTTTTTGTTGGATTGATTAATGTTTAGGTACTGTCACATACGAACGTACGTACCTCATAGAAATAACTGAAGCTGCATTATCATTTATGTAGAGTGGTCACGATTTTCTTGCATATTATTATTATACAAGGTGTTACAAAAGATGCTAACTCTTTTTACAGGGTAATAGCACCCGGTGATAGGGATCACAACCCAAATATTTTTTTGCTCTATGACGTTCCGTTAATTTTTAAATTAATAAAATGTCAACGATGTGGCGGGAGAAAAGTATTTTTTAAATATTGTTTTCATTGACTTTCACTATGTTTTAACGACTCAAAGCTATGTAAATGCACCTACACGCACAAACATATTTTTAAATTTGAGGTAATAACAAAAACAAAAAAGTTATGTTTTTTTTTCAATTTTGGGGTTATAAAATAAAAATTGTTTTTTTCAACTTTTTTTACAGATTTGACATCCTGTTAACCAGTAGGTTCCACCCTGTAAAAAGAGTTAGGTACTTTTGTAACACCTTGTAGTTGACAGAGACACATAACAAAGATAGGTTGGTTTGTACTGTTTTCACTATTGCGGTGACAATTCTTATTTGAAGTCTTGGCGCTTCACACTTGTAATGACAACATTCGTACGTAACCTACGAAGTAAGGCTCTAAATAATTCCCAAGAAATAGAATTTCCAATCACACTAAAACTAGAGAGAATGGGCTGTAGATCACGTTTCAAACTATTAGTAGAGGAATAAACTACTTCAAAAGAACTCTTATACACTGCATCGAACAGCTGTTACATTACATCGAACATGACCAAGAACTTAAGACCTCTTTCCTCGGCTTTTCTGCCTTAGTTTCCCAAGTTATGGGAGGTCAGATTGTTCTGGTGTGGTATATGGAGGGTTGGTCACGAAGGGTCGATTGTCCCACGTGTCTTGGACCCCACGCGTTGTACAGACAGACAAGTGATTTAATGACTTATTCAGGATATACGATGATATAAAAATGAAAGTTTTCCTTTATTATTGATGTGAAGCAAGCAAGAGTTATTTGTACCGTTGTTTCTTTGGAAGTTTTGAGGTTATGTTGTACACGTTTTTGTGTCGGCAGGCGTGGTTTGATTTGATTGATTGATTGTTCTTCGCAGGAATTTATTGATTGTTTAATTTTTATTGTTAGACTAGTTGTGGTTTGGTTGTTGTAGCATTTAAATCACATTGTTGGTTAACTCTAGCTTGGTACCTACTGGTTAGGGTAAAGGATCCTAGTTCGGTAGCAGATCAAAATATGATGTCTTTTGTTGCGTGTGTTATGTATTGATGATGTGAAATTATGAGCCTGGATGGTTGCCTTCTTATTCTCAGCGTATTGATGGCAAATGGTCTGGTACAGTCTTAAGGGTGGACGATGTGCAGCGATTTTTCGTTCGCGGCAATAAAACAGTATTTTTAATTATTGTAAACAACAGAACAACAATAATTCAGCCGATTATGTGTTCTTGTCTACGACAAGTTTTTTTGGCAGTGCCACTGCTTCGTAGACCAGAACACATAATCGGCTGAATTATTGTTGTTCTGTTGTTTACAATAATTAAAAGAATACTATGTTATTGCCGCGAACGAAAAATCGCTGAACAAAAATAGCTCAGTTTACCTACAAAATGTAAAAACTGTGAAAATTTTGAATTTCCCGCCACGCTGCTATCTTTCAGCCTTAACTTCATGCTATGCCCAAAAATTCCGCAAAGCTAGCTAACAGCGTTATCACTAGCCACCATAAGATCCTTCCTGTACAAGTGTTAGGGTACGCAGAACATGATGAGAGTTGAATCGTGGTTTGGGAGGTACCGCACCTGGCATCCGTGAATATCCTGGCCTGGCCATATTTTGCTTGCTTCGGCCGATCTGGGTACTGGGACGGTTTGGAGACTTCCAAGTCTCTCATGGCAATTTTATGTCCAGGTGGGAAACTCTCAGACTGTGGCCACACCGGACTGCGATGCGACAGGAAGAGTGAAAGAAACGCATGAAAATTGGGCAGCGATTTTTGGCGACCGGTGTAGCAGCAAACGTGAATTTGTTCTATAAATTAGTGTTTTTCGCCTGTATGTCGCAGATCGCGTCGTCGCTGTCTCGTGCAGACTTAGCTTTAAGAGAAAACGCGGGTATTTTAATAAAAATTATTTAAATAATTAAAATAATAAAAAAAGGAAAACATAGGGACATGGCAGAGGTAAATATAGATTGAATGGCATAAACATATTTTTTTCTAAAACAATTATCCAGGGAGTAAACAGGTCTCCCCTTTTGTATGGAGTTGAGGTTACCCGCGTTCCCTCTTAAGGCGGCACACAAGTAGTTGGCAGGGAGACGCTTTTACGCGAAAGGTTGCACCTTCCTTAAGTTGGATACGTGGTCAAAGTGGTTGCCCGATGCCATATAACCTAGCTAATATGCTAATTATCCGCCGGTCTAATCATAATTCAGTCATAAAATGGCACAAGGCTGATTTTAGCAGCAATATAGGTACTTGAGGCTTATAACTCTCACGCCAGTACGGCGTTTGTTTTCAAACTATTTAGCATATCAGTCTCTACAATATTAGCTTGCCGTCCACGATCGAATTATCATTGCACCGAAACACGCCTGGTAGAGTAAAGGAAGACAGAATGTCTTCTGATGTTAAGATGGAACGCGGGTAGCCGGCTGCTCCATACAAACAATACAAAAAGGGAGACCTGTTTCCTCCCTGGATAATGATTTTAGAAAAAATATGTTTATGCCATTCAATTTATATGTACCTCTGCCATGTCCCTATGTTTTCCTTTTTTTTTGTTATTTTAATTATTTTAATAAAATTTATTTCAATAATTAAAATTGTTTAAAAAGGAAAACATAGGGACATGGCAGAGGTAAATATAGATTGAATGGCATAAGCATATTTTTTCTAAAACAATTACCCAGGGAGGAAACAGGTCTCCCCTTTTGTATGGATTTGAGGTTACCCGCGTTCCCTCTTAAGACGCCATACGTCTCACAACTAGCGCCGCCAATGGAAAAAAAATCATATCTTTTTTTTGGATGCGTTTTTAGCAAAAAACGCTCCTGCGATTTCTCAACGCGAGGCTTAACTATTTTTAGGACCTAAGGTTTGGATTCCAGGATTGGATTTCCTACGAATGCAATCGATTCTCGCCAAAAGTGGCCACTTTTGGCGAGAATCGATTGCATTCTTAAGTTCTAGGATCTGGAATCCAAACCTTAGGTCCTAAAAAAAGTTAAGCCTCGCGTTGAGAAATCGCAGGAGCGTTTTTTGGTAAAAACGTATCCAAAAAAATAGGTAAAAAAACTTTTTAAGTTAAACGGTTTTATGTTAAAAATACATTGCAATGTTTAAGATAAATGTACTAAAAACCAAAAAATTATAAAATAGATACAGTCGTGGGAATTATAAACATATGCATAGACTAGACTAAAATAAAACCGTGGGGCACGTCAATTGTCTACAATCGTTGATTAAAATGTTTGTTTTGTAATGTTACACTATAATTAGGCAGTTGACGTGCCCCACGGTTTTATTTTAGTCTAGTCTATGCATATATTTATAATTCCCACGACTGTACCTATTTTATAATTTTTTGGTTTTTAGTACATTTATCTTAAACATTGCAATGTATTTTTAACATAAAACCGTTTAACTTAAAAAGTTTTTTTACCTATTTTTATTTTCTAGTTTTTAGTTTTTATTTCGCATTCTGTTGAATTCATATAGTACATTGTATTATACTGGTTGAGCACTTTCATTTGATACCCATATTGATGGGATCGATAAAACCTACGTTATCCGCCATTTTGTAGCGGCCGCCATCTTGTATTAAATTTTTTTATTGTATATTGTATTCTGCTTGTTGAGCCCTTTCATTTGATACCCATATTGATGGGATTGATAAAACCTACGTTATCCGCCATTTTGTAGCGGCCGCCATCTTGGATTTCAATTTTTTATAGCATATTGTATTCTGCTTGTTGAGCCCTTTCATTTGATACCCATATTGATGGGATTAATAAAACATAAATTATCCGCCATTTTGTAGCGGCGGCCATCTTGAATTTATAATGATAATTAATAAACATAATTGTATTGTCACCAAAATCCAAAGTGTATACAAAATTTCAGATTAATCGGTTGACAGGAAGAGGGTGAAAATTGAATTACTAAATTTGACCCAAGAATAAATAAAACAAACGGGGTGAGCTAAATAAAACCGTTTAAAAAAAGATATGATTTTTTTTCCATTGGTGGCGCTAGTTGTGAGACGTATTTCATCTTAAAGAACTGGAGTACGTAACCATTTACTAGAGATATAAAGTTACTTATGAAAATAAACGATTTTATGAGACTAATACGTTTGGAGCTGATAGTACCTCTTTCAGTATGTTTCCGCAGTGAAAATGATTTGGTACACAAACTGTAGTGTTGGCTATTAAAATAAAACTTAGTTTTAAAAACGTTTTCTTCATCATTGCATTCGAAACGGGTCGAATCGCGATTGGTTTTTAGGCAAATTAATTACCTTATTTTCTTCATCGTTTTGAGAGTTGATAAAGAAAGCTACCATGATTGAGACACAAGAATAAAAGAGTTCTCTATAAAAACATTGCGCCTCACTTTTTTATCCTTCTAAAATAATACATAGCAGCCTTGGTACTTTGGCAGTCGCATATATTATAGTGACTTCACCGACGCCGATTACGTTCGAGGAATCACGCAAGTTCTGAGTCAGTCGAGAAAGAGACGTCATCACCTTGGCCGATGTGTTTGTTAGTTCACAGGACAGCACGACAGATAGAACACTTTTGTTGTAAAGTCGCCCGTAACTTAACCGAATAGAGTGCTAGCGTGTAAGGGTCGACGTGCTGTGTTGTGTACAGTCGGGTCCTTACTCTGTTAGGCAGTGGTTTTGAAATGGGTTTACAGTTGTTAGGACAAACTTGTTTTTTCTTTCTCCTGCGCCGAACTCATCGAAACACGTGCTCTTATTCGCTGCAAAAACAATGTAAAGGTGGATCTGCCGTCAACTGTACACTTCGATGCCATTAGCTGATTTCAGGGCCGTAAATTTTTTAAAGATTTTTTTGTGTGCCAGATTACTGTTGATTCTGAACGACAAGTTTGGTCTGACACTCTGCTTTAGTGTATGTTAATATGTCACAAATGTCCCAGGCAAAATGGCGTCTGCTAAAGTGACAGAAAAACTGCCATTTACCTAGACGAATAGGTCTGCGTTAGGTGGGTTCACTACGCCTTGCCGAAACACGTTTCACCATTAGGTAGGTAGTCGCTGTTTATCTTCTACCTAGAAAGGCTTAGAACTCGGTGCCTCTATAATATCTTTATTCGAGCTCCCCCATTACGGCCAGATAATGTCTAAACACAAAGGGCCGTAGCTCGTTCTATAAATCAGCTGAAACTAGAAACTCTTGTGTTGATAATCAAACGGCCGACACGATACCGGGCTAATCTTCACGTAGGACGATGTCTACCGCCTTAAGGCGAATACTTACGCCAAATGGGTACCTACATTGTAAAGCCTACTTCGCTATAACGGTTAGTCTGAAGACCTCACACACACGTAACATCAACATCACGTAAACCTTTACATTTTTACATTTTCGTTGCAAAGTAGCCCGTAACGTAACTGAATGGAGAGCACGCGTGTAAAGGTCGACGTGCTGTGACTCTACAAACTGGAAAGTCTCTGAAAGATTACTAACTTTTCTTCTTGGTGATAACGGCTCCAGTAAGTGATATACAGCCGATTTCTGAATTGAGAAATTCGCCTGCAAATTTCTTACAAAGAACGTGACAGAAAGATACTTAGTAAAATTATCAATTCAGAAACCGGGCCATAGTCGATGCCGTTTGACAGTTAATATATTAAACTGCTCGCTAACTACAACTGCTGGATTATCATAAGGTTGGGTTAGTTAGTTAGAGCGTAGGTATCCATGGGTACCTATAAAACTATCCCGCCCTACTTCAAACAAAAAAGTGAGATACAATAGTTATAACCCCCCTAAGTACTGCCTAACTCAGCCTCACGCTTTCTGGTAGTACTGTGAGCCACAAGTTAGGTTACCGTAATCGAACAAGAAGGGGCGTTCTAGACACCAAGCGAAACGCTACTTATTATACAAGGTGTTACAAAAGATGCTAACTCTTTTTACAGGGTAATAGCGCCCGGTGATAGAGATCACAACCTAAATATTTTTTTTGCGCTATGACGTTCCGTTGATTTTTAAATTAATAAAATGTGAACGCTGTGGCGGGAGAAAAGTATTTTTTTAAATATTGTTTTCATTGACTTTCACAATGTTTTAACAACTCAAACCTATGCAAATGCACCTACACTCACAAACATATTTTTAAATTTGAGCTATTATCAAGAACAAAAAAGTTATGATTTTTTTTCAATTTTAAGGTTATAAAATAAATATTGTTTTTTTCAACTTTTTTTTACAGAAATGACATTCTGTTGACCAGTAGGTTACACCCTGTAAAAAGAGTTAGGATGTTTTGTAACACGTTGTATTTGAAGAAAACCCATTTTTCGGTTCCAAGTGTTCGTAAATGCTCGGGCCCGGGTGTTTCGTTGTAGTTACATTCACGCTCTGATTAATTAATATTATGCACTTGTAACAAAATCTTACACGATAAAATGGCCGTTACATAAACTCTCTTTGTATTTCTGATATCTGTATAGTAAACATAGTTCTGTATAGTAAACAAAAAAGTTAATTTGGCCAGCACATTGGGAATTAATCCAAAAATGAAAGGATGAACATTGATCTTAAAAATGTATTGATTTATTCTAGAACTAGCTTTTGCCCGCGACTTCATCCGCGTGGACTCCAGAAAAAGGATATTATATGCTTTACTTTGCTCCTAAGTGAAAAAGCGTGATAATATAATATGTAGCCTATGTGTTATTCTAATGTCTAAGCTATCTCTATTCCAAATTTCATCCAAATCAGTTCAGCCGTTTCAGCGTGAAAGAGTAAAAAACATCCACCCATACTTACAAACTTTCGCGTTTATAATAGTAGTAGGATTTTCTTGTCTAGGCCTTAACCTGGGAACCTTAGCTCGCCTTGGTTCAGATCTTGCAATTGTCTAACCGTCGACGGCGCTCGGACCTAAATCCGTGCAGCTCTAAAACCAGTCTGACTAGGTTTCGGTCTATCTACTTCACCTTCCTTACGTAGGAGTTCGTAGGACGTACAATGACCCGCGCTAGCAAAAAGTACTCGATCGTGGCTTGAGACATTCTCTACCCGCATTGACACTTCAGTTTTTCAATACAATGAAGAGAAGAAGCAACAGAAACTATACAGGGCCGTTTTTAAATAACTTTATTCCTGTAACACGTCAACTTCTACATGTGATTTCCAACAATTTTTTTTTGTGAAAGCGCAATTTTATTTTTACATAAAAAAAAATCGAAACGCGTGGATTAACAAATAGGAGCAGTTGAGGCTGGAAAGGTGGTAGAGAGCGGAGGGGCATGAAAGCGTGATGAGTGGAGAACCATTGTAAATGGTCCCGAATCCCGATCCTCAGAATTGAGGGACTAATTCATAAGAGGTATATGGAAGAGAAAACCTGCACTTCAGTGCCAAGAATGTGGAAACATGGTTTTTATGCTCCGTACTTTCGTGTTTTACTGTGTGACAGAAGTTGTGCTGGAGTTTGGTACCTACATTACGTATTTGGTGCGTGCTGTAATTATGGTAGTCATCTTATCAGTGTTCAGTTAGTTAATGCGCTATTAAGTTATTATGTTTCGAGCGAGCGTGTGGTTTAACTGCCTGAATCATAGTAGCAGATGGGAAGTGTAAGTTAGAGCGTGTTGGTGAACGGAATATTAACTTGAAACTATGAAAATGGTGCAGTACTGCTATAGGTATTCTGCTGCTTATGTAAAGTCTCCTTATGCAAATAATATAAAACAACCGATTATTATTATTTGATGAATAAATGCAAACTATACAAAAAGGAGAGGGGACTCGGGGCGCTTTAGAAAAAAAAATACCGGTGTGGCAAGAGGTGGCCCCAGATACAAAAGAGTGGAGGACACAAGGGAAGGCTTTTTCCCAGCATTGGGGCTGGGTAACGGAAGAGGCTACATAAAAAAATGCAAACACTATAAAACCTTTACACATTAGAGAACATAGCTTTTCCTCAAGCAAGCATCCGCCTTTTTCATTGTACTTGTGGTACTTAGTACATTTTTGTTGCAACAAATTCTGTTTTTTTTTAAAGATAACTGGATCCAGCCCTTGATCCACCCTTGATCCAGCCCTGTACAAATACAAAGTTACGGTAATGTCGCTTTTATCACCAACTGTAGGCGAGCGCAGTGGCTGAGTCATCGCAGTTGATTTGTAATGAATTATATGTAGGTACCTACAAAGTATATGAACATTAGCTGTTAAGCCGGGCCGTGGTACATCAGTAGAGCCAACAAGCATACTCTACCTACCAGTTTGATTAAAGTAACTGTCTACACGTATCGATGGCAAAACCGATACTTAAATCTAAAAGGTTTTGGTTCAGAATTCGGCAATCTCATTAGCCGTCATGAGGTCCTCCTGTGTGCAGTTGTTGGGACACGCAGGGCATGATGGAAGATGGATCATGGTTTAGGGGTTACCAAATACAAATACAAATATCTTTATTGGATAATAAAAATGGTTTACAATATTAAAATATTTCGGTGAGGTTGCAACTATCACCTACACTGGTCAATCTGGCCATAAGGCCGCATTGCAGAGTGACAGTCGATCAAAAAATAAATAACAGTTTAAAAAAACTAATAAAACACGCTTTTATAGGTAACCGAACTAAAAAGTAGAAAATAATTTTTAATTACAAAGAGTTTAAAATTATAATAAAATTTGAGTTATTAACAGAATAATACAATTCAGAGTAAAAAGCGTGGGGTGCTTGATATATTAAATGTTACAATCATTCTATTGGAAACTATCTATGAGATGCACCCCACGCTTTTTTACTCTGAATTGTAAACTCTTTGTAATTAAAAATTATTTTCTACTTTTTAGTTCGGTTAGCTATAAAAGCGTGTTTTTTTAGTTTTTTTAAACTGTTATTTATTTTAAATTTTATAGTTCGATTTTTTTGTAAATTTCTGACATTTCTAGTACTCAAACCTCAGTTGGCTCCTTAGATTCTTTTGATCCCTTCATGAAAGAGAATCGATTGGCATAAAAAAAAAATTGTTATTTTAGCATTTTTTTTGGTGATTGTACATTTTTTTTCCAAAATCTGTGAATGCAGTTCATAATATCTCAAAAAGTTATGAAAGGTCTCCTAAGAACGTTTTCCTGTAACTATAACGGTTAAGGTACCTGCCCTTACTGCCCCGTCTCAAAAATCCACCCTGTATAATGGCACTGTAGAGGTATAATGGGAAACTGTTATCAAATTATTGTATTGTCATTGGTCCTTGATACGTATGCAAAGTTTCAAATTAATCAGACTTCTGGAAATTGGTAAAAATTATGCTCAAAGATTCCGTTACATACATACATACATACATACAGGCCAAGCTTATAAAAGCGTGTTAAAAAAAAGGTGCGTTCCATCATATAGAATTTCAGTTGAAAGAAAATATTTGATTTATGATGAATCTAACCAATAAACTAAAAAAGTTACAGAATAAAAAATTTATCGAGACTTAATGCTAAGTATTACCACACAAACGGTCCAAATTGCCGCCATCCGTGAATCCCCACCTGGCATACTCTCCTTGCTTCGGTCGACTTGGTTCCTCAGACGATTTAGGGACTTATTATTCGAGGAAAATAACCCGATAAACTAAACTGCTGTTGGACTGACAAGTTCAATATTTGGCCAGTTACCCTACCGCAAGTTGAAGGGGCGAAGGGGCAATTTGGTCTACGGCTCAAATGTAGAAAAGGGTGATTAAATCACCCCGGCCTCCTCCGCAGTCGGCGCCTTTGAGCTGTTTTAAAATACTATAATCGGTCGATTCTCACGCTTGCACGCGATGTTAAGGCGCTGGCAGGGCATAGACAAATTATTTAAGTCCTTTTTGGTCCGTCATTAAAATTTTTAGAATGTTTATTGGAGCGTGTTTGTGTCTTTGCTTAGTGAATGACGCTCTTGTTGTGCTTTTTAAGTGGACCTTTTACTCTTTATTGGACCCTGGAAGCTATATCTTTCAGGTTACCAAATTTTTATCAACATTTTTGACGTTAAGTTAGATTCTCAAACGTGACCTAATAGCTCCCAGTTATTCGTAGTAATCAGTCACACACATTTAATAATTTATTACGTTGGTAGGTATCGTATGAGGTAGAGGTCATTAATGATGTCAATAAAAGGTACCTTTTTTTTATGTAGCCTCCATAGTGTCCCACTGCTGGGCAAAGGCCTCCCCTTTTTTCTTTGACCTAAAAGGTACTTATCAATGCTTAATTAAATTGAGTCGGTATTGTTGCCTACTACTAATATTGTTTTCCTTTCCATAGTTTTTTTTTTAACTCAGATAGTAGTGTCCGGTCACATGTGATAACTACCTAGTTATTTCAATAATAATTTATCGGTATTAACGATATAATTTTAAATGTGGTTTTCCTTTCCCTGTATTACCTTACCCTTAACAGTTTCATTGTTCCATAGAGTATGAAAGTAAATTATCGTCGTCCATTGTGTTATGTTGCATACCTACGTTTTGTTTCCGATTTTTTTCTTCTTGCTGCCGCGGAGTTGTGATTACTATCGGATTCCGATACTTATTGTGGTTTTTCGTTTACGTTAATTTGCTGTTACGTTGGTAGCCTTTGATACCTAATTGTTCTAAAGATTTCCTTTCTTTTGAACGTTATTTTCCGTCGGGTTATTGCCATGTCGGCATTCGCTTTCCATTTCTGTTCTCTACATTAGCTATGGCTAGAAATTGTGACATTTAATGGGAGTCATCTCGCTTTGCTATTATGCACGAAATAAGTAAGTGCTGTAACTTCAAGGTTCCCTATCTCAGGTTATCAGAGAGTTGACAATATTTTTTTCTTTTACTGCTATTGAAAGTCAAGCCCGGTTTTTCCATGTATACTCTTCTTCTTCTTTTGGTGCCATCTCCTATCGGAGGTCGGCTATCATTACGGCCACTCTAAAAGGCTATATTTTTTACTTGGAACAAATAGAGCTAATTGTATTTATCTTTCGGCAATAAGGTCTTCAAGTCGCGCCTTTGTTTCGAAGTTCCGAAACATCTCCGTCCTATTGTCACGACGTGATTAAACCCAGTTTAGAAACTAATTCCGTATCTTTTGATCTCGAATTAAAATGGCCTCGAAGTTTTTCTTGTCTCAATTAACGGTAAACGCGACGTAAAAAAGAAACGTCTTTTTTGTTATTGTGTTGTGTCGTTCCTCGGTAACTCTCGAGTCGTGAGTCGTGGTCCATTCATGGTGCTTCCAGAATTTTAAATGGACAGAGATGGGTAGCGACATCTGTTGGGTTTCTGAAGCACTCTCGTGTTTTGTCCCTTTCGTGCTTCAACGTTGTACGCAAGATGGAGTCGATCACGCGCAGCTTTCTATCCTCACGCTCATCTCTTGATCTCTTGCCCGAAACCTTAAAAAAAGCTCCTTCCAACCTTGACTATAGAGACTACATTCCATTTCTAACCTCAAAGCTATGCTTATAGCTCGTGACTAGGGATAATGAGCTGTATGTCCAATGGTTTCGGATTCCTGATCTCGGAAGCAATCTCTGCTGTTCCATTCCGCCCTTTATTATAGTTCAGTTTAGGTTGGTTATGGCCCGGTCGGTTATTAAGGCCCGAAGGTGATGGCATTGCATGGACAGTGTTATTGCGTTGCCGCAGGGGACTCGCTTTGGCCCGGTATTGTTCGTCCGTTATGCTACGGCTAGGGTGGCCAGGTGGGATGGATTGTGTGGGTTGGTAGGTTTATCCTTTGCATACGTGCATCGAGTTTGGAATTGAGGGTGTGGGAGCGGGGATTTGCAACGCAAAAGTGTTTAGAATTTTTAGTATTTGCTATACATAATAATATTCGAGGTAGAGCTATACTGGAGTTTTGAACATCACAATATTTCTCTGAAATAATAGTTGGAAATCTCAATTTATACTGGTGAAACAAAGACATTGTTTAACATAAACAATTCAGTAATTCTCCGAAACATTGGTCATTCAAACTGCCAACTGCCAACAGCTGTTCGTAGTAAATAAACCGTGAAAAATATACCACTTCAGGGAAAACGCTCTGCCTTTTGTTGTGTTTTCTTTCACTAATCGTTTCTAATGCAGTTGTAGAAATGTTTGGTCACCATACTAACATGAACCGATTTCGCTCTACCAAAACCACGCAATGATACCATAGAAGTAACAGTTTTGAGTTTGCGGTACGGTCACAATGACTGTCTGAATAACCTATTTATCTTAGACTATCTGAAAACATTGCCCTTATACCTTAAGGGAGTAAAAGTTATTTTAGGGGTACTACAATTTTGGAAACTTTTTTAGTTGATATGGAAAGATTCTTTCCTTTGCTCCACCTTAGACTTCATTAATAAGCTGGTGTGTTAGACAGAAGACAAAGAGACAGTTTTGTTGTATTTATTCTATACTAAAACGCTGAAGCTATTGCACACCAGTGAACGAAGAGATCTGTTGTCTCTCACGAAACAACTGACTGTAAATCATAACACAGCTCTATGTAAATTGGTCTCGATGGCATGGAGCGAACTGTGGAATTCACTCCGTGATCTCTGCGAGTACATCTTGACCAATTTACTCTGGAACACCGAGAAAAATAGGCCTTACTCCTTGGTGTTAGAGTGGTTGTGGAGTGCATAGGTTGTGTTGTTTACTGTGTGGGTTAACCGTATAAATCTGCGAAAGGTGTTTGCGTCTGACCTTTCCGCTTTGGAAGATATTGCAAAAGGTCTATTCGGCGTCCGTTACAAATGTTAGACAATTGCTTGAGATAGCGGTTCGAAAATAAAGGTAACTCCTAGTAGTAACCTTGAAAATTGTTCATGCGGGCTTTACGGGCAACTTGCCAACTTACGAACTGGCAAATGCAGTTCATGAAAGATGATCAATGGAATCGCCGGTCACTATCGCATGATGCATGTTATTTGTGAGCACTTTGTTCAACAATCGGCGCCCGTATTTTTGTTCTTATCGTTCCTCTCTCATCTCACATCATTAATTTCGATTCTTCGTCTAGCGAAAACGGTAATGTTCTGTCTCCGGTAATATTTTCACAATTAAGAATCTAGTGCCACAATTTAATAGATATCTATCGAATAGGAACCAATAATTTTAGCCAATTACTTCAAGGACTAAAACCTGACTAAGTGGATGATTGTGTCTGTTCACTGCTTTGTCCAACTGTTATATCTCATAGGAATATTCCAAAGAAAGGAATAACTACTTCCGTGCTTTGACGGTCACATTTTTTCCAGCCAGAAATTCAAACGCCAAAGAATAACACATGGTTGTAAACCATACGTCCTGTCTGAACATAAATCATAAAACTAAAAGGTCTTTTCAAACGCCGCGGTCAATTTGGAGCGGCAATTCTTTAACACTGTAATCTGAGACGTAACACAAGTTGTGATGTGGTAGACCATTTACATTAATTTCCTCCTGTTGCCCCTTATGGTGCGCCCACCTCGCATGGCGAACATTCGATTACCTTGTGACAATAATATCTTGAGTACTTATTACGTGTTAATTCGTATGCCAGTGACATAATATCAACCGAAATAACGTGGAACCTAGATGCACGTTTCGATTTGATTTAAAAGAGTTATATGAAGGGGTAAACAAGAGTAGCACTTCTCTTTCAAACTCGGAGCAGAGTGTGATGAAGGAGCTAGAATTCAATCTTATAAACCGCCTTTATAGTAACAGAGTGGAGGCCTAAAGTAGGACGGCGGCGGACGGTGGGAAGACCAGCAGCTCGATGTCGGACGACATCGTTGGGTCGGAGGAGGGTCCATGAGGTGGCGCGAGGGGAAAAATGCCTAAACCCAACGGTGGGCAGAGGTGGGCTGATGATGATAATAATAGTGAACCGCATTTTTACAAAAAATATCCAAATATTATGATCGCAAGGAGGGATGGCAACGTAAAGTGTATGCTGCATTCTCTTCCCTCTACTTCGCAGTGAGTGCGTTTGGCTGGTTGGTCCTTCGAGCCGGATGCGACCGCGTGGCGATAACGAGCATTTATTTACGAGCTTCGAAACTCGAATACTTATCGTTGCGTTTATGTTAGTCACAGAAATTCAATTGAAAGAGTGGATTTGATTCACAAAAAGTTTATATTTACCTACGGTACCTAGGTTTTTGTACTTGTTACTATTCAGATTCAGATATTTGCTAAAGTGCTGTTTGATTCGAAGTGCAAGGTTCTTTAGGCATTGATTGAGTCGTAAAGGTAGTGGCCACCCCAATATGTTTAGGCTGCCCAATTCACTAGTAACAAGTATGCCAATATCGCCGAAGGGGTAAGTAGAGCACCCACATTTTTGGGTACAATTTCAGAATGTAGGTTTTACTGTCTTCCATCAGTGTTTCCCCCAGGTAACGTAAGTAACAAAACCTAAGTTACCTTTGGTCTAGCGCAGTAATATATTCAGAGGGCCGCCCGTATATCACGCGCAAAATAATGTTGTAAGACCGAATGTGCTTCCCTGCCCGGTCTCCTTTCCCATTTCATATGTAATTTAAACGACGAATAGCTTACGTTTCTTGAAATATGAGCCATAAAAAGATTAGGTGAAGGTATACACGGTGTCAAAGAAATATATTCATACACTATTTTCAAGTTAAACTCAAGGAAGTCGTTTTACGGCCAACAACACGCAGATATAACCCTTTTTGTTCAATTATCTCTCTTATGCCGCCCGCGATAAAAGCTACCAAGGTGCCCAGAGTGTCGCTACCGTACACATCAATACTTGCAAATAAGCTTACTTTGAAGCAGTGACATTGCGATATAGATAAAGTTCAATAATTAAATATTAACTGTACAGTGCTTTCGAAAGTTAAAGTGTAAAAACTATTAACTGAAAAGAACCCAATCGCGCCAGGGGAATGGTACAGTCGGCCACAGTCTCAGATACCCCTTTTTGTTCGATTGGCGTCCTTATGCCGCGCGCGATAAGAGCTGCCATGGGGTATCTTAGATTGTGGCCGACCGTACCAACCAGGTTGTCTGATGCGATAAAGACAGCGGCTGGAGGAGTATTCATCGGGCTGTTCATATTATGACGGAAGACCGCTCCCAATGGAAGCGAGTACGACATGGTCGCGATCCTCAGCCTTGAGGAATCGATAAAGAAGAAGAAACACAAGTAGGAAAAAAAATCTACTAAAGTAGACGTTCTTTCAGGATTGGCTAATGTTGTTATTCTAACTCATTTGTTAAAATCGGTTCAGGCAGGAGCGATCATAAGAAAGGACATTCCCTCATACATAGGTACACGCCTATCTGATACCCATAATCCACGTAACATAACCCTCTTTTGTACAATATACTTCGCCGCAGTCGAGTAAAAAGGGGCCTTTTTTGTAGCCCCTGTATAAATTCTTCTAGTTTCTTTCATATAGTCGGCTACTTTTTCTAGATGGTCTGTCCAGTCGAGTTCTTATGATAATGTCCGTTTGGAAGGGTAGGTACTAAATAACTTAGAGCGGTGGTGGTCTAGTGGGTAGAACAGTGGACTCTGAAGCAAGAGGTCCCCGGTTCGATTCCCAATGCGGGCATGTATCTATGACTTTGTTTAATTTCAAAGTTACGTAAATTTGTGAATTTGTAGTAGCAATACCACTCGCTAACTGTGAAGGAAAACATCGTGAGGAAACCCGCGTCTTAGTTGGCTCCACACGTATTGACTTGTCTTTCCTATGGGCTAGGCCGAGTAAGATGTCAGGATGGTATACCTATGGCTGGGCAAGCCTACTCCATCTAAAAAAATGTCCCAGGCACTGCAGCGCCGTGTGGTCTCTTCACCCACCTAGTGTGAGTGAAGGTGCCACTGGACTCTGTAAAATAATCTCATTACGTAGATGCAAAAGGCCTTAGTTTAAATAACTTAGGTACATATTATTTTCTACCGATATTGTTTAACCTACATTAGTGAAGTTGAATATTTTTTCGTGGACGAGTCGATGGTTCGGTAAATGTTGGCTCAGAATTTGTTATGACAAGTGTGTCTGTGTGCTTAGTGGTTAGTCAACAGACGATATCTTGGACTTCACCCAAAAATGTGTGTACCATTTCTCGGGTAGACCAGGGGCCTTAGCCTGTAACGCAATGGCGTGTCGATGGCGTCTTAGCAGAAGGACGAAACAGGGGTTTCCTCGTTTTTCCCAACAATCAGAGAACTAATCCTCTAGAATTAGAATCAGAATATTCTTTGCTGTACTACAAAAAACATTAAAAGGACCGACAGAATTAATAAATCGTAATTGAAGCTGTCAACTGGGAGCCAATTTTGGCACCATTGCGTTACAGGCTAAGGCCCCTGCTCCATTTCTAAACACATACCGTCTAAGGCTTTTAAGAGTTTCAAGTAGGCACTCTTCTTCAAAACACGGCACTGGTCATCAACTCGACTTTAAGGCCTTTGCATCTACGTAATCAGACGATTACTTTATACAGCTTCCAGTGACAACTTTACTTTCCTCACACATCTGTACTGATGAATGAATTCGGAGTGCCTGGGACATTGTCATCACATTAGTTTATATTGATTCAATTCTATTTCAATTGTTTTAAAAAAATAACTGGTTCCCTGCGACACAGACCCAGCCTTGTGTGGGGTCATCACCCCTGGTTATTGTCCTAATTTTGTAAACGCCTGTATTAAATAAAGTTATAATTATATTTTTTTATAAAAAGTAGTCTCGACTCACTGACATTTTCATTGACTTCTTATAGAGACAAAAGCATCTTCTTCTTTCCTCTCACAACATTAAGAGGGTGCTAGAGCACCATTTTCCCATACAAACGTAGTTCCGGTTTAATTTCTAAACTACAGGCTGGATTTTGCTGAAACTTGGTTTATATCAGTAGATGACCAATATGAAGGTTTGAAAATAGTTTTTATGATAAGAAAAATTGCCTGAAAGAAATTAGAGCGATGCGTTTTTCGCGCCGAAAAAAGGGTTACTTTCAGCTGTTATTTACTTACATTATTACACTGTCTATTGGAGTCTAATTACCTTGGGAACATCAATAATGTGTTGTACTTGTCAGAAAAATTTTTTTTTGTAATACCTAATAAAATGTAGAAATGGCAGCTGAACTACGAAAAAAATTGGGAAAATAGATCTATTACATTACAACTAGGTACAACTAGTTACTCGCGAAAGGACACGATCACACGTAGACTCATACAGCCGCATTGCTGTTTCACCCAGAGCGAGACGGGGCGCGGGAAAAGTGAGAGGCACGTACGGTACAACACATTATTGATGTTCCCAAGTTAGTTAGACTCCAATAGACAGTGTAATAATGTAAGTAAATAACAGCTGAAAGTAACCCATTTTTCGGCGCGAAAAACGCATTGCTCTAATTTCTTTCAGGCAATTTTTCTTATCATAAAAACTATTTTCAAACCTCCATATTGGTCATCTACTGATATGAACCAAGTTTCAGCAAAATCCAGCATTTAGTTTAGAAATTAGACCGGTGTATGGGAAAATGGTGCTCTAACGCCCTCTTAAGGCTCACGCATCATTGATAGAGTTGACTCGCAACTAAACAAACGCCTCGTGTGTCCGCCGACCATCGATCAAATCCGTCTGACCCGTGACCTTGCTTCGTTACCAAAACGCTACTTGTTATACCTACTTCACGGTGCTTTTGTTTGTCTTTTTCCTCAATAGGGATGAAAATTAATAGAAAAAAAAAATTAAGTGGAATAAATAAAACACAAAATAACACTTATTAAAGGTATTTTATTCGGTCGAGGAAAAACTGTTTTTTTTTTGTTAAAAAATCTGTTGGTTTTCTCCTACCAAATGAATGATACAGTAAAGTAGTTCCCGCCCACTATTGAAAGTTTCAATGCAGGCAGCGCCACGGAATTTCTGTCCGCCTGGTACCCTGTTGATCGATGTAGTATGGTATCGGTGACAGTGAAAATATGCTATTCGGACCAGAAGGCCTCAGAATAGAGTCAAAAACAAGCCCAAGTTTCAGTTCAAGACAGCTCCACGGTATTTCTGTGCGCCTGGTACCCGTGATCGATGTAGTACGGTATCGGTGACAGTGCTAATGCGCGCTTTGTGTCAGCTAATTAGCCGAGGCCTGAGGGTGTTTGGTTGTTGCTGTTGATAGATGGAAGGGATCAAGGGACTGAGTACGCCTTACGACTCGGGCTTCAGATTTTGGGGTTGACGGTTTTTAAGATAGACTAAAAAGTCTATCTTAAAAACCGTCTTAAAGATAGAGTTATTATTATAGAGACGAAACTGGAAGCCTTAAAAAAAGTTAGCATTTCAATACAAATATTTGACAACTTTGAAAGGTCGATACTCACTAATACTTAGCCTTTCCTCGTGCCGAGGTCGCAGGTCAAGTCCCGACTGTAGTATTTTTATAGCTAAATTTATCTTGGTTTGTATATGATGAAAGCATACCATTTACCATATTTAGTTAAGAAAATTTTACCGCATTCCTGGGAGAGCAGAGAGAAAACAATAAAGATAATTGAATTTCAACGCGTGAACGGACGTTTCTGCACCTAAGGTCCATGTACCAGTTTTAGACCGTCCTAGTTCTTAAGGGTATGTGAAAAGCTAGGCTTGCCAAATGAACAAACACCCAAAACTAGCCATCCCCGCGACTTCATCCCCGTTATAATTTCACATACAAACTTGCGGTGCCCGTTTCAGATTTTCAGGAAATCCTTTTTAATGCACCTCTACATAACTAAAAAAACTAAGGCATTTGCATCTGCGTAATGAGATGATTTATACAGCGTCCAGTGGCACCTTCACTCACACTAGATGGGTGAGGAGACCACTTGACGCTGCAGTGCCTGGGACATTGTTTTTTTATAGATGGAGTAGGCTTGCCCAGCACCTATACCATCCTGACAGCTTAGTTGGCCTAGCCCACGGGAAGACAAGTCAACATAACACCCCGAAAGTAACATAATGTTCCAAACGCGTTTAGTTCTTGTCACATAATTTCGGCTCTACATTGTCCGTCAGTCAGTTTGCATACACACGACAGCACGCTTACACTTTCGTTGCAAAGTCGCCCGTAACGTAAGTGAATAGAGTGCACGCGCGTAAGCGTCTATGTAATGTCTTGTGTACATCTGTAGCCTTTCAAATTTGTAACATTATTAATTGCATCAGAACAACTTTATTGCATTTAAAAAGCTACTTTGGATCAAACGCGACTCAAGGGCCGAAACTCGTGCACTGACTACCCCATACCGTGTTTTAATATGAAACTTTTCAACTCAAAATTAACTCCTATGTCAAGTGCAATAAGGGCTGCACTTAAAAGTTAGCGCAGTGCGCTGAAAATAAAAACCGACAGAGTTTTTATAAAACCAGCCTTCCTGGGGGCTAGCGGCCGGAAGTTACAAGCGTTGTTGTACGAAAATAACGCTTTTTGCAATTATTAAGCAAGTAGGTAGGTTTGCTGTTTTTGCCCGTGCAAAAACACTCACTGTTTTCAGCACAGTTTTCAGTGTTTTCCTTTTGGAGGCGAGTTCATATTTTAAGCTAACCTTAATAAAGAAAGGAACTGTGGACGTCCGCTGGCGCCATTGGTGACTGTTTCTGGCCATCTGCAAATAGAAAATGGAAGCAGTTTACTAATTGAATTAAATTAGTTCTTTCGGAGGTTTTAAAAACAAAACATATGGCAGACCGGGGAAATCAGCTTGGAGGCAAGTTATGTTGTCTTTGTGGTTTGATGTATGACTAAAGATAATAACAGCTTAAAAAAAGATAAAAAAAGATAAAATATTCTTATTGCGCGTTCGGACTTTAGGCGTCGATGAAACTGATGTTTTTTTTTAGTTAGCCTGGATTGTCGTGTTTTTCGGTTCGCTGGTCGTGTCCTAATGCTAGGCAAGAGGAGGCTCTTGTCTTGATTATTTTATTGTTCCTTTATTTTATTTTTTCCAAACGCGAAAGGTCTATAAAGAATCTGAACTGCGGTTAAAATATCCATTTCGTAATCTGGAAGAATATTATGTGTCATCGTTAATAACATAAAAAAAGTTAAGAGCCACTTCCGAATTTCCCATTAAGCAATAAAAAATGGTCGCATCCCGGCCTGACGTTGAGATTTTACGGCATCAGCAAATATCTTACACCCCAATTATCTTTATAAAAACCGCCTTGAATCCTCACAAAATATACTTCCCTTCCTTCGATCCTCCTCATCTTTGCATAGGTATCCTCGAATTCTGTACAACAGCTGGGTTAGCATAAGCGCCATACGTATCTACATGGATAGAACTATTCCGAACAGTTCTACTCGTCCAGTTCTATTGATAGAACTACGATCTGCGGGGGGAGCATGACTTTTATCGAGGCGGATTTATCCAACAAAATGGCGGTTTATCAGCATTTTTGACGTCTATAGTGGGTTATATAACGCTCTCGACGATATATAACCCACTTTATACGTCAAAAATGCTGAAAAACCGCCATTTTGTTGGATAAATCCGCCTCGATAAAAGTCATGCTACGGGGACTGTAAAGATTTTTATATGGTAAAAAAGTTCGCTCCGGCGGGACAGTACTTGAAGCAGCAATCTCTTGCATACCGTGCAGTATGCAATAATTTTCCCTATCACGGGTTAGTGCTTTAGAAAATACAAAAAGTACGACTTGGGTTACGCCATACGTCTCACAACTAGCGCCGCCAATGGAAAAAAAATCATATCTTTTTTTTGGATGCGTTTTTAGCAAAAAACGCTCCTGCGATTTCTCAACGCGAGGCTTAACTATTTTTAGGACCTAAGGTTTGGATTCCAGGATTGGATTTCCTACGAATGCAATCGATTCTCGCCAAAAGTGGCCACTTTTGGCGAGAATCGATTGCATTCTTAAGTTCTAGGATCTGGAATCCAAACCTTAGGTCCTAAAAAAAGTTAAGCCTCGCGTTGAGAAATCGCAGGAGCGTTTTTTGGTAAAAACGTATCCAAAAAAATAGGTAAAAAAACTTTTTAAGTTAAACGGTTTTATGTTAAAAATACATTGCAATGTTTAAGATAAATGTACTAAAAACCAAAAAATTATAAAATAGATACAGTCGTGGGAATTATAAACATATGCATAGACTAGACTAAAATAAAACCGTGGGGCACGTCAATTGTCTACAATCGTTGATTAAAATGTTTGTTTTGTAATGTTACACTATAATTAGGCAGTTGACGTGCCCCACGGTTTTATTTTAGTCTAGTCTATGCATATATTTATAATTCCCACGACTGTACCTATTTTATAATTTTTTGGTTTTTAGTACATTTATCTTAAACATTGCAATGTATTTTTAACATAAAACCGTTTAACTTAAAAAGTTTTTTTACCTATTTTTATTTTCTAGTTTTTAGTTTTTATTTCGCATTCTGTTGAATTCATATAGTACATTGTATTATACTGGTTGAGCACTTTCATTTGATACCCATATTGATGGGATCGATAAAACCTACGTTATCCGCCATTTTGTAGCGGCCGCCATCTTGTATTAAATTTTTTTATTGTATATTGTATTCTGCTTGTTGAGCCCTTTCATTTGATACCCATATTGATGGGATTGATAAAACCTACGTTATCCGCCATTTTGTAGCGGCCGCCATCTTGGATTTCAATTTTTTATAGCATATTGTATTCTGCTTGTTGAGCCCTTTCATTTGATACCCATATTGATGGGATTAATAAAACATAAATTATCCGCCATTTTGTAGCGGCGGCCATCTTGAATTTATAATGATAATTAATAAACATAATTGTATTGTCACCAAAATCCAAAGTGTATACAAAATTTCAGATTAATCGGTTGACAGGAAGAGGGTGAAAATTGAATTACTAAATTTGACCCAAGAATAAATAAAACAAACGGGGTGAGCTAAATAAAACCGTTTAAAAAAAGATATGATTTTTTTTCCATTGGTGGCGCTAGTTGTGAGACGTATTTCATCTTAAAGAACTGGAGTACGTAACCATTTACTAGAGATATAAAGTTACTTATGAAAATAAACGATTTTATGAGACTAATACGTTTGGAGCTGATAGTACCTCTTTCAGTATGTTTCCGCAGTGAAAATGATTTGGTACACAAACTGTAGTGTTGGCTATTAAAATAAAACTTAGTTTTAAAAACGTTTTCTTCATCATTGCATTCGAAACGGGTCGAATCGCGATTGGTTTTTAGGCAAATTAATTACCTTATTTTCTTCATCGTTTTGAGAGTTGATAAAGAAAGCTACCATGATTGAGACACAAGAATAAAAGAGTTCTCTATAAAAACATTGCGCCTCACTTTTTTATCCTTCTAAAATAATACATAGCAGCCTTGGTACTTTGGCAGTCGCATATATTATAGTGACTTCACCGACGCCGATTACGTTCGAGGAATCACGCAAGTTCTGAGTCAGTCGAGAAAGAGACGTCATCACCTTGGCCGATGTGTTTGTTAGTTCACAGGACAGCACGACAGATAGAACACTTTTGTTGTAAAGTCGCCCGTAACTTAACCGAATAGAGTGCTAGCGTGTAAGGGTCGACGTGCTGTGTTGTGTACAGTCGGGTCCTTACTCTGTTAGGCAGTGGTTTTGAAATGGGTTTACAGTTGTTAGGACAAACTTGTTTTTTCTTTCTCCTGCGCCGAACTCATCGAAACACGTGCTCTTATTCGCTGCAAAAACAATGTAAAGGTGGATCTGCCGTCAACTGTACACTTCGATGCCATTAGCTGATTTCAGGGCCGTAAATTTTTTAAAGATTTTTTTGTGTGCCAGATTACTGTTGATTCTGAACGACAAGTTTGGTCTGACACTCTGCTTTAGTGTATGTTAATATGTCACAAATGTCCCAGGCAAAATGGCGTCTGCTAAAGTGACAGAAAAACTGCCATTTACCTAGACGAATAGGTCTGCGTTAGGTGGGTTCACTACGCCTTGCCGAAACACGTTTCACCATTAGGTAGGTAGTCGCTGTTTATCTTCTACCTAGAAAGGCTTAGAACTCGGTGCCTCTATAATATCTTTATTCGAGCTCCCCCATTACGGCCAGATAATGTCTAAACACAAAGGGCCGTAGCTCGTTCTATAAATCAGCTGAAACTAGAAACTCTTGTGTTGATAATCAAACGGCCGACACGATACCGGGCTAATCTTCACGTAGGACGATGTCTACCGCCTTAAGGCGAATACTTACGCCAAATGGGTACCTACATTGTAAAGCCTACTTCGCTATAACGGTTAGTCTGAAGACCTCACACACACGTAACATCAACATCACGTAAACCTTTACATTTTTACATTTTCGTTGCAAAGTAGCCCGTAACGTAACTGAATGGAGAGCACGCGTGTAAAGGTCGACGTGCTGTGACTCTACAAACTGGAAAGTCTCTGAAAGATTACTAACTTTTCTTCTTGGTGATAACGGCTCCAGTAAGTGATATACAGCCGATTTCTGAATTGAGAAATTCGCCTGCAAATTTCTTACAAAGAACGTGACAGAAAGATACTTAGTAAAATTATCAATTCAGAAACCGGGCCATAGTCGATGCCGTTTGACAGTTAATATATTAAACTGCTCGCTAACTACAACTGCTGGATTATCATAAGGTTGGGTTAGTTAGTTAGAGCGTAGGTATCCATGGGTACCTATAAAACTATCCCGCCCTACTTCAAACAAAAAAGTGAGATACAATAGTTATAACCCCCCTAAGTACTGCCTAACTCAGCCTCACGCTTTCTGGTAGTACTGTGAGCCACAAGTTAGGTTACCGTAATCGAACAAGAAGGGGCGTTCTAGACACCAAGCGAAACGCTACTTATTATACAAGGTGTTACAAAAGATGCTAACTCTTTTTACAGGGTAATAGCGCCCGGTGATAGAGATCACAACCTAAATATTTTTTTTGCGCTATGACGTTCCGTTGATTTTTAAATTAATAAAATGTGAACGCTGTGGCGGGAGAAAAGTATTTTTTTAAATATTGTTTTCATTGACTTTCACAATGTTTTAACAACTCAAACCTATGCAAATGCACCTACACTCACAAACATATTTTTAAATTTGAGCTATTATCAAGAACAAAAAAGTTATGATTTTTTTTCAATTTTAAGGTTATAAAATAAATATTGTTTTTTTCAACTTTTTTTTACAGAAATGACATTCTGTTGACCAGTAGGTTACACCCTGTAAAAAGAGTTAGGATGTTTTGTAACACGTTGTATTTGAAGAAAACCCATTTTTCGGTTCCAAGTGTTCGTAAATGCTCGGGCCCGGGTGTTTCGTTGTAGTTACATTCACGCTCTGATTAATTAATATTATGCACTTGTAACAAAATCTTACACGATAAAATGGCCGTTACATAAACTCTCTTTGTATTTCTGATATCTGTATAGTAAACATAGTTCTGTATAGTAAACAAAAAAGTTAATTTGGCCAGCACATTGGGAATTAATCCAAAAATGAAAGGATGAACATTGATCTTAAAAATGTATTGATTTATTCTAGAACTAGCTTTTGCCCGCGACTTCATCCGCGTGGACTCCAGAAAAAGGATATTATATGCTTTACTTTGCTCCTAAGTGAAAAAGCGTGATAATATAATATGTAGCCTATGTGTTATTCTAATGTCTAAGCTATCTCTATTCCAAATTTCATCCAAATCAGTTCAGCCGTTTCAGCGTGAAAGAGTAAAAAACATCCACCCATACTTACAAACTTTCGCGTTTATAATAGTAGTAGGATTTTCTTGTCTAGGCCTTAACCTGGGAACCTTAGCTCGCCTTGGTTCAGATCTTGCAATTGTCTAACCGTCGACGGCGCTCGGACCTAAATCCGTGCAGCTCTAAAACCAGTCTGACTAGGTTTCGGTCTATCTACTTCACCTTCCTTACGTAGGAGTTCGTAGGACGTACAATGACCCGCGCTAGCAAAAAGTACTCGATCGTGGCTTGAGACATTCTCTACCCGCATTGACACTTCAGTTTTTCAATACAATGAAGAGAAGAAGCAACAGAAACTATACAGGGCCGTTTTTAAATAACTTTATTCCTGTAACACGTCAACTTCTACATGTGATTTCCAACAATTTTTTTTTGTGAAAGCGCAATTTTATTTTTACATAAAAAAAAATCGAAACGCGTGGATTAACAAATAGGAGCAGTTGAGGCTGGAAAGGTGGTAGAGAGCGGAGGGGCATGAAAGCGTGATGAGTGGAGAACCATTGTAAATGGTCCCGAATCCCGATCCTCAGAATTGAGGGACTAATTCATAAGAGGTATATGGAAGAGAAAACCTGCACTTCAGTGCCAAGAATGTGGAAACATGGTTTTTATGCTCCGTACTTTCGTGTTTTACTGTGTGACAGAAGTTGTGCTGGAGTTTGGTACCTACATTACGTATTTGGTGCGTGCTGTAATTATGGTAGTCATCTTATCAGTGTTCAGTTAGTTAATGCGCTATTAAGTTATTATGTTTCGAGCGAGCGTGTGGTTTAACTGCCTGAATCATAGTAGCAGATGGGAAGTGTAAGTTAGAGCGTGTTGGTGAACGGAATATTAACTTGAAACTATGAAAATGGTGCAGTACTGCTATAGGTATTCTGCTGCTTATGTAAAGTCTCCTTATGCAAATAATATAAAACAACCGATTATTATTATTTGATGAATAAATGCAAACTATACAAAAAGGAGAGGGGACTCGGGGCGCTTTAGAAAAAAAAATACCGGTGTGGCAAGAGGTGGCCCCAGATACAAAAGAGTGGAGGACACAAGGGAAGGCTTTTTCCCAGCATTGGGGCTGGGTAACGGAAGAGGCTACATAAAAAAATGCAAACACTATAAAACCTTTACACATTAGAGAACATAGCTTTTCCTCAAGCAAGCATCCGCCTTTTTCATTGTACTTGTGGTACTTAGTACATTTTTGTTGCAACAAATTCTGTTTTTTTTTAAAGATAACTGGATCCAGCCCTTGATCCACCCTTGATCCAGCCCTGTACAAATACAAAGTTACGGTAATGTCGCTTTTATCACCAACTGTAGGCGAGCGCAGTGGCTGAGTCATCGCAGTTGATTTGTAATGAATTATATGTAGGTACCTACAAAGTATATGAACATTAGCTGTTAAGCCGGGCCGTGGTACATCAGTAGAGCCAACAAGCATACTCTACCTACCAGTTTGATTAAAGTAACTGTCTACACGTATCGATGGCAAAACCGATACTTAAATCTAAAAGGTTTTGGTTCAGAATTCGGCAATCTCATTAGCCGTCATGAGGTCCTCCTGTGTGCAGTTGTTGGGACACGCAGGGCATGATGGAAGATGGATCATGGTTTAGGGGTTACCAAATACAAATACAAATATCTTTATTGGATAATAAAAATGGTTTACAATATTAAAATATTTCGGTGAGGTTGCAACTATCACCTACACTGGTCAATCTGGCCATAAGGCCGCATTGCAGAGTGACAGTCGATCAAAAAATAAATAACAGTTTAAAAAAACTAATAAAACACGCTTTTATAGGTAACCGAACTAAAAAGTAGAAAATAATTTTTAATTACAAAGAGTTTAAAATTATAATAAAATTTGAGTTATTAACAGAATAATACAATTCAGAGTAAAAAGCGTGGGGTGCTTGATATATTAAATGTTACAATCATTCTATTGGAAACTATCTATGAGATGCACCCCACGCTTTTTTACTCTGAATTGTAAACTCTTTGTAATTAAAAATTATTTTCTACTTTTTAGTTCGGTTAGCTATAAAAGCGTGTTTTTTTAGTTTTTTTAAACTGTTATTTATTTTAAATTTTATAGTTCGATTTTTTTGTAAATTTCTGACATTTCTAGTACTCAAACCTCAGTTGGCTCCTTAGATTCTTTTGATCCCTTCATGAAAGAGAATCGATTGGCATAAAAAAAAAATTGTTATTTTAGCATTTTTTTTGGTGATTGTACATTTTTTTTCCAAAATCTGTGAATGCAGTTCATAATATCTCAAAAAGTTATGAAAGGTCTCCTAAGAACGTTTTCCTGTAACTATAACGGTTAAGGTACCTGCCCTTACTGCCCCGTCTCAAAAATCCACCCTGTATAATGGCACTGTAGAGGTATAATGGGAAACTGTTATCAAATTATTGTATTGTCATTGGTCCTTGATACGTATGCAAAGTTTCAAATTAATCAGACTTCTGGAAATTGGTAAAAATTATGCTCAAAGATTCCGTTACATACATACATACATACATACAGGCCAAGCTTATAAAAGCGTGTTAAAAAAAAGGTGCGTTCCATCATATAGAATTTCAGTTGAAAGAAAATATTTGATTTATGATGAATCTAACCAATAAACTAAAAAAGTTACAGAATAAAAAATTTATCGAGACTTAATGCTAAGTATTACCACACAAACGGTCCAAATTGCCGCCATCCGTGAATCCCCACCTGGCATACTCTCCTTGCTTCGGTCGACTTGGTTCCTCAGACGATTTAGGGACTTATTATTCGAGGAAAATAACCCGATAAACTAAACTGCTGTTGGACTGACAAGTTCAATATTTGGCCAGTTACCCTACCGCAAGTTGAAGGGGCGAAGGGGCAATTTGGTCTACGGCTCAAATGTAGAAAAGGGTGATTAAATCACCCCGGCCTCCTCCGCAGTCGGCGCCTTTGAGCTGTTTTAAAATACTATAATCGGTCGATTCTCACGCTTGCACGCGATGTTAAGGCGCTGGCAGGGCATAGACAAATTATTTAAGTCCTTTTTGGTCCGTCATTAAAATTTTTAGAATGTTTATTGGAGCGTGTTTGTGTCTTTGCTTAGTGAATGACGCTCTTGTTGTGCTTTTTAAGTGGACCTTTTACTCTTTATTGGACCCTGGAAGCTATATCTTTCAGGTTACCAAATTTTTATCAACATTTTTGACGTTAAGTTAGATTCTCAAACGTGACCTAATAGCTCCCAGTTATTCGTAGTAATCAGTCACACACATTTAATAATTTATTACGTTGGTAGGTATCGTATGAGGTAGAGGTCATTAATGATGTCAATAAAAGGTACCTTTTTTTTATGTAGCCTCCATAGTGTCCCACTGCTGGGCAAAGGCCTCCCCTTTTTTCTTTGACCTAAAAGGTACTTATCAATGCTTAATTAAATTGAGTCGGTATTGTTGCCTACTACTAATATTGTTTTCCTTTCCATAGTTTTTTTTTTAACTCAGATAGTAGTGTCCGGTCACATGTGATAACTACCTAGTTATTTCAATAATAATTTATCGGTATTAACGATATAATTTTAAATGTGGTTTTCCTTTCCCTGTATTACCTTACCCTTAACAGTTTCATTGTTCCATAGAGTATGAAAGTAAATTATCGTCGTCCATTGTGTTATGTTGCATACCTACGTTTTGTTTCCGATTTTTTTCTTCTTGCTGCCGCGGAGTTGTGATTACTATCGGATTCCGATACTTATTGTGGTTTTTCGTTTACGTTAATTTGCTGTTACGTTGGTAGCCTTTGATACCTAATTGTTCTAAAGATTTCCTTTCTTTTGAACGTTATTTTCCGTCGGGTTATTGCCATGTCGGCATTCGCTTTCCATTTCTGTTCTCTACATTAGCTATGGCTAGAAATTGTGACATTTAATGGGAGTCATCTCGCTTTGCTATTATGCACGAAATAAGTAAGTGCTGTAACTTCAAGGTTCCCTATCTCAGGTTATCAGAGAGTTGACAATATTTTTTTCTTTTACTGCTATTGAAAGTCAAGCCCGGTTTTTCCATGTATACTCTTCTTCTTCTTTTGGTGCCATCTCCTATCGGAGGTCGGCTATCATTACGGCCACTCTAAAAGGCTATATTTTTTACTTGGAACAAATAGAGCTAATTGTATTTATCTTTCGGCAATAAGGTCTTCAAGTCGCGCCTTTGTTTCGAAGTTCCGAAACATCTCCGTCCTATTGTCACGACGTGATTAAACCCAGTTTAGAAACTAATTCCGTATCTTTTGATCTCGAATTAAAATGGCCTCGAAGTTTTTCTTGTCTCAATTAACGGTAAACGCGACGTAAAAAAGAAACGTCTTTTTTGTTATTGTGTTGTGTCGTTCCTCGGTAACTCTCGAGTCGTGAGTCGTGGTCCATTCATGGTGCTTCCAGAATTTTAAATGGACAGAGATGGGTAGCGACATCTGTTGGGTTTCTGAAGCACTCTCGTGTTTTGTCCCTTTCGTGCTTCAACGTTGTACGCAAGATGGAGTCGATCACGCGCAGCTTTCTATCCTCACGCTCATCTCTTGATCTCTTGCCCGAAACCTTAAAAAAAGCTCCTTCCAACCTTGACTATAGAGACTACATTCCATTTCTAACCTCAAAGCTATGCTTATAGCTCGTGACTAGGGATAATGAGCTGTATGTCCAATGGTTTCGGATTCCTGATCTCGGAAGCAATCTCTGCTGTTCCATTCCGCCCTTTATTATAGTTCAGTTTAGGTTGGTTATGGCCCGGTCGGTTATTAAGGCCCGAAGGTGATGGCATTGCATGGACAGTGTTATTGCGTTGCCGCAGGGGACTCGCTTTGGCCCGGTATTGTTCGTCCGTTATGCTACGGCTAGGGTGGCCAGGTGGGATGGATTGTGTGGGTTGGTAGGTTTATCCTTTGCATACGTGCATCGAGTTTGGAATTGAGGGTGTGGGAGCGGGGATTTGCAACGCAAAAGTGTTTAGAATTTTTAGTATTTGCTATACATAATAATATTCGAGGTAGAGCTATACTGGAGTTTTGAACATCACAATATTTCTCTGAAATAATAGTTGGAAATCTCAATTTATACTGGTGAAACAAAGACATTGTTTAACATAAACAATTCAGTAATTCTCCGAAACATTGGTCATTCAAACTGCCAACTGCCAACAGCTGTTCGTAGTAAATAAACCGTGAAAAATATACCACTTCAGGGAAAACGCTCTGCCTTTTGTTGTGTTTTCTTTCACTAATCGTTTCTAATGCAGTTGTAGAAATGTTTGGTCACCATACTAACATGAACCGATTTCGCTCTACCAAAACCACGCAATGATACCATAGAAGTAACAGTTTTGAGTTTGCGGTACGGTCACAATGACTGTCTGAATAACCTATTTATCTTAGACTATCTGAAAACATTGCCCTTATACCTTAAGGGAGTAAAAGTTATTTTAGGGGTACTACAATTTTGGAAACTTTTTTAGTTGATATGGAAAGATTCTTTCCTTTGCTCCACCTTAGACTTCATTAATAAGCTGGTGTGTTAGACAGAAGACAAAGAGACAGTTTTGTTGTATTTATTCTATACTAAAACGCTGAAGCTATTGCACACCAGTGAACGAAGAGATCTGTTGTCTCTCACGAAACAACTGACTGTAAATCATAACACAGCTCTATGTAAATTGGTCTCGATGGCATGGAGCGAACTGTGGAATTCACTCCGTGATCTCTGCGAGTACATCTTGACCAATTTACTCTGGAACACCGAGAAAAATAGGCCTTACTCCTTGGTGTTAGAGTGGTTGTGGAGTGCATAGGTTGTGTTGTTTACTGTGTGGGTTAACCGTATAAATCTGCGAAAGGTGTTTGCGTCTGACCTTTCCGCTTTGGAAGATATTGCAAAAGGTCTATTCGGCGTCCGTTACAAATGTTAGACAATTGCTTGAGATAGCGGTTCGAAAATAAAGGTAACTCCTAGTAGTAACCTTGAAAATTGTTCATGCGGGCTTTACGGGCAACTTGCCAACTTACGAACTGGCAAATGCAGTTCATGAAAGATGATCAATGGAATCGCCGGTCACTATCGCATGATGCATGTTATTTGTGAGCACTTTGTTCAACAATCGGCGCCCGTATTTTTGTTCTTATCGTTCCTCTCTCATCTCACATCATTAATTTCGATTCTTCGTCTAGCGAAAACGGTAATGTTCTGTCTCCGGTAATATTTTCACAATTAAGAATCTAGTGCCACAATTTAATAGATATCTATCGAATAGGAACCAATAATTTTAGCCAATTACTTCAAGGACTAAAACCTGACTAAGTGGATGATTGTGTCTGTTCACTGCTTTGTCCAACTGTTATATCTCATAGGAATATTCCAAAGAAAGGAATAACTACTTCCGTGCTTTGACGGTCACATTTTTTCCAGCCAGAAATTCAAACGCCAAAGAATAACACATGGTTGTAAACCATACGTCCTGTCTGAACATAAATCATAAAACTAAAAGGTCTTTTCAAACGCCGCGGTCAATTTGGAGCGGCAATTCTTTAACACTGTAATCTGAGACGTAACACAAGTTGTGATGTGGTAGACCATTTACATTAATTTCCTCCTGTTGCCCCTTATGGTGCGCCCACCTCGCATGGCGAACATTCGATTACCTTGTGACAATAATATCTTGAGTACTTATTACGTGTTAATTCGTATGCCAGTGACATAATATCAACCGAAATAACGTGGAACCTAGATGCACGTTTCGATTTGATTTAAAAGAGTTATATGAAGGGGTAAACAAGAGTAGCACTTCTCTTTCAAACTCGGAGCAGAGTGTGATGAAGGAGCTAGAATTCAATCTTATAAACCGCCTTTATAGTAACAGAGTGGAGGCCTAAAGTAGGACGGCGGCGGACGGTGGGAAGACCAGCAGCTCGATGTCGGACGACATCGTTGGGTCGGAGGAGGGTCCATGAGGTGGCGCGAGGGGAAAAATGCCTAAACCCAACGGTGGGCAGAGGTGGGCTGATGATGATAATAATAGTGAACCGCATTTTTACAAAAAATATCCAAATATTATGATCGCAAGGAGGGATGGCAACGTAAAGTGTATGCTGCATTCTCTTCCCTCTACTTCGCAGTGAGTGCGTTTGGCTGGTTGGTCCTTCGAGCCGGATGCGACCGCGTGGCGATAACGAGCATTTATTTACGAGCTTCGAAACTCGAATACTTATCGTTGCGTTTATGTTAGTCACAGAAATTCAATTGAAAGAGTGGATTTGATTCACAAAAAGTTTATATTTACCTACGGTACCTAGGTTTTTGTACTTGTTACTATTCAGATTCAGATATTTGCTAAAGTGCTGTTTGATTCGAAGTGCAAGGTTCTTTAGGCATTGATTGAGTCGTAAAGGTAGTGGCCACCCCAATATGTTTAGGCTGCCCAATTCACTAGTAACAAGTATGCCAATATCGCCGAAGGGGTAAGTAGAGCACCCACATTTTTGGGTACAATTTCAGAATGTAGGTTTTACTGTCTTCCATCAGTGTTTCCCCCAGGTAACGTAAGTAACAAAACCTAAGTTACCTTTGGTCTAGCGCAGTAATATATTCAGAGGGCCGCCCGTATATCACGCGCAAAATAATGTTGTAAGACCGAATGTGCTTCCCTGCCCGGTCTCCTTTCCCATTTCATATGTAATTTAAACGACGAATAGCTTACGTTTCTTGAAATATGAGCCATAAAAAGATTAGGTGAAGGTATACACGGTGTCAAAGAAATATATTCATACACTATTTTCAAGTTAAACTCAAGGAAGTCGTTTTACGGCCAACAACACGCAGATATAACCCTTTTTGTTCAATTATCTCTCTTATGCCGCCCGCGATAAAAGCTACCAAGGTGCCCAGAGTGTCGCTACCGTACACATCAATACTTGCAAATAAGCTTACTTTGAAGCAGTGACATTGCGATATAGATAAAGTTCAATAATTAAATATTAACTGTACAGTGCTTTCGAAAGTTAAAGTGTAAAAACTATTAACTGAAAAGAACCCAATCGCGCCAGGGGAATGGTACAGTCGGCCACAGTCTCAGATACCCCTTTTTGTTCGATTGGCGTCCTTATGCCGCGCGCGATAAGAGCTGCCATGGGGTATCTTAGATTGTGGCCGACCGTACCAACCAGGTTGTCTGATGCGATAAAGACAGCGGCTGGAGGAGTATTCATCGGGCTGTTCATATTATGACGGAAGACCGCTCCCAATGGAAGCGAGTACGACATGGTCGCGATCCTCAGCCTTGAGGAATCGATAAAGAAGAAGAAACACAAGTAGGAAAAAAAATCTACTAAAGTAGACGTTCTTTCAGGATTGGCTAATGTTGTTATTCTAACTCATTTGTTAAAATCGGTTCAGGCAGGAGCGATCATAAGAAAGGACATTCCCTCATACATAGGTACACGCCTATCTGATACCCATAATCCACGTAACATAACCCTCTTTTGTACAATATACTTCGCCGCAGTCGAGTAAAAAGGGGCCTTTTTTGTAGCCCCTGTATAAATTCTTCTAGTTTCTTTCATATAGTCGGCTACTTTTTCTAGATGGTCTGTCCAGTCGAGTTCTTATGATAATGTCCGTTTGGAAGGGTAGGTACTAAATAACTTAGAGCGGTGGTGGTCTAGTGGGTAGAACAGTGGACTCTGAAGCAAGAGGTCCCCGGTTCGATTCCCAATGCGGGCATGTATCTATGACTTTGTTTAATTTCAAAGTTACGTAAATTTGTGAATTTGTAGTAGCAATACCACTCGCTAACTGTGAAGGAAAACATCGTGAGGAAACCCGCGTCTTAGTTGGCTCCACACGTATTGACTTGTCTTTCCTATGGGCTAGGCCGAGTAAGATGTCAGGATGGTATACCTATGGCTGGGCAAGCCTACTCCATCTAAAAAAATGTCCCAGGCACTGCAGCGCCGTGTGGTCTCTTCACCCACCTAGTGTGAGTGAAGGTGCCACTGGACTCTGTAAAATAATCTCATTACGTAGATGCAAAAGGCCTTAGTTTAAATAACTTAGGTACATATTATTTTCTACCGATATTGTTTAACCTACATTAGTGAAGTTGAATATTTTTTCGTGGACGAGTCGATGGTTCGGTAAATGTTGGCTCAGAATTTGTTATGACAAGTGTGTCTGTGTGCTTAGTGGTTAGTCAACAGACGATATCTTGGACTTCACCCAAAAATGTGTGTACCATTTCTCGGGTAGACCAGGGGCCTTAGCCTGTAACGCAATGGCGTGTCGATGGCGTCTTAGCAGAAGGACGAAACAGGGGTTTCCTCGTTTTTCCCAACAATCAGAGAACTAATCCTCTAGAATTAGAATCAGAATATTCTTTGCTGTACTACAAAAAACATTAAAAGGACCGACAGAATTAATAAATCGTAATTGAAGCTGTCAACTGGGAGCCAATTTTGGCACCATTGCGTTACAGGCTAAGGCCCCTGCTCCATTTCTAAACACATACCGTCTAAGGCTTTTAAGAGTTTCAAGTAGGCACTCTTCTTCAAAACACGGCACTGGTCATCAACTCGACTTTAAGGCCTTTGCATCTACGTAATCAGACGATTACTTTATACAGCTTCCAGTGACAACTTTACTTTCCTCACACATCTGTACTGATGAATGAATTCGGAGTGCCTGGGACATTGTCATCACATTAGTTTATATTGATTCAATTCTATTTCAATTGTTTTAAAAAAATAACTGGTTCCCTGCGACACAGACCCAGCCTTGTGTGGGGTCATCACCCCTGGTTATTGTCCTAATTTTGTAAACGCCTGTATTAAATAAAGTTATAATTATATTTTTTTATAAAAAGTAGTCTCGACTCACTGACATTTTCATTGACTTCTTATAGAGACAAAAGCATCTTCTTCTTTCCTCTCACAACATTAAGAGGGTGCTAGAGCACCATTTTCCCATACAAACGTAGTTCCGGTTTAATTTCTAAACTACAGGCTGGATTTTGCTGAAACTTGGTTTATATCAGTAGATGACCAATATGAAGGTTTGAAAATAGTTTTTATGATAAGAAAAATTGCCTGAAAGAAATTAGAGCGATGCGTTTTTCGCGCCGAAAAAAGGGTTACTTTCAGCTGTTATTTACTTACATTATTACACTGTCTATTGGAGTCTAATTACCTTGGGAACATCAATAATGTGTTGTACTTGTCAGAAAAATTTTTTTTTGTAATACCTAATAAAATGTAGAAATGGCAGCTGAACTACGAAAAAAATTGGGAAAATAGATCTATTACATTACAACTAGGTACAACTAGTTACTCGCGAAAGGACACGATCACACGTAGACTCATACAGCCGCATTGCTGTTTCACCCAGAGCGAGACGGGGCGCGGGAAAAGTGAGAGGCACGTACGGTACAACACATTATTGATGTTCCCAAGTTAGTTAGACTCCAATAGACAGTGTAATAATGTAAGTAAATAACAGCTGAAAGTAACCCATTTTTCGGCGCGAAAAACGCATTGCTCTAATTTCTTTCAGGCAATTTTTCTTATCATAAAAACTATTTTCAAACCTCCATATTGGTCATCTACTGATATGAACCAAGTTTCAGCAAAATCCAGCATTTAGTTTAGAAATTAGACCGGTGTATGGGAAAATGGTGCTCTAACGCCCTCTTAAGGCTCACGCATCATTGATAGAGTTGACTCGCAACTAAACAAACGCCTCGTGTGTCCGCCGACCATCGATCAAATCCGTCTGACCCGTGACCTTGCTTCGTTACCAAAACGCTACTTGTTATACCTACTTCACGGTGCTTTTGTTTGTCTTTTTCCTCAATAGGGATGAAAATTAATAGAAAAAAAAAATTAAGTGGAATAAATAAAACACAAAATAACACTTATTAAAGGTATTTTATTCGGTCGAGGAAAAACTGTTTTTTTTTTGTTAAAAAATCTGTTGGTTTTCTCCTACCAAATGAATGATACAGTAAAGTAGTTCCCGCCCACTATTGAAAGTTTCAATGCAGGCAGCGCCACGGAATTTCTGTCCGCCTGGTACCCTGTTGATCGATGTAGTATGGTATCGGTGACAGTGAAAATATGCTATTCGGACCAGAAGGCCTCAGAATAGAGTCAAAAACAAGCCCAAGTTTCAGTTCAAGACAGCTCCACGGTATTTCTGTGCGCCTGGTACCCGTGATCGATGTAGTACGGTATCGGTGACAGTGCTAATGCGCGCTTTGTGTCAGCTAATTAGCCGAGGCCTGAGGGTGTTTGGTTGTTGCTGTTGATAGATGGAAGGGATCAAGGGACTGAGTACGCCTTACGACTCGGGCTTCAGATTTTGGGGTTGACGGTTTTTAAGATAGACTAAAAAGTCTATCTTAAAAACCGTCTTAAAGATAGAGTTATTATTATAGAGACGAAACTGGAAGCCTTAAAAAAAGTTAGCATTTCAATACAAATATTTGACAACTTTGAAAGGTCGATACTCACTAATACTTAGCCTTTCCTCGTGCCGAGGTCGCAGGTCAAGTCCCGACTGTAGTATTTTTATAGCTAAATTTATCTTGGTTTGTATATGATGAAAGCATACCATTTACCATATTTAGTTAAGAAAATTTTACCGCATTCCTGGGAGAGCAGAGAGAAAACAATAAAGATAATTGAATTTCAACGCGTGAACGGACGTTTCTGCACCTAAGGTCCATGTACCAGTTTTAGACCGTCCTAGTTCTTAAGGGTATGTGAAAAGCTAGGCTTGCCAAATGAACAAACACCCAAAACTAGCCATCCCCGCGACTTCATCCCCGTTATAATTTCACATACAAACTTGCGGTGCCCGTTTCAGATTTTCAGGAAATCCTTTTTAATGCACCTCTACATAACTAAAAAAACTAAGGCATTTGCATCTGCGTAATGAGATGATTTATACAGCGTCCAGTGGCACCTTCACTCACACTAGATGGGTGAGGAGACCACTTGACGCTGCAGTGCCTGGGACATTGTTTTTTTATAGATGGAGTAGGCTTGCCCAGCACCTATACCATCCTGACAGCTTAGTTGGCCTAGCCCACGGGAAGACAAGTCAACATAACACCCCGAAAGTAACATAATGTTCCAAACGCGTTTAGTTCTTGTCACATAATTTCGGCTCTACATTGTCCGTCAGTCAGTTTGCATACACACGACAGCACGCTTACACTTTCGTTGCAAAGTCGCCCGTAACGTAAGTGAATAGAGTGCACGCGCGTAAGCGTCTATGTAATGTCTTGTGTACATCTGTAGCCTTTCAAATTTGTAACATTATTAATTGCATCAGAACAACTTTATTGCATTTAAAAAGCTACTTTGGATCAAACGCGACTCAAGGGCCGAAACTCGTGCACTGACTACCCCATACCGTGTTTTAATATGAAACTTTTCAACTCAAAATTAACTCCTATGTCAAGTGCAATAAGGGCTGCACTTAAAAGTTAGCGCAGTGCGCTGAAAATAAAAACCGACAGAGTTTTTATAAAACCAGCCTTCCTGGGGGCTAGCGGCCGGAAGTTACAAGCGTTGTTGTACGAAAATAACGCTTTTTGCAATTATTAAGCAAGTAGGTAGGTTTGCTGTTTTTGCCCGTGCAAAAACACTCACTGTTTTCAGCACAGTTTTCAGTGTTTTCCTTTTGGAGGCGAGTTCATATTTTAAGCTAACCTTAATAAAGAAAGGAACTGTGGACGTCCGCTGGCGCCATTGGTGACTGTTTCTGGCCATCTGCAAATAGAAAATGGAAGCAGTTTACTAATTGAATTAAATTAGTTCTTTCGGAGGTTTTAAAAACAAAACATATGGCAGACCGGGGAAATCAGCTTGGAGGCAAGTTATGTTGTCTTTGTGGTTTGATGTATGACTAAAGATAATAACAGCTTAAAAAAAGATAAAAAAAGATAAAATATTCTTATTGCGCGTTCGGACTTTAGGCGTCGATGAAACTGATGTTTTTTTTTAGTTAGCCTGGATTGTCGTGTTTTTCGGTTCGCTGGTCGTGTCCTAATGCTAGGCAAGAGGAGGCTCTTGTCTTGATTATTTTATTGTTCCTTTATTTTATTTTTTCCAAACGCGAAAGGTCTATAAAGAATCTGAACTGCGGTTAAAATATCCATTTCGTAATCTGGAAGAATATTATGTGTCATCGTTAATAACATAAAAAAAGTTAAGAGCCACTTCCGAATTTCCCATTAAGCAATAAAAAATGGTCGCATCCCGGCCTGACGTTGAGATTTTACGGCATCAGCAAATATCTTACACCCCAATTATCTTTATAAAAACCGCCTTGAATCCTCACAAAATATACTTCCCTTCCTTCGATCCTCCTCATCTTTGCATAGGTATCCTCGAATTCTGTACAACAGCTGGGTTAGCATAAGCGCCATACGTATCTACATGGATAGAACTATTCCGAACAGTTCTACTCGTCCAGTTCTATTGATAGAACTACGATCTGCGGGGGGAGCATGACTTTTATCGAGGCGGATTTATCCAACAAAATGGCGGTTTATCAGCATTTTTGACGTCTATAGTGGGTTATATAACGCTCTCGACGATATATAACCCACTTTATACGTCAAAAATGCTGAAAAACCGCCATTTTGTTGGATAAATCCGCCTCGATAAAAGTCATGCTACGGGGACTGTAAAGATTTTTATATGGTAAAAAAGTTCGCTCCGGCGGGACAGTACTTGAAGCAGCAATCTCTTGCATACCGTGCAGTATGCAATAATTTTCCCTATCACGGGTTAGTGCTTTAGAAAATACAAAAAGTACGACTTGGGTTTTGATTTACATAGAGCACTGTATACAGGGATTTTTTTAAATCCCTTCTCTCCTGAGGGCCTCTCAATATCACTAGGTAGGTGTGATAATCAGGGGCCTTAGGCTTGGTCCTGAAAAGGGCTGATTTTAGGTGGTCCTGACAAGATTCGTTTGTTGGTGACGCTTTCGGTTTCGGAGTGTAGAGCGGATTTGGTCCGTGTCGGGCAGGCATCTTCCTTATGGTTACTTTGCAATTTTGGCAGTAAATATCAGCAGTTTCTATGTTCCCTGATAAAAGGACGGTAAAAAGCATGATAGCGGCTGTGTAGTAAGCCCAGTAAGCCTAAAGACGTCCCCGTTATAACTTCCCAAATTGTAATTGACGAACATGACGTGTGAAATTTTATTCGATAAAATTATCTTGGAGATGGTGCGCCGCCTGGTTTGATGTAGAAAATTATTGCTGTCGCATAAATTGAGTCGCTTTGTAAGTAAAATATAGGCTTTGATGTGAAAATTCAAAGGTGTTCATGAATTTTCATAACGTTGGTGTACATTTAAGCTAACATAATAATATTATTATGTATAGGTACTCAATCTAAGGATATACTCGTAATTATGTATGCTCCCCGGCAATGCATTCAATGTCTGCGCATTTAGGTAGGTATATTGTGTTACTTAAATTTGAAATTAATGATATTATCATAAGTATATCACTTATATCACTTAAGTATATCTTAACTTACAGTTAACCTAGTTGTCAAAATTATGCCAAAACTCAAAAATGGGAAAGAAAAGATTTAATATTCTCCTAAATACCTAAGTACATTTCCAATCAACAACACAGGGTAGGGCTGTAACCGGCAGTTCCATACGCGTAATAAAGTAGAGGTCAAGTCGTGACCAAATTAACTGGAACCGTTTGACCCCGAGACGCCTTGGCAATGATTCCGATCGCGTGGTAAAGTTAGGTGAACGAATATAATAATTATTATTGGAGGTTCAGTCACCGGTTTTTCCTCTACCTGCGGACTAACACTCGACTAAAGCCCTTAGTATCATTCACAGTTTAAACAAAAAAAGCTACATACACCGTGGAATTTTAGTGGTTTTAAAGCCGAAGGTATTTAGTTGCACTCGTGATTCTTAGCCAAATTCCAAAATTTTACTTAAAAACGGACGAAAAAAAAAAACACTTCCCAATACAAACGGCTATCGCCAATCGACACCATTTGTATGGAAGAGTGAATTTTTTTTCGGGCGTTTTGGAATGAAATTTTGTAATTGGCTCGGAATCACCAGTGCAACAAAATACCTTCAGCTTTAAAACCACTAAAATTGCACGGAGTATTGTGTATTTTTACTACGGTTGTTTGTCCACGGTTAGCCCATAGAGCGTCGGCCGTGATACGGAGAAATTTGGCTAAGCGACAAAAGTGAGTTACAAGAAAAGCGCGATAAACTAATTAGATTTCACATAAAAAGCAATGACTGACATTATTCGTCTTTTTTTGCCTAAATAATTTAAAAAGCACCTGCAATATAATCCCGCTACCGATTTAAATGTAAAGTCAAATAGGGTTGACAAAGGCATTTTTCATCTCCCACGCTCGGAAAGTTTGCTGTTACTAGTAACTTACGATCGTGTAAAGGCCGGATTTAAACTATCTGCATTTTAGTGCGCTTCGAAATTTGAACGCGGCGCCGGGAAAGTCTTTCCCGCGCCCTATGGTGTTGAAAAAGAAAAAAACACTGGCCGTTTAAGTAGATGCCAGATCCCGACGGAAAAAAGATCCTCATTCATAGTTCATTTACACGCGTACTTCAGCGAAAGTGATTGTTCGTGCCCATTCTCTATACAAAACTGTGAATGTAAATGGGGCATAAGGATCTTTTAAAAAGGTAAAGTCACGGAATAGAACATTCAGAAACGCGGTTTCTTCTTTCAGGTTTTTTCAATATTTTGTACACTATATTTATTATTAATACCAGTAAATAAAAAAAATGCTTCGCTTCTGTTTTATCAAATAAATAATTATTATTTGGTTTGTTACATACATTTTTTAAAACGATATTACTAATTTCATTTTTTATCTCCTATAAATTTTTAATTTATATGGTAAAAGTTCAGAATGCACCCGGAAAAAAAAACATTCTTTTATTTACATTATTTTTGTGTCTGGATAAGTAAACTTCAGGAAATTATTAATAAAACGAATGGTTTTAATACCAACGAAGCTCAAAATTTTAGTGCGGCAGCCGTAACTACAGTAAAATATGTTTTTAAAAGGAACTTATTTGACTCACCTGTTTCGCCTGTAAGTAGTTGTCTATAGAGTTTTTCCCGCTTGGCTAACAAAATCATTTCCTCGCTTTTGTGAGATGAAAAGTTTTGTGTTTCGCACGAATGCAATATTATTTGCGTCTCGTGCTTCTGAATACCTCGCTACGCTCAGGTTTCTTTTTTTGAACCACTCGCTACGCTCGTGGCTCAATTTTAGAAACCTTCGCTAGCTCGGTTTTCAATACAAGCACTCGCCGCAAACAATAATTTTGCATTCTTGCATAACAAATAACTATTTCTGTGACACCGTAAGCGCTGAAAACCAATTTGGAAGCATCACTCGTCAAATTCTCACTTTAGGTACCCCCAAAGTTTGCGAACATAATAACAATCTAATGACAAGAAAATAGTTGTCTAATGTTTAGTTTAGTCGTGTTTATTCGAAGAAAATTGCTGCAGACAAAGAAACTAGAGAATTACTAGTCGCGCGTGGGATTCGGGCCTCGAACTTGACCTTCGTAGGTACACGTTTGCGTGTAGCCCGAAATAACGCTAAAGTACCGTAACTTAGTAAGGTACTTATAGTTCGGTCTGAATTATTCAGTTGTAGGTATTAGAGTCAGACTAAAAGCGAAAATTCTCCCGAAAGAAATATTTGAAATGATAAACAGATGGTCGGACGACATTGTGTCGGTTGAGGGTCCATGAAAAAGGCAAAAATTTTAACCCCGACCAAAAAGGAGGGGTGTTTGACCGCTATGTGTGTCTGCCTGTGTAAGGGTGTGTGCCTGTGGCACCGAACGTAGCTCTTAAAAGGGTGGACCGATTTGGGTGCGTTTTTTTTATTTGAAAGCAGGTTTTCTAGTGAGTGTTCTTAGATATTGTTTCATCAAAATATGTTCAGCCGTTTATGAGAGATGCTTATTTGAAGCAAATTTTTTTATTTAGTATACTTGTTCAAAACAGAGGTGGGCTGATGATGACGATACACAGAACATTGGACTGCAGTTTTCGAGTTTCGATTTCGGTTTCGAGTTCAATAGCTTTCTTACTCTAGCTAGGCAAAGTCTACGAAGACAGCTGTCTGTAAAGTAATCGAGACTATAGGAACCCCTTTTTTATCCGATTGACGCACTTATGCCGCGCGCAATAAGAGTTACCATGGGTATCCTAGCGTGTCGCTATCTATAAGTTCTTTCAGCCTCGATGGCACGATACTGCGGCAAACATTTTTATCGTGCTATGTGTGAAAAAGTGGAAGTGGGCGGGCCATTCGTAGACAAGACCACAGATGGGGTAAATGGGTACTGGAGTGGAGACCCAGAACAGGTCGTCGAAATGTGGGCAGGCAACCGATGAGATGGACGGACGACCTGGCCGAAGTGGAAAAGACTGGATGAGAAAGGTCCAAGACCGTAAAGAATAGAGTGCAATTAGCCCAGGAAACGAACGAAAAATAGAAAAAATAATTCGTGTAAAGCCAAATTTTGGCACAGTTGTAGAGGAAAGTGTCCTGAACAACATACTAAAAGTACTGATAGGTAGGGGGGGAGCTAAGGGGGGGAGGGGGGTGTAAAGGTCCCTTTTTTCAGTTTTTTGTAAATAACTCGAAAACTGCATCCTATAGCAAAAAATGACCAATTACTGAATTAATCTACATAAAATTCTCTTCAAAATAGGTTAACTTTTTTTTTTCTAGTTCGACAGAATAAGGAATAATGGCGGGAAAATGATTTTGTTGTCGCTTCAGTATAGGCCCGATTGTAAGCGAAAGTGCGACATCGCTCTGGTGTCGTGGGTTTTGGGACCACGTAGCTGATTGGGGTGTCAAAAGACGCGTCCTGATGAGGGCTACACAATAAAACAAAAACTTTTGAAAAAACTTAAAAACTGTTGTTTTTTAATCGAAAAAATTAAAAAAAATGCGGTTGTTTTTTGCCTGATTTTGGTGAGAAAAAAATCATATCTCGAAAACAAAATAATATATTGAAAAATTTAAAATTTTATCTTATAGATATAATTTTGGACTATATAAAAAAAATTGGAAGTGCGTTTCACTGATGAGTTATTCAGAAGTTGTAGTTTGGTGATGCAGAGTTTACGCGCGGAGAGCTCTAAATATGGCGTTGAGAATAGAGTCAGGTGCCACAGGGTCGTTGGTGGTCACTGGTTTTAGGACCATTGTCTCCTCTGGTCCAACCCCATTAGGTAGGTGGTAGGGATTTTCCGAATCATTGTTGTATCTGTAAGTATTTAGGTCAAATGCACCGTCACTACCGCGCTCACGCACTAAGCTCCGCGTCATCAAGGTACAACTTCTGAATAATTTATCAGTGTTACGCACCTACAATTTTTTTTATATAGTCCAAGATTATGTCTATTAGGGGAGTTTTAAAATTTTTCGATATCTTGTTTCGTTTTTGAGATATGATTTTTTTTCTCACCAAAACCGGGCGAAAAACAACCGCATTTTTATTTTTTTTTCGATTAAAAACAAAAAGTTTTTAAGTTTTTTCAAAAGTTTTTTTTTTATTGTGTAGCCCTCATCAGGACGCGTCTTTTGACACCCCAATCAGCTACGTGGTCCCAAAACCCACGACACCAGAGCGATGTCGCACTTTCGCTTACAATCGGGCCTATACTGAAGCGACAACAAAATCATTTTCCCACCATTATTCCTTATTCTATCGATCTAGAAAAAAAAAAGTTAACCTATTTTGTAGAGAATTTTATGTAGATTAATTCAGTAATTGGTCATTTTTTGCTATAGGATGCAGTTTTCGAGTTATTTACAAAAAACTGAAAAAAGGGACCTTTACACCCCCCTCCCCCCCTTAGCTCCCCCCCTACCCATCAGTACTTTTAGTATGTTGTTCAGGACACTTTCCTCTACAACTGTGCCAAAATTTGGCTTTACACGAATTATTTTTTCTATTCAGCATTTTTTGGTCTTCGTTGCTCAGGCTAAATGGAAGATAACTACACTCAGCATTGGGTGGCTATAGGTTGAAGAAGATGTGTGAAAAGGCGTTCTCTATCCGTCGATCTATATCTATAGATAATATATCTATAGATCTATATCTATGCCTCGCTTCCGTTTCGTTTATTTCCATGTCTATCAATTTTCTTTCAGCCGGATTTCCGCACCTGTATTGCGTGCTCTGATTACAAAATAGGAAATTATTTGTTGTTTAAAGAAACGAAGTTACGCATTACTTTCTCTGTATTGTTTTACTTATTATTATATCTTCAGCAAGCGTAGCATATGGATGGGTTAGGCAGTACTTATGTACTATGCGGTAAATAGTTGTAACTATATGCATCTTACTCTTTTATCTGACGTAGAGTGGGATAGGTAGAGTTATAAACCTATAGATACGCTATAATCTAACCCATCCTTATGCTACGCTTGCTGGAGCGGTTGCGTCATTTGTACCAAATAAATAGACCAAGGTAATTTGACCCCCATAGAAAAAGTTGTTCGTGTTTATGAATAGGAAAACTCCTACTCGTATATGACCAAAACAACATCCCATGTTAATTTAACTAGTTATGCCCGCGACTTTGTCCGCGTCCGTTATTTCTTAAAGTTGGTACGTACAAAAGTTAAGTACTTTAAAACTGTACCATTAGAACACAATTTTCCAAAAGATAAAAGTGTTTCAAAGCAGTGGTTATTCGCGAGACAGCAACTATTTGCCATAATTCGGAAGGCAAAGTTTTTGTTCGAAAGTCCGTTATTGGCTTAATCTTATCTTTAGACAATATTGAGAAACTAATTTAAATATTTTTTATTTTGGTCCAGTAGTTTTGTTTTTATGCGCTAAAATGTTTTGTTCCTATGACCGCCAACAGTATGCAGACCGTCGCGTGACGTCATAAAACCGTATCTTTGAAACGTTGTAAAATCCAAACTACTGAACCAAAATAAAAGATAAAAGATAAGTGTCTAAAGATAAGATTAAGCCAATAACGGACTTTCGAACAAAAAACTTTGCCTTCCGAATTATGGCAAATAGTTGCTGTCTCGCGAATAACCACTGCTTTGAAACACTTTTATCTTTTGGAAAATTGTGTTCTAATGGTACAGTTTTAAAGTACTTAACTTTTGTACGTACCAACTTTAAGAAATAACGGACGCGGACAAAGTCGCGGGCATAACTAGTTAAATTAACATGGGATGTTGTTTTGGTCATATACGAGTAGGAGTTTTCCTATTCATAAACACGAACAACTTTTTCTATGGGGGTCAAATTACCTTGGTCTCAAGTATTGCAAAATATTCGCAACATTATTTTAATTAGAAATAAACCCGCGTAGCCCATAGAAACAGTGACATTGCTGACCTTACGCAACACTAGCGAGCGCCCCTAGCTGCAAATCAAAGCGCGCTAGCCCATGACAAATAGGGGTATCCTAGCTTGTCGCTGTCAGTACAGGGGCCTTAGCCTGTAACATAATGGCGTATCAATGGCGTCCCAGGTAGCCGGACAAAACCGGGATTTTTCGTTGTTCTCCTACAACCAGCGAACTAATCCTCTAGAATTAGCCTCATAATATTCTTTGCTGTACTACAAAAACATTAAAAGGACCGACACTGGACCGACAGCATTAATAAATCGTAATTGAAACCGTCAATCGGGAGCCCATTTTGGCACCATTGTGTTACAGGCTAAAGCCCCAGGTGTGTTCCGGACAGTATGTAAGATCGATCGATTCACCTCGTGACTAATGAGGGGCACATGGCATGTCGATTGCAGTTAATTACACTGACTTTAGAGCGGTGGTGGTCTAGTGGGTAGAACAGTGGACTCTGGAGCAAGAGGTACCCGGTTCGATTCCCAGTGCGGGCATGTATCTATGACTTTGTTTAATTTCAAAGTTACGTACATTTGTGAATTTGTAGTAGCAATACCACTCGCTAACTGTGAAGGAAAACATCGTGAGGAAACCCGCGGCTCAGTTGGCTCCACACGTATTGACCTGTCTTTCCTGTGGGCTAGGTCGACTAAGCTCTCAGGATGGTATAGGTGCTGGGCAAGTCTACTCCATCTAAAACAATGTCCCACGCACTGCAGCGCCGAGTGGTCTCTTCACCCATCTAGTGTGAGTGAAGGTGCCACTGGACGCTGTATAAATCATCTCATTACGTAGATGCAAAGGCCTTAGTTTTTTTTTACACTGACTTTACTGCTTTAGAGTCGTGCAAAGCTAACTTTGCAGTGGAGCATCCGAAATAGTAATTTCCGTACGTTGCAGTGGTACATGTTACGTCAGTTATTGTCTGTTACAATTTTGTTTTGTGGAATACATTGAAAATATGGTGAAAACATACAAAAGCAACGTACGGAAATAACTATTTCGGATGCTCCACTGCAAAGTTAGCTTTGCACGACTCTAGTTTAGTTCAAAGCGGCCGTAAAGACATTTCAAGCCCAATTCGCTAAGCTTGGTAGAGAAGGTGGCGTACCTACGTCGTAGGTAATTGATGGGATAGTTTTCTTCATAAATTACTAAACTAAATAAAAAAAAAGATAAAATTTTGGCCTCTCTTTCTAATATACTAACGCTTGCGGCCGCACTCGCAATATTGGGCGCCAGGCACCACATAAAGCACGTTCGCTTGAGAAGGCTGTCCGCACGTCGCGATTTTAATAGAACAAATTAAACAAGGTAATTTGTGCATCAAAACATTTTTGAAAACAAATAAAACTTATTTTTAGTTTCAAGCGTTACTAAAACTATCTTCCCAGAAACGTGTGTCGTTAACCAAAACAACACCCTGTATATGATCGCAATGTGACCAGAGAGAGGGGCTTTTCCAAGGCAAGCAAAGTGAGTCAACCTAATGTAGTTTCATACGCAGTATGTGATTAACATGTCATATTGGCTCTTACATTTCCCCTTTCAAATCAATTTGTCCTAAATGGATGTTATAGGTTTTTCCACTATTCGCGTCCATATTGCGACAGCCGGCACGTTACAGACTGACAAGGATCTAATTTACGTGGAAAATTATGTTTTTATGCGAATATCATCTTAGTGGCTTGGCAATAAGGTAAAGCCGCCTATCACTCGCGTTCATTTAGATTCTTGCAGGCTTCTTCATTGAAGCGTTCTCGTAACGCTAAGTGAATTACTTTCCGATACATCACAGCTCCTTTGGTGGGGCCCTAAGAGGGAACGATCGCGTTTTCTCCATAAAAACGTACCTTTTCCCTGGATGGCCCTAGAGCATGTTTTTAATACTGCTAGATGTCAAATTGTCCACCACTGGCAGGTCTCTACATTAAGGTTTGTTGCAGAAGCTCTCTCATTAATGAATTTGACAGGTTTTTCAAACAACATCAACAAGTATTAACTTAAGGCGCTGGCTGGGCATAGTGAATTCGCCCGCGCGCAAAGAAAAATGCACAAAATCGATTCCTGTATCAAATACACTAAACAGCCAGTTTTGTGTTGATATCCATAACAGATTGCAAGATATTTTGTCTGGAAAAAAGTGCGCTGCCTATTTTTTTTTCATTCAAATTATCTTAAGGTTTATGAATCTCAAGAAAACTGGCTGTGTTAGATAGGTCTCACCTTATTCTAGGGTTTGATATGTGAAAATTTTCGATTTGTTTAGTCTATTTGATACAGGCAGGACTCGATTTTGTGCATTTTTCTTTGCGCGCGGGCTATTCACTATGCACTTTATTCAATCATTATTCGGGCTCTCTTACAACAACCGGAGCCAAAGTTAGTTTTTTGCACGTTTAATTTAAGTTTAAAACTTGTTAATCACAGGCTGACTTCAAAACAAAACTATGTAGCCCACAGCTGATAAGCCCAGGGGGGTTACCCTTGACGCTATTGCGATCAAATTGAAAAAGTTTAAAATTAATTTCTCATTGAATTCGCATAGTAATGCTTTGATTTTAAATACTTTGCAATGTTTATTCAAAGGTAAGTCTGTTTTATTCAATAAAAACACAAAATGCGTCATAATTTGTAAAATATTAAATTTTGTAAATTGCGCCATATTGCGGCCGTATTGGAAAAATGCGTCAAGAGTAGAGGGGCAGCAATGTTATCGGAGAATGCTGTAAGCCTATTTACGCTTGGGGGCTATGAATGGACGTTTGACTCATGGGGAATGCGGACAATGTTCGGAAGTGTGGTGTTTCATACGTTTACTGCAACTTTTTCCTGGAAAGACTGGGTCAGTAACCTTTTGGTAGGCACCGAAGGTTATTGTTGCAAAAATGTATGTTAGGTAAAAAATTATGTTTAGTTTCGCGCCTTCGCATGTGGGCGCTACAGACTACAGTCAGTTGATGCATCAGGGGCCTTAGCCTGTAACGCTGATGGGCTCAATGTTGACGGCTTCAATTACGATTTATTAATGCTGTCGGTCCTTTTAATGTTTTTTGTAGTACAGCGAAGAATATTCGATTCGAATTCTAGAGGATTAGTTCCCTGGTTGTAGAAGTGCCACTGGCTGTGGAAACCATATGGGTTATTGGGCGGAGGAAGGCAGATATTTCATAAGGGAAATTGATCGGCGGCTGAGCAACCGGGGCTATGACTGACTACAGTTCCGGGGCATACTTGGCGCAGAGGATTTCCCTGGCGGTGCAGCGGGGGAATGCTGCTAGCGTCATGGGAACCTTTGGGTCGGGTGTGTATCGCGGGGCGGTATTTTTGATTAATTTTAATTTGTGATTTGTTTTTGTGTGTTTCTAAGTCTGACCTACTCGTTGTTTTGACAAAGCATTGTGTGAATTTGTATTTTTGATTCAATTGTGTGAATTTATGCCCCTTTATGTACTGCCTAAACCTAGCCTTGTTCTACGCTTGCTGCACAGAAATGTGCCTCCTGCCGAAATCCTACCCGTTTGTACAATAAGGCCCCTAATAAAAGTTGCCTACCTATATGACAACCATTTCAATCAAGTTTGGCTATAATTTTCTCTAACACCCTGTATAATTGAAACTTAATGCAATAATACATTGAGTAGGTATTGTCTTTATCTAAAAGTAGTGAAACAACTTCCACGATTACGTATTTAGTTATAAAAATAAAATAACATTGATGAGTTTCCTAAGTCTTAGTTATTTATTGCGAAACCAAAAATGGAGATTTTATTTCGTAAATAGGAGCGTTGAGTGTCGTCTCTACCTCTGTCCTTACTAGAGACAACGAACAAAGGCTTTCCGGGAAGAGGAAGGAGTAAACCTGACTGAAAACTAGCGGGAGACAACCGTGCTGTAGACCAGTGGTTCCCAAACTTGACTGGATCGGGCGGAAATTTCATTTGTAACTAGCAAAAACGTGCTTCATCCTCAGACACTTTTGATATTTGTGTATTTCGGTATTCAGTTTTTTAATAACACCAGCCTAGTCTTACTGCCGGTTTCTGATTTGAGAAATTCGCTAAGCAAGTACTTAAATATCGTTCTGCCAATGCGGATTTCTCACAATAGAACGTGACAGAACGATAGTTAAGTATTTGAGTAAAATTCTCAATTCAGAAACCGGGCCTTTATTAGTCGATTGGCAAAGTTAAGCAACATCGGCTGCGGTCAGTCTATGGATGGGTGACCGCTAGTGGCAATAATATCTGAGCGCTTCCGTGCTTCGGAAGGTTCATTAAACCGTTGTTCCCGGTTGTTATTGATTAATAACAATCGTTAACCCACGTCAGAGGCCCTATGGGCGGCCTAAAAACTCTGACACCAGGGATGGCCACTACCTCATACGATTACCTACCTACCATTAACCACCTTAAAGAACCCAACTCATATTCATGTTCAAAATTCTCTGTAAGTAATTAGTTTTTATGTACAATAAAGAATATTCTATCTATCTTTGCGATCCACTGCGAGCCATAGTTTGAGAAATACTGCAGTAGACAATAAGTCTACGCTTGGCCTACGCCAGAAATAGGTCGGACTGTAAAATCATGAATGAATCCCTCTCGTGCCAAGATTTCCTACTACACACTAGCACTCGTATGAAATACTCGCTGAAATAATAGTGGTCGTAAGAGCGACATGATTGCCAAATTTTTGGTCCCGTGACATACACAAAAGCAAGCGAAAGTTACACGCAATTTTGCTAACGACATTTTATTTTTGTGTTTATATTCCAAAGGATTCTGGTCTCCTATTTATATTCTGAACCACTTACCTAATAAGAAAAGAGAAAAGAGTCAGACTCGGTCGGTGGAAAATTCTCCACAAACTACACACCCGCCAGCTCTTTTGAAGTCTGATTACTTAAGAGGCCCCTTCAGGACCGTGGGAACTCAGTGACGGCCAAGCGCGTGAAACACTGTTTTCTATAGCTGTTTCACCCAGAGCGAGACGGGGCGTGGGAAAAGTGAGAGGCAATGCGGCTGTATGAGTCTACGTGTGTTCGTGTCCTTTCGCGAGTATGTTGTAGTTGTAATGTAATAGATCTATTTTCCCAAATTTTTTCGTAGTTCCGCTGCCATTTCTACATTTGATTAGCTATTTAAAAAAATTGTGCGTACCACTTCGCTAATGCATAACAAAAATACGGCTTCCTTTTGTTAACAAAATCTGTTTTATTTTCCTTCGACCACACCAAGATTTACTTTTAGAGCTCTAATTTGACTTAGTATTAGGTTGAAAATCCAACGGAAAAATTCACTTTCGGGGCTATTTACGTGTTATCCGCACGGTGGAGCAATTTTAAAAGTTTTTGTGTGAATGGTGTAGTCATGTTGGTTTAATGTCTACGCAAGTGCGTTATTTGTTCATTTTGTAGCAGAATGTACTAAAGTTTGGGCAGTTTTATAGCTTATACTTTGATCTTGAGTTGCCTTTGATTTGAATCGTATTGATTCAGTCGCGTGACTGGTGAAGAGTGTATAGAATGAATATTAACGTTCTTAGTTCACACAGCGTAAATAATGGACATTCAGATAAATGGATAGTGCTATAAATAAAGCATTCTTTGCATTGATGTTTGTATTGTTTGCATTGATAATTAGAAAGATCCCCGCTATCGAATTAAAAGTAAATAGAGCAGTAACTAAAGTAAAACAATACTTGAAGATGTCTGATTTTCGAATACTTAGCGTAATACAAGTGTTTTGAAAGCCCCCTCTCTCTATAATTATTTGAGGTAAGGATCCTCAAAACTATATACAGTGAACTTTAAAATGTGATTTCCAACAACTTTTGTTCTACAAATTTGGCGAAAGAGCAAAAAAATTGGATAGGTAGACAATTAACATAATTCAATTTATAAGGCATTTGCATCTACATAATGAGATGATTTATACAACGTCCAGTGGCACCTTCACTCACACTAGATGAGCACACAAGAGACCACTCGGCGTTGCAGTACCTGGGATACTGTTTAGATGGAGTAGGCTAAAAATCACAGGAACCTATTGGCTACATTTTCAACTATCGAAATGTTTTTCTCACACAATCCTTCAAAGGAACTGCTTGCAATTCTTTTCTCACAACAACAACACGACTTTGTTGTGATAATTTATATCCCCGAGATGCAATTGTAGTATTCCTTCTAGCGCAACGAAATGCGTCAATCTCATGACTTACATTTGCTTCGACAAACTCACTAATACGGTTTCTACAAGCCGATATGACCCTTATTACCGTGAAGATAAGGTCGAGTTGACGACACAGGGTAATTTGTTTGATGCAGTTGCAGGTGCTTCCAATCACATCACTCAACGAAGCAATCTTATTGTATGTACCTAGTTCAATAATCACAATAGAACCAATTTTCTCACGAGATTGACTCTTGAAAACCGTTGTACGGGTCTAATCAATGGTCAATTCCTTCCTAATTTTAGTGCAATGTCAATTTATATGATCGTCAAAAGAACAACCAGGGCCTCGAGTCAGTAAACCAATTGTTGTACCAACTGAATAAAACTACAGGGTGCACTCTAAGTCGATAGCGAAAATTTAAGTTGGCTGTCTACTGATCACTACAAACAACTTGTACTAGGTGGCGAAAAAATTAGAGCGAAAAAAATATCAGCTGTTCCATACAAAAGGTCGACTCAGTACTGCGCCAAATGTATGAAACAGCAGATATTTTTTTAGCTCTATTTTGTTCGCCACCATAGTACAAGATGTTTGTAGTGATCAGTGGGCAGCATATAACTTAAAGTTCCGCTATCATTTAGAGTGCACCCTGTAGTAAGAATTTAAAAATAGCTGTGAATGATAATCCTACTAATATTACATTTGCGAAAGTTTGTAAGTTTGTAAGTGTGGATGGATGGATGGATGGATGGACGGATGTTTGTTACTCTTTCACGCTGAAACGGCTGAACCGATTTGGATGAAATTTGGAATAGAGATAGCTTATACATCAGAATAACACATAGGCTACATATTATCACGCTTTTACACTTAGGAGCAAAGTAAAGCTATCACTTAATAATCACTTAACATAAGAACACACAGACCCAGAAAGGAAGCGCCCACCACGCTCGCATACCTCTCACTACATCGAACGTCCGCGGCACAACCGCCGGGACGGATGCAATCTCACAGGATACATTGTTGTCATTGCATCCAGGGGACCTACCTAGAATACTTGCAACTAACAAGCACATACACTAGTTGTTCGCCTCGAACTGTAAACTTGCGAGGCCTGCCTACCATCTGCCGACCTACCGGCCTACCTGCCTACCCATGACGTTCAAATCAACGATTAGGTAGGTTATCGTATGAGGTAGTCCACCCCTGCAATGGTGTCAGATTTTTTAGGCCGCCCAAATGGCCTCTGAAATGGCTTAACTCTCTCTCTTCCGAGCTTTAGTCCCACATGGTGGTGGGGTCAGCTTTCCTTATTTTCTCTCTCCACTTCGCCCTGTTCTTGGTGTCGTCTTCGGAGGCTCCGCATTCTATGAGGTCTCTGTTGACCACGTCCATCCACCTGGTTTTCAGTCTTCTTCTGGATCTCCGCCCGGGTATGGATAGACGCAGCGCCTCGTTTCCGATGTAGTCAGGTGGCTTCCGCTTTACGTGCCTAAGCCATCTCATCTTACGATTGGTGGCTTAACGATTGTTGTTATTCAACAACAACCGGGACCAACGGTTTAACGTGCCTCGAATCAACGATTCTCGAGCTATCATCGAATGTATGTCTACATAGAAACGTCGAACTGTTCAAGCTCTACTATTCTTTATCTCACAAACAAATTAATTTCTACAGGAAAGAGAGTAGGTACGGCCCAACAGACGGTCTTTTATTTACAATATAGGTACACCGGAATATAAAGATGTAAATAAATTGCCTCTATACTCTACTGTACGTTCAGGTTTTGAGACATTGTAAGATGAAGTGGGAAAAATGAATCCGGAAAAGATGTAGAGTTGTATGGGTGGGACACCACACCACTGATCGATTCGTATCCTATACCTAACGCTATAGATTGGATAGCATTAAATACATAGTGGAACTAGCGGTTTAAAGCTATCAAATAGGGCATTGTACGTAGGTACCCAACATTGGTGGTATCCGTTATTCAAGAGGCATATACCTACAAGTAGATTCATGATTCACGGACAGGGACCAAAACCGTAATATCTCTGAAATCGCTTGGCCAGGATTTTAACTCGGTGTTAATGACATGATGAGTCTTTAAACTAATGTTGCCTGGACACTTGCACTTTACTTATTACTATGTTTTGGAATAAAAATAAACGGAATGCGCAAATACGTGTGTCGATTCGAACCGTTCCAGCCTACCTCGTACCATAACATAGGCGAGCAAAATAGGTAAGCAAGTAGAAAATACGAAAAATTACAAGAAAATCAAAACAAAATTGAGTTACCCGCAATTTTTGCTGCGAAAAAAATGTTTTATTCACACATCTAGGTATTACTTAATAATGTTCTCACGGTGGGAAACAACGCCTCAGATGTGTTGATGTTAATCAGAATCAAGCAAAAAACACAATGGGCACTTTTAAACTGCCTTATTGTAGTTTAGTCGCGGTACGTTGGACTATCGTAGGAAAGCGAGAGTTCATGATACGCTTTCATGTAGATTGGCGAGTTGGTCGAGTGACACGAGCAATTTCGCTCGCGTGCGGATGAAAAATTCAATTTTGTTTAGTACTCCGCCTAATAAAGATGTCATCGTCAATTTCGACGAGCATCAAAATGTAGATGGGTAGTTTAGTTAGATATCACTTTTTGTCGCTATAGCCACAAGTTTTACAGGCGATATGAACATACATATAAACATGTGCAACAATAAAATCACTTGAAATTCGATTGGTAATGGAAAAATTCTATCTTTTTCATCGTAATTTTCAAGTGTTAGAAAAAAATATGTTTTCAAATTTATCTTTGTTCAACCAGGACGTAATATTGGTTAAACTATGTTACATAAACGAAGTAGGTATAACAAATGTAAACGTGTGAAGTTTTCTCCCTTCTATTCGATCCCTTCTATACCTCTACTTTGATATTGGTCGCAGATATTATACACCGAATCTTCAAAGACTGTAATTGTCTGCAATTTGCGGTGAGAAGCAGCGCTGTGGTTCTTATTGAGTTCTTAAGTAACACCAAAGTAGGTACAATTCGGCCAAAATGTCTAAAGACCACTCTGGGAACAATTTGTACGAAGTGAGATACATTGAAAGACTATGGTCGCTACTTTGTTGTTTAAAAAACGTTCACCAAAAACAACGTCTTTCAACTGCATACCCCTTTTGCAAAGACACAGTAAAGCAATTGCTAAGGTGTTCCTTTTGCCAAGATTTTTCCCACGTCTCGCATTTCTACGTTCTGGACCATCATAAATCATACTTCTCTGTTCGATTGTAACACTTATGTCGCTCACAATAGAGTTTGCTGGGAACTTTATGAGTTTGGCCACCCTGTGCGATGATTGTTACGTTTTAAGGGTGCGTGCATCACGGGATCGTATTTCGTTTTCATTATGATTGTAATGCTGGTTGAATGCCAGTGTAATCAACATGTTAAATAACGGTTTCGAAGTGTATGACAGATTTTTTGCAACAGTGATTACTAGGGGTGAGCTAAATGAATATATATGCTTGGTGTTAGATTAGATACACATTTGTACTGGCTTGCGAAAAGCAAGTCATGCAATTTTCCTTCTAAGTAGACAGTCAAGGATACAATAATTCTAGAATTGGCTCTACATCACATCTTATAACATGTTACTATAGTAAGTGAAACTGTTAAATCAATATAAAAACATATTGTTACTTGTTTACTATAAGAGTCGTGGGTCTTTTGTACAGTCCAATTTATGCCAACAATAGAAAGAAGATAATATCCAATAAGAATTAAGTACAATAACTCGCCCCAATTGGTCTCCAAGCAGCGATAACAATTTGACACCAAAAAAGCGACAAATTGTGGCACACACTTGTAAGCAATTAACATAGATATCCATCCTCGTAAGCCTCTTTGAAATGGGCTCTCCTCCCTGGAGAAACCTTATTTTTTGCCCCTTTTAATCCCCACAATGGACCCTTTTTGTGATGTTATGCTTCTTGGTCATTTTAGACAGAATTCTTTTGTGTCGTGTCCCCTTTGTCGAAGCGGTTCTTTTTTTCACTTGTACCGTATCACTTTTCGACCGAACAGGTTTCGACGTGAATTTTTGGGCATTGTAAAAAAATGCCGTGAATTTTTGTCCAAGGGTTGCACGTACTTGGGGGACTTCACCTACTTTGCTTCTTTGATAATAATATCTAACTTTGTCCGGCTTTCTATTATCAATTTCATCTTATTGAACTCTTTTCGCCCTCCATTGTCTTCATTAGCCCATTTAGATAATTTAGGATACTGGTACTTAGATATTTTTACACTTAAACTTTCGTAAGCACTGCACATTTTGTATTTTGTAAACGGTTAAACTTACTTTTATTATGTCGGTGTAGCCGACTAGTTTCGGTTCTCATTCGGAGACCTATTCGGTACTTAGATAGATAGATAGCTAGATAGAGAACACTTCACAGCGAACTTAGGTATTTACAACGATTGCAAGTAGATGATTTAGTCAGCATCTAGTGGTCCAGTGGCGTCTTCACTCTCATCACACAGGTGGCGATACCTCTTAAACTTAATCTATAGCTAAATAGCCGTTAAGAAAGCATCTACAATAAAACTGTTTCCAAGTACGTATTAAGCCACATTCCAACAATATGGCAACAAAGACCTAACAAAGACAGCACAATATTTTAGATTTAGCCGTTCCACTGGCTGCCAACACACTTCTCGAGCTCATTGGTGATTCAGGCACCGGAGCGGCGGTAAAATCGTACGAGACCTTCCCCAAAACGACTGTAATGTGAGTTGTCAGCTTCAACGCTACCTGGGAAGCACTGGAAGAGAATGCTATTCGAATTTCGCTTTCAGGAATAATGTTTTTTTCCAGCCTTTTCGAAGCGCGACCGCGATCTGTCTCTAAGGACCTCGCTGTCTACGACAACTTATAACTGTAGGTATCGACTCTAATATCAACGTGCAATTAGTATAGTTAACAATCTACAGCGTACGAATCCCTTGGTCGTGTTCCGCGTAACGCATTTTGAGAAACACTGATCTCCAACTTCTGGGGAAAGCCTCTTTAGTTGAAAGCGTTTAACGTAAATTACACTTGGGTACTTCTTGTTTTTCTTGAATCTTGAAAGCGTAAATTATACTCAAATTACATTATTGGCATTTAGTGAACTTGACCAGAATTTACGTACTACATTAATTAATGTTCTGTTTTAGTTCGATTTTAGGAATTTATAATAAGAACGCCCATTTGACAGAGAACTCAAAGGAAGTATAAAGGTGGCTTTATACACGGTAAGTGAAGGTCGGGTCAGTACTAACTTCAAATCAAATTTAACATCGTCAGTCCGTATCGCGTCAGCACTGACTTGCCCCGAATCTGGAGTACTGATCCTGAGTAAGGCAGCTTCCATATTCCGCTCGACTAAAATCTAGAATCGCCATTAATTTAGACCCGTCTGTTTTATTTGCCCTGGAATCTCCTTTCCCACGCCATGACCAGATCATGCCGCCATCTCCCTAATAGAGCGCATAATAAATGACCACCTAACGTAGTCGACTAACACTAACATGCTCTAACTTACACCTCCGCTATTTCTAGAGACATCTTTGTTCTATGATACCACGAATACGGTATAATCTTCCAAGAGAGTCCAAGAGACTTGTGTCAAATTCAGATGTTGGAAGTTGAACTTGGAACTGTTGCAATGTAATGCTGGCTGACATCAGCTGAAAGGATGGTATAGGTTCTGAACTTCTATGAAACTCGATTCCGTCTAAAACATCTCCCAGGCACCTTTCTGCGTCTCATTGGTCAGTGGTCACTTCACCATTCGGGTGAGCCACAATCACAGCAAGTTGTCACGTGTAATTTAAGGTTTGGTTGGAATATAGCTATTTGACGTCACAGTTCGAACAATGCTCATATTCTGAGCTTTTTAACGTGATGCTCAGAAACGTAATCTTGCATTGATACATTACACGAGCATGGCATGCACCTATCTCGACCATTTCAGCTTATTGACACGTATTTCCATTATCTTTTCTGAGGGTTAGACTTTTGAGTGTTTCTGTGGCCGTCCTCTACCTCGCATACCTTCTGTCTTTCCTGCAATGTCGTATTAATTTATCGTGACGTAATAACTGGTCTAACATCTTTCCTCTTCTGTGTTCAATCGTCCTCTGTAGTGTTCTACTCTCCTTCAGTCTGTCCAGGACTTGCTCTTTTGACACCCTTTCCGTCCAAAATAATCAAGATTCAAGATTCAAGATTCAAATGTTTTTATTCAATATTCCATAAATAAATTATTTACATTGAACGTCAAAATATTATCTAAAGTAAAAAATGTATATAAATCAGATACTTATTACTATCTAATACTAAGTATCTAGCTACTTTTTTTTCTCCAGCTTCACTAGCTCTGATCGTTCTTGGAGAAGAAGCGTGGTAAAGAAACTCCAAGGATCTCGTGCTTAAAAAAATAATACATTTTGTAATGCAGGTAGGTGCTTAAAAAATAACACATTGGTAAGTGTGGTGATCGTGCGCTGAACTGGTTTAGTGCCAGACTTCTTTGTCATTTAGATAATCATCTATTCTGTAATACGCTTTTTGGCACAGGGTGTGCCTTACACATTTTTTGAATCGGGCCTCAGGTAAACTTAGGATATCTGTTGGGATCTTATTATAGAAGCGTATACAGTTGCCGAGAAATGAGCTTCTAGCCTTCTTAAGCCTAAGAGTTGGAATTGTAGGCTTGTGCTTATTCCTAGTATTTATATTATGATGGCTACCTAATGTGTCGAACTCTGCAATATGTTTCTTAGCATAAACAATGCTGGCGTAGATGTATTGACTTGCAACTGTCAGGATGTCAATTTCTTTGAAAAGTTCTCTTAACGACACTCTACTACCTAGTCTATAGATAAATCGGATGGCTCTCTTCTGCAAGATGAAGATGCTCTCAATATCTGCTGCCCGACCCCATAGTAGTAAGCCATATGACATAATACTATGGAAGTAACTAAAGTAGACAAGCCTAGCAGTTGCGACGTCAGTCAATTCCCTGATTCTTTTTACAGCATAAGCTGCAGAACTGAGCCTATGAGATAATTTCACAATATGAGGGCCCCATTGAAGCTTTGCATCAATAGTGATGCCTAGAAATACAGTTTCTTCTACCAGCTCTAATTTATCTTTTCCTAGAATAATATTGTTTTCTACCTGTATCACATTCGGTAGGGTAAACTTTATACATTTTGTTTTTTTAGAATTTAACAGTAAATTATTGGCCGTGAACCAATCTAATACACGTGAGAGAGCAGTATTTGCATCACTTAGGTCATCTTCTTGTCTCCTTATTTTAAAAATAAGTGATGTGTCATCAGCAAATAGTACTATCTCAGACATGTTCTCCACTATATGTGGCAGATCATTAATGTAAATAAGGAATAGAAACGGTCCTAAGATGGATCCTTGCGGAACTCCTATCTTCACCTGCGAACCTGCAGACTGTGTACGATTGATTTTTGTTGCGGGTAGGCATAGATAGCTTTTTTTTTTGTTGCGGGTAGGCATAGATAGCACAATAAATATTTTTGGTCCCAACAAATTTAATCATTAAAAATTGATAAAACACTAATTTACTTACATGAAAGTGTTAACTTATTAGACAACTCAGTCCTATTGCCCGTGGGAGTATCACTTCACACTACAACCGACTTTCGCACAGCACTACAATAATCCTTTGGCACTCATGGATCTCTACGAGACGCTAAGCAGAAATGTGGAGGAGATGTCTGAACTGTTCTCGTCGCGCATGGCTGTACACGAGAAGGAGCTGCAGGCCTCATCGTCGAAGACTGCTCCTGACCTCTCAAAACTGGCACGTGAGTTCTCCGAGTTCAAAGCATTTGTGACCTCTTCACTGTCCCTCCTCAAAGCCCAAACAGACTTGCTTTTGCTCGGGCTAGACCGTCATGAGATGTCATCACGAAGAAAGGTGCTTCTAGTACATGGTTTGCCAGAATCAGAGACGGAATCTGCTTCAACAACTATTGCCAGCCTACTAACTGGCAAATTGAGGATGAATCCGGACTGTGTCAATAGCGTCTCTGTATGCCACCGTCTGGGTGTTACTAAATCCAAACCCAGACCGCTACTGGTGCGATTTTCCAATTTTGCTGCCAGAAGCGCTGTCTGGGCAGCAAAGACAGCACTGAAGGGCTCTGGAATAGTAATTTCAGAGTTCCTTACAAAGGCGAGGCATGATGTTTTTATGACGGCCAGGAGGCACTTCGGCGTGCAGGGTTGCTGGACTACGGAGGGTCGGATCATGATCCTCCTTCCCGACAAGAGCCGTGCCAAGGTGGAACAGATGTCGGATCTTCGTCAACTGATGGAGCGTCATCCTAGCAAGGAAGCTGATGCACCGAAGACGAAGCCCGTGAAGAAGTCTGCGGAGCCAAAGGCTGGATCCTCAAAGCCCAAGACACCAACCCCCATTGCGCCTACGACATCTTCCAGACGCGCAGCACGGGGAAAATAATCCTGGATAACACTATACCATGCCGGAGTACCTTCTTTAACTGACCGGGTTATAGCGGAATCTTTTGTCTTGATGTTTTAGGGTAGAAGAATTAGTTATTTTATTTTTCTTTGTTTTGACGTTTCGTCATTTGATTGACAGAACCAACTTGTTTTTTTCTTTGTTCCTGTCACAATAAAATCACAGAGTAACTTTCAATGTTAGATTCTATAACGTCACTTTCCGCTCATTGGAACGCAATCGGAAGGCTCACATGGGTCGAATTATATCATTTATGATATAGGCCCGGGTCACATAGGTCGATTTTATTTGTACTTTTGGCTTTTTATTGTTTTGTTTCTCGTACTATTTTATGTTTCATGTAAAATTTTCCGTATTTCTTTTTGTAACGTACGAGGTTTCTTCCACACTCCCAGTGGTGCTACTGGGACTGAGTTGTGTTTATCATTATTTTATTGTTTATTTTTAGGAATAGGATTTCTATTCATATAGTATTATAATTTATGTAGGTATATTGTATTTATTTATGGATAGTTTAAATAATAGCTTTTTCTCATGCTCCTCCTCAACCGATGATTATGAAAGTGCTGGTGACGACTCCCTGGCTGGGCTGACGCTGCATGACCGACTGAGTGCGGTCTTGCAAGGTTGTCATCATAATCTTAATGTTGTGCACATTAACGCCCAAAGCATTCCGGCTCATTACTCTGATCTCTTGGCGTCCTTTAGTGGACAACGCATAGATGCCATTCTTGTCTCAGAATCTTTCCTTAAGCCCTCGCTACCCTCAACATTGGTTAGCTTGCCTGGTTTCAGACTTCTTCGTAATGACAGAACTGTGCGTGCCTGTGGCGGTGTAGCTATTTATTTGCGCTCTGACATCCCGTGCAGAGTTTTAAGCCAATCAGTCAGCCAGGCAACAGAATCCCCTGAACATCTATTTCTTGAAATCTTTCTGCGTCACACTAAACTGCTTCTTGGTGTCTATTACAGCCCAAATCTCCATATTAATTTCTTTAACGACTTCGAATCCCTATTACAATCTCTCTCTCCTCAATATGAGGACTCACTTATACTGGGTGATTTTAATACATGCCTTGTCAAGAATGATTCCCGCACTTCTAAACTGCAATCTCTTATCTCATCCTATAACTTCAATATTTTGCCTCTCTCCTCAACACATCATGCTCCCCATAGTAAACCATCCCTTTTGGACCTTATTATTGTTTCGAAACAGTCAAAGGTGGCCAAACATGGGCAACTTGATGCCCCTTTCTCTCATCACGATCTCGTCTACCTATCTTACAAAGTTCGTCCTCCAAAACATAAGGCAAAATATCTCTTGTTACGTAGCTTTAGGGGAATTGATTTGGACGCGCTTTTAGCGGATGTTGATGCAATGGACTGGTCGCCTGTCTCTGACAGCATTTCCTGTGATGAGATGGTTATCCGCTTTAATGCCATTGTGATGGCCATTTTTGACAAACATGCGCCAGTAAAAAGAGTCAAGGTAAGGCACCTGCCTGCCCCTTGGCTCACACCAGCTATAAAGCATCTGATGGCTAAGCGTGATCAGGCCAAACGCAGGTATAAAAAGGATCCCACAGACGATAACTTTGCCCACTTCAAGTTGCTGCGTAATCGCTGCAGTCGAATGTGTAGGGATGCTAAGAGACGGCACATACATGAGTCTATTGAGAAGTATAGTCCCGCCCAGGTTTGGAAATTCCTCAAGACGCTCGGGATCGGCAAATCTCCTGATACAGCCCCCACCAATGTTGATTTAAACGCTCTAAACAAACACTTTTCTACCTCTCCTGTCACTTTAGAAGACAATATTAAAAATGTTACTCTAAAAAATCTCAGTTCACAGCGAAAACCCGACTGCGCACCGTTCTCTTTCAAAACTGTCACAACGAGTGACGTTAAGAAAGCCATCCTCTCCATCTCTTCCAAAGCGGTTGGAGATGATCAGATCAGTTCACAGATGCTGTTACTAGCAATTGATGGACTTGTTCCTGTCATCACCCATATTTTGAACTTCTCGCTGGTGACCTGTTCATTCCCAGCCGCCTGGAAGAGAGCTCATGTCATTCCACTTCCAAAAACCACCAATCCTACCGCTTTTTCTGAATTCCGGCCAATTTCTATTCTTCCATTTCTTTCCAAAGTCCTGGAATCCATCGTAAATTCCCAGCTCTCCTCATTTCTCTCCACAAACGGTCTCCTCAACTCCTTTCAATCCGGCTTCCGTCCTGGTCACAGCACGGTTACGGCGCTGCTGAAAGTCACTGAGGACATCCGTTTTGCAAAAGATAATAAACAACTCACTGTGCTTACTCTGCTTGACTTCAGCAGCGCCTTCAACTGTGTTGACTTTGATATCCTCCTATCCATCCTCAACTCTCTTAACGTATCTCCTCTAGTGACAGAGTGGTTTGACACCTATCTCCGAGGACGCCAGCAGTGCATACGCTCTGACGATGATACCGCATCGGAGTGGTGCGAACTCTCAGCTGGTGTTCCTCAGGGGGGAGTCCTCTCCCCTCTGCTATTTTCCATCTTTATAAACTCAGTTACCCAGTCGCTGTCGTCTCGTTATCATCTCTATGCAGACGATCTGCAGCTTTATAGGCATTTTGAGGTGGAGGAGTTCGAGTCTGCTGTGGATGCCTTGAATGCTGACCTTTCATGCATTCTGAAATGGGCTCATCACTTTGGTCTTCTAGTGAATCCCAAAAAATCACAGGCAATGCTGATTGGCAGTCCGCACTTCTATATGGCTGCAATGACACAGCCGGAGGTCCCTGCGGTTGTCTTTGACGGCACACAGATTGCCTATGAGACAACCGCTAGGAACTTAGGAGTGCTCTTTGACTGTCATCTCTCTTGGGCCACACATGTCGGCGAGGTTAGTCGACGAGTCTATGCAACTTTTCATTCGCTCAGGCGTCTCCAAAGCTTTCTTCCACTTAAAACAAAAATTACTCTTGCTCAGTCTCTTCTTCTTCCCCTTCTTGACTATGCGGATGTCTGCTACTTGGACGCCAACGAGGAGCTGCTAGATAAACTCGAGCGACTTCAAAACCTGGGTATCCGGTTTATATACGGCCTACGCAAATACGATCATGTATCCCATTTCCGACATGAGTTAAAATGGCTCCCAATTCGTCTTCGCCGGAATGCACACATACTTACACTTCTCTATAAAATTCTACACGAACCCTCTACCCCACTCTATCTTAAACAACGCTTCCAGAGTATGCACTCCGGTAATCGACCAATACGATCTTTAAACTCCCATCTATTAAAAACACCCGTCCACAACACTAAGGTCTATGCTGATTCCTTTACAGCTCAGTCGGTCAGGCTGTGGAATGCCTTGCCGCAGAGTATCTGCACCAGTCCTACTGTTGGTATATTTAAGAAACGGTTGAAAGAGCATTATCTTTCTGTATCATAACTCCAAGTATTTATTTGTATATATTTTATCTATTATATATTAAATAGGTATTTAGTATATGTAATTTATATATTGATATCTTGTAGATCATGATTAGGTACTTGTTTTATTTTTATTGTTTATGTAGTATATTATGTGCACATTATGCACGCCCGCTTTTCACAACTATTTCGATCCCTCAAGGTTTGCTGGAAGAAATCTCTTACAGGGATAAGCTAGCCTTTGTACATGTGTTTTCTTACTGTTTTGTCCTCTAATCTGTTTGTGTGTACAATAAAGTAATAATAATAATAATTGATGTCAGCTTTTTGAACCCTCCCTTCCAAGTATGATCTCATTAGTTTTAAGCCTTTCCCCTTTACCCCGTAGTATTTTAATTTTATGAGAAGTGTTTCATGGTCTACACAGTCAAATGCCTTTGAAAGGTCACAGAATACGCCTATAGCATCTTTCTTATCCTCCCATGCGCTATAAATGTGCCTAACTAACATCACTCCCGCATCCGTCGTTGAGCGTCCTTTTGTGAAACCAAACTGTTGGTCGTGGAGAAGTTTATGTTTATCAAAGTATGATAGTAGCTGAGTGAGCACGACTTTCTCAAATATTTTACTTAATACTGGTAGGACTGAAACTGGTCTAAAATTTGTAGGATCTTGCCTATCGCCATTTTTAAATAATGGTACAAGCCTACTATATTTCATGAGGTCCGGAAATAGACCTTCATTTATACATTTGTTGAAAATACTAGCTAAGTGTGGTGCTAACACATGTATTACTGAGCTGACAATTTTTACTGACAAACCCCATAAATCTTCAGTTTTTTTTAGGTTCAACAATTTAAATGTTTTTACTACTATTTGGGGATTTATGTGAGAAAATGAGAATATTTGATCACTAGGTCGAACATTTTCTCTTAATATATTAGCTGCAAGATCCGGAGACGAGGCTAGATGAGCTGTTGTTTCTAATGGAATCTTTGTAAAAAACTTTTCGAATGCCGTGGCTATATCTTCATTTGATGTTATTACCTTATTATTGATATTCAGTGAAAATTCGCGCTCGCCTGTTTTAGTTTTACCTGTTTCCCTATTTATAATAGTCCAAATTGTTTTAGATTTATTTGCTGATTTGTCTATAGTGTTCTTTATGTGTGCGCATTTAGCTTTGTGGCAGACTGCCCTAAATATTTTTTGATATTTTTTAACATATTCTAGAAAACGGGGATCGTATGTGTAAGTTTTCTTCTCATATAGTGAATAAAGTGTATTCCTACTATTTCGAATGCCCTTTGTTGCCCACTCACTAAATCCTGTTTTATTACCTGTGCCTACTTTTTTCAGCTTAAACACTTTTCCAAAGCTATCTGAAACGACTTGAAAGAAGTCTCTGTAGTGATTATTTGCAATTTGTAAACTATTCGGACTAGGCAAATTACATTGTAGGTCTAGTTTAAAAGCATCTAACATTTTAATGGTTATGGGCCTACAAATAATGGTTTGCTCAGGTTTTTTTGAATCTATTGGAAAGTAAACAATTTGACCACTATGGTCCGATTTCAAACAATTTACAGTTAATGAGTCTAAATAATCACAATCGCAGAAAAAAATATCTAAGCAAGTGGCCGTGGTTTCTGTAATTCTACTTGGCTCCAAAAAAACAGTAGTTAAATTAAATGACTTAAGGAATATTGATAGTTTAGAGTGCAGAGTACAATCTACAAGCAAGTCTATATTAAAGTCACCACAGACCACAATTTTTTTATTACAACTGGAGGCCATTTTTAACACATCCTCCATTACATCTTGAAATGTACTGAAATCGCTTTTGCCTCGTCTGTATACGCCTACAATAATATGTTTGTCCAGTTCGACACACGAAAGTTCCACCACCATTTCAACAGAAAGTTTGCAAATGTCCTTGCGTTCTTTGTATTTAAGGCCATTTTTAATTATAAGTAAGGATCCCCCGTGTATTGCAAAGTTTCTATTGAAACAACTGGCTATTTGATAGTTATGTATAGCTAAATTCATTTGAGGCTCTAGTAGCCAGTGCTCTGTGATGCAAAGTACATCTAAATTAAATGTCTGCAGGAACAGCTCAATTTCAAGTAACTTTACAGAAAAACCCCCCTGTAGATTTTGGTTCGCTACAACCAGTTTCCTTACGGGGGGCACCTCTGCAGTCGGCGCTGACAGTTTAAATTAGCCGCTAAAACCCTACCCACATTAGGACTACGGGGTTTCTTTGCAACCTCCGAGTATGATACCTTATTTACTACAGGTCCCTGATTTATTGTCTTAACAATAATGGGGTCATAAATATTAAATGCCAACAATGTGGCAAGCTGTTTTTTTGAAGAAAGAGGTACATACATAGTATCCCTAGTCAGTACAAAGTTGCGAATAAACTTATTCGTATCGAAAAAATGTACTTGGTCACGGTGTCCAAAGGTCAAGTTGAACATGAGTGTGTTTAACTCATGTACCCGGTAATTTTCTTGTTCAGAAAGCGTCCTTGAATAGGGAAAAGCACATAAAATGATTTTCTTTACTTGAAGAGCTAATATGGAGTCAAAATGATTTATTAAATCATCAGGCTTGACGCCTGCGCTGTCCCCCATCAACAACACTATCGTACAGTTTTGGTCATAATTTCTATTAAGCATGCTGTTTACTAAGTGCATGTATGAGGCATTAGGTATACATATATTCTCTACCTGTTGATTTAAATTATTTTGTAATCTACTGCCTAACCCTACACCTAACTCATCTGAGTAAATTAAAGTCCTAAATTTAATTTCTTCTGCGCAGGTTATACCGCATCCTTCTTCTTGTTTCTCTGTGACCGGGGAGGGTGTTGTACTGCGTCCCTTTGTCATGCTTGGTGTTGTGGGCAGTCCGCTTGTTTCGGTGTCGGGCAGTAGTACCGGATCCAGCTGTACAGGGGCCGGTGTCTCTGGAACACTGCACGGTTCACGGCGACGACGGAGTCGACGGCGGCGGCTGCGGCGGCGAGATCGTCCACACAGCTCCAAGCCTTGTGTCTCGACTAGAGCATGGAATACCGAAGCCTTTTCCCAATACCGGTATTCATTCGGTATCAAAATTTTAAATACCGGGATACCGGTTTTTCGGTATTTTTCGGTATTAAATTTTTATAATATTAAAAATCATTGAATTGTTATAAAATAGACAAATAGAAAATTAAAAATAAGTGAGTTTATTTAATTGAACGATAATATTAATTTATACTAGCTTTTGCCTGCGATTTCGTCCACGTAGACTTTTTTTCCGTTATCGACAATACCAGACGAATTTAGTTCGTAATTTATAGTCTATGTTAGTCTGGTTTCTAAGCTATCTCCATTCCTTCTTGCAAATTCGTCCTGCAGTTCTAGCGTGAAAACAAATACACACACTCACTCACAAACTGTCCGCGCACTCGGAGAAAAAGTTGCAGAATCAGAATATTCTTTGCTGTACTACAAAAACATTAAAAGGACCGTCCGCAATCCGCATTAATAAATCGTAATGGGCAATTTTCTGACAGCTTATGAGTTGTAGTTCCAAATTTGTAACTGGATGTCGCTGACGAGATATGTTTTTTAAAAGCCAGTTTGCGCTCGTTGGGCTTCGTAGATACGTCCAAACACAATATTTAGGTATTGGTGATGGAGCAAAATGTAGTGTTTCCGGTTCTACCATTCACTCATACAAGAACAATAACAAAGTCGTGCACTTTTTCATGTACCAAAATGGAATGAGGTGAAAGATGAAGTCACAGAGCAATGAAGTGAAAAGTATTTTCGCTGTAGTAAGCACGAATTTAATATGTCGGATCAACGCCATCTGTCACAGCTTTATTAACTATTTTTTATTTTTTAAAGCTGTCAGAAAATCCCCAATTGAAGCCGTCAAATGGGAGCCTATTTTGGCACCATTGCGTTACAGGCTAAGGCCCCTGGACTGCAGTCCAAAATAAGAAAGTAATCGGTTTTAATTAATAAACAAAAACCGGCGTTTATAATTATAGGTTTTTACAAAAAACGTTTTTTTTTAGGTTTCTACAACCGGTTCACATCACTATTCCGCACGGCGCACTCGCACGCAGCGCATGCACGCAAAATTTTGATATTCCACACTTGTTTCAGAGTTTTATCTGTAATACCGAAAATACCGAAATGCCGGTATTAAGATAATACAATACCGGTTTTTCAAATGTAGATATTTAGTCCGGGATCCCGGTTTTTCGGTATTACCGAAAACCGGTATCCATGCTCTAGTCTCGACGGGGTCCAGCTGTAGAGAGGCTGGACCTCCAGACCGGTCGCACGTTGGTGGCAGGGACGGCAGTGATGATTGGTCCTCGGAGGCATTATTGTTGAGATTCAAGTTGGACTCAACCAGTTGCAGGTTGTCCTTACTTAATGCAATCAACCCGTTCATCGATGAGATGCAGTCGTTGTAATCTATTTGTACATTTGAGTACTTACATGTTATTTCTAGTAGTTGATGTTCAAAGTACTCTACTTGCGCTTTTAACTCTGCGATTTGCAGTTCATAGTCCACTTTGCTATTATACAGCTCCTTCTGGTAGTCAGCTACTTGTGTAGCTAGCTGCATTTTTTGCCGATGGACTGGAACGTTGTTGAGACTCTTCCTATTTTTCTTAACTAGTTTTTGGACCTTGTGTATGTACTTATTGGTCTTTATGTATTTCTTTAACTTTGTGGTGCTATTCATACTGTTTCTGTTCTGAATAGTGTAAGATTTCTCGCTGGCGGATGTAAGGTCAATAATTGGTATGCTAGCGTCACCCATAATCTCATTATACAAAGATAAAGTATTAACACTTTCTTTTTGTGCGTTTTCCTCGCTGATATGTTGTAACTGCTCGTGGGCCTCGGCAAGCTGGTGTTCCAGAGAGTGAATTTTGTGCAGGGCCATATCGTGAACACTGTGACACTTGTTGTAGGAGTCGATTTGTTGTTGTAGTTCGTCTCGCTGTGCACTGAGATCTTGGCACTGGATGTCCATCACGCTGAGTTCTTCTTTAAGTTGTGAAGTCTTCTGGTTTTGTTTCTGTATTTCCAGTTCACTCTCTTCTCTTTCTTGGAGTAGCTTGTCGCATAGTTCCTTGCTTGACTTAAGCTCGAGCAAAGTCGCCTTCAGCCTCAGCTCGATGTCACGTACGGTTGTCTTGCTGCGAGTCATCATGCTGAAAAATACGGGAATTGGTGTCAGTATCTGACCGCGCAAGATGCTAATTGCAAGTAGCTAGTGGTTTATACGTGTGTAAGGCTGTAAAGTGTGAGTTTTTGTTGTCTGGGGCTGAAGTTTTGTCGTCAAGTTTGCTTCCGCTTATTGCCAAGCAAAATGAGCCAAAACGGTACCTGAGTGCGTGTGTGGGTAGTATCTCACGTATGAGAGGTATTTTACAGTACGTTAGTTGTTATTTCTATGTAAAACTAGGTCTAATGTGAGAAAAACAACAATACTTCCCCGGTTTATTCCGTTGGTTTTTGAACCTTGTGACCGTTCAATCTGCCGGTTGTCGAATTATCCTCCAGATAGTTTGTTTTACACTTGTTTTTATTCGTCATAGGTGCACACTATTATTCTACGTTAATTACACAGTTATGATACAATAAACACTTTAAAATACTATAAAACATTAATTATTTGACGGAGCTAACAGCTGTCCGGACTGGGGTTGCCAGTCGAAAAAAATCTCTTCATTCTTCTCCAACACCATATTTCGTTCTAGAGAAGGTGAATGACTTAAGGGTGGACGATAGCAGCGTGGCGGGAAATTCAAAATTTTCACAGTTTTTTACATTTTGGAGCTAAATTGAGCTATTTTTGCTTAGCGATTTTTCGTTCGCGGCAATAATATACGAGTAGTATTCTTTTCATTATTGTAAACAACGAACAACAATAATTTTGCCGATTATGTGTTGTCGTCAGCAAGTTTTTTGGGAAGGGCCACTGCTTTGTAGACCAGAACACATAATCGGCTGAATTATTGTTGTTTTTTTGTTTACAATAATGAAAAGAATACTATGTTATTGCCGCGAACGACGTTTACACGACGAGTTTAGCTACAAAATTTAAAAAACTGTGAAAATTTTGACTTTCCCGCCACGTTGCTACAGGCTGCAAAGGAACTGGCTTGTGACCGGAGTGCGTGGAGATTGCTGCACCAACAAGAGTTTACTCTATGTTCAGTGATGATGAGACTTCTGAGTAGAATACCCTCTTCGCAGCTCGAGCTTTGTTTCCAAGAGTCGCCAGCGATCCCGGCACGCCTGCCTGGGACAAGTTTACGTCCTCGAGAGGTTTACTTCGTATTATCTAACTATCTAACTGGAGTCGTGGCGTCCCTCACGATGCATAGTCAAGTAGGTGCATCGGACAACTGAGCCGGCGACCAGTGTTGCCAACAATTTTATTCCGCGACTAAACACCACCCGCCAGAATTCCACTAAAAACCCAAAGTTTTGTTATAAATCATCGGTATTCTAGTTAATTAAGTATTCCGAAAATTACCTCTTTTGGACGAAAAACTAAACTAAGGCCTTTGCATCTACGTAATGAGATGATTTATACAGCGTTCAGTGGCACCTTCACTCACGCTAGATAGGTGAAGAGACCACTCGGCGCTGCAGTGCCTGGGACATTGTTTTTTAGATGGAGTAGGCTTGCCCAGCACCTATACCATCCTGACAGCTCTTTGGACGAAGGGGCTTTTATAAATTAAAGTTTTTCAATAACTCAACATTTAAGACGAAAACGTAAAAATAAATCCTTTAAAATTTAAAATAATTTATGTTTTTTATTTTTCATTCAAAAAACAGCTAAGTGGCTGTCCCGAATCCCACCAGAAATTCCACTAACCACTCGATTGATATACCCAACAGGCGGGGGGTCCAAGCACCAGACCTAGTGGTGATTCCACTTAGGTGGCAACACTGCCAGCGACTTGCGAGATCCCGAATTAATGGACAGGGTAACTGTAGGCAATGCCTGGAAATAGCGCTTTGTTCCTACTGCCTTTTATTGCCCGCGGGTAATAAGGATGTGCTAAAAGAAGTGAAGACGGCTTGATGGTTCTCAGAGATACGGTAGGACTTTAATACTTAAAGATGTATTAAAAGTAGAAAAAAATCGCTCGGGCGGAAAGAACTAGAACCTGCAACCTCTTGCTGTACAGTTTTTGAATTTATTATACTCGTAAATCTTTAAAATGTTCCCTTTGCTTTTATTGAATAGATCAGCATTTTTGACATAGAAATAGTAGAAATTTAAGAAAAATGGTTCTAGGTATTTAAGAAAATCTGTTGTAAGATCTTTTAATAGATTAGTGTGTTTTTTTTTTGCTAAAACTAAATGTAAGTTGACATAATATTTTCTTAGGTTTGCACGAGCACTATACATAATTTAAACACAGATTTTAACGGATTTAACACTCGTTTTATTAACTTTTTACATTTTCCCAACGTTTCGAGACCTTTGCAGGGCTCGTGGTCGCGGTAGACTGAGGTGACAGCTGTCTTGTATGTCTTTGTTGATTGAAACTACCCTCGGTTATGAACATAATTAGACATTGACTACCCCCGTTACGGATACAAATTAAAAAGTAAAAAAGTATTTTTAATAACGTTCCTGACTACGGAGAAGAGCTCCCAGTGACGTGAGATCGTGTAGATGTGACCATGGCTCGAGGTTTCAACCGATGGAGGATCGGTTCCCAAACTGAGGGGGTAGTCAGGAACGTTATTAAAAATACTTTTTTACTTTTTAATTTGTATCCGTAACGGGGGTAGTCAATGTCTAATTATGTTCATAACCGAGGGTAGTTTCAATCAACAAAGACATACAAGACAGCTGTCACCTCAGTCTACCGCGACCACGAGCCCTGCAAAGGTCTCGAAACGTTGGGAAAATGTAAAAAGTTAATAAAACGAGTGTTAAATCCGTTAAAATCTGTGTTTAAATTATGTAAGTTGACACTTTAGACTACTTTTTTCAGCTTTCCTTTATCAATAACACATTAATCTTTCAGCCGCAATCTTCCCAAGAGATATTCAAATATTTACCCCAATCGATCTAAATTTCAAACTAAGTCTGATTACTTTTAAAACGACTTTCGTACCCTGAGAAGACTCTACTCCTATCTTTCTTAAACTTCTCAACAAAATGTCTCGGTCGGCGGTTTTTTCACCCCGTTCCAACTTCCATCCCATGGGATGGGAGTTTCTAACCAGCATGTGTAGCATAAGGTTGGGTTAGAGCGTATCCAATCCATGGGTTTACAACTCTAGCTATCTCACTGTACGGTAAACAAAAGAGTGAGCTACATACACCGTACATTTTAGTGGTTTTAAAGCTGAAGGTATTTTGTTGCACCTGGTGATTCTGAGCCAAATTACAAAATTTCATTAAAAATTCGCGAAAAAAAAATCATTTCCTTCCAGTGCAACAAATTACCTTCGGCTTTAAAACCACTAAAATAGCACGGTGTATAGTTATAACCCCCTTATGCATTGCCTTACCCAGCCTTATACTACTTGCTGATAAATTATACTGACTCCATGCAAAGTATCAAGCGCAGAAAAGTGCCTGGAAGGCTATCGATGCGTTTCGGAAACACTTTCGAATGAGGAAAAATAACAACTACCGGAAAATTCAAAAATTCGACACTCGAAAGTGTCTAACATTTAAAAACATAAAAGGTCAACAAGCTGCACAATATCTTACAAACTAAAGATCTCGTCTCGGCCCGCGGTTTTCCTACCCCATCCCGTGGGAACTACCTGATCGGCCCCATGCAAAGTGTATGGCAAGTAGGGTTACCATCCATCCCATTTATCTGACTGAAGCAGGTACGCACTTGATCCTAGCAAAATGACCAGTATTTGTCAGGCAGGATCGAGTACCCAAGACAGCACGTAGACCCTGACTCGCGTGCACTCTATTGACTTACGTTACGGGTGACTTTGCAACGAAAGTGTAAGGGTGTAAGTTCTGTCGTGTGAACTCGTGTGTACATAATTTTCACGAACTTTTTGATTAGAATAGATGTTTTTAAATTTAAAAAAAAGGCTGCTGGCGGTCGATTTAAAATCGATGCAAATGGCATATAATTTTTAAAATGTCGTGTTCGATTTTAAAAATTTCGCACAAAGCGCATCACCAGCCTTGACTCAGGTCATTAATTTTAATATAATTGTAACAAAATCCGAATTTTACAAAAATGAAATGGTAACCCTACTGGCAAGGGTACGCTATTGACTATTCACACACGACACAACGGGTGAGAGACTACCTGCGTTATGCAAAATGTCTAGAGTGGAATTATTTTTGGACGGATCGTCGGTTTTAACGGTTTTCTTGTTAGAAAATGGTTTAAGGCTGGAAGATAGCAGCGTAGCGGGAAATTCAAAATTTTTACAGTTTTTTACATTTTGTAGCTAAACTGAGCTATTTTTGTTCAGCGATTTTTCGTTCGCGGCAATAACAGAGTATTCTTTTCATTATTGTAAACAAGTTTTTTGGGCAGTGCCACTGCTTCGTAGACCAGAACACATAATCGGCTGAATTATTGTTGTTCTGTTGTTATAATTCTATGTTATTGCCGCGAACGAAAAATCGCTGAACAAAAATAAAAGGCAGTTTAGCTACAAAATGTAAAAAACTGTGAAACTTTTGAATTTCCCGCCACGTTGCTATCGTCCACCCTTAAATAGCTTTATTCCTGAAACGTCAACTTAAATATTTCAGGAATAAAGCTTTTTAAAATTGCCTTGTATAAACTGGGAAAGCCTACTCTACCTAGATTAGAAATATACCTAACCCAACACAGGTATTGCAACGTCCGAGTGATCAGATCACACACATGACTGTGTCAGGATTGTATGGGTGACCGACTGTATGATGCTGATAAGAATTTCGGCCTGTTGCAAGAGTGTGCTATCCAAATAAAGCGCGGGTATTCTCTCAGCATGATGTTATCACTGTCTTCCCAATAATCAACATCATCATCATCATCAGCCCACTTCTGCCCACTGTTGGGTATAGGCCTTTTTCCCCTCGCGCCATTTCTCACGGTCCCTAGCCATCCGCATCCATGGACCCTCCGCCGCAATGACGATGTCGTTGTCTTCCCAATTATTTCATAAAATTGTATCAGACCAATATCGACCCAGGGCACGGGGCCACAGGTTAATGAAACGGCCATACCGACGTCTAACACTGTTTACACATCCCCGAAGCTTGGCACTAGACATGTGTAGGTAATGCTATATGTTATTACACAACGGTGTCATGAAATATTAACCATTACACGAGAGAATAAAGCATGGCACATAGCATTTCATTACACTAGATGACATGAAACATGACACATGGCATTTCAGCACACTGTACGTACTGCAATGAAAGTGTGCTGAAATACCATGATGTCATGTTTCATGTCTGCAATGAAGAAATACCATGATATCATGTTTCATGTCTGCAATGAAGAAATACCATGATTTCATGTTTCATGTCTGCAATGAAGAAATACCATGATGTCATGTTTCATGTCTGCAATGAAGAAATACCATGATGTCATGTTTCATGTCATCTGGTGTAATGAAATGAATAACTGTACTGCAATGAAAGTGTGCTGGATTATGACGTGTCATGTTTCATTCATGACGTGTCATGTTTCATGGCATGTCATGTTTCATTTCATGACGTGTCATGTTTCATGGCATGTTTCATTTCATGACGTGTCATGTTTCATGGCATGTCATATTTCATGACATGTCATGTTTCATTTCATGACGTGTGCTGAATTGAATTGTTATGTGTCATGTTTGGTGCTATGATATAAGGTAATATCACGCGGTATGAAATGTCATGAAATATATCATGACTTCGAAGTGCACTGTTTCGCGCATGTCTACTTGGCACGATTGCGATTCACTCAATCTCCTATGTGGTCAGCCGTGGCGACCTGCGTCTAACCTAACATGACCCGTCCCTTACTCTTGAAGAACCGAACGGGGGTCGAAACATGTTGCTGACCACTGAGAAAAATGTCTACCTAGTTAATTTATAGGTAACATTGCATTGATGACGGGCTAAGTAGTAAGGTATTTCACTTCACGAATTAGAAAAATGGGAATCCGGAGAAGAACGAAACTGACTGACATTCAGTATGTAACGTGATGTCAGGTGCGTATTCTGGATGTCTACCTCATTCTTGCGTAACAAATGCGGATTTTAGGATTGCCGTAAGGCGCTTCACCTTCCAAAGTGGAAACTTGTAGCATCTACGAATCATTCTGAAAAAGTTTAGGTCTGTAATTTTGTAATTCTGATGGAATATAAAACAGTTTACATTTAAATTGGAATTTGCGTCTAGAGTAAGCCTGCCTGTTAACAAAGTAAAGTTCACCTCCCCGTTGAACCAATTACACCCTTGTACCTTTTGCTTTAAGGTTCTTTATAGGGCTTGTGTTGACGTGGTTAGCGAGTATAGTCCGAAGTTACATGGCAATCAATGTTTGACATCAGCGAGGTCAGTTTATGTTGGTTCACCGTGTTATATGGGGTTGGTACCAGGTTAGCTTAGACCGTTGGGAGAATGAAGATTTTTTGCGTGGCAGAGTTATAGCAGAAATAGTTTTCGTTTTTGCTGAAAATTCTGGTTTCCAATTTCATCAGTTGGCCGGGTCGCTCATTGATTTGATGAGAGTCGTGATTTCCTGATTTCAACGATCGAATAAGGTCTACCGCGCTTGGATTTCAACGATCGAATAAGGTCTACCGCGCTTGGATTTCAACGATCGAATAAGGTCTACCGCGCTTGGATTTCAACGATCAAATAAGGTCTACCGCGCTTGGATTTCAACGATCAAATAAGGTCTACCGCGCTTGGATTTCAACGATCAAATAAGGTCTACCGCGCTTGGATTTCAACGATCAAATAAGGTCTACCGCGCTTGGATTTCAACGATCAAATAAGGTCTACCGCGCTTGGATTTCAACGATCAAATAAGGTCTACCGCGCTTGGATTTCAACGATCAAATAAGGTCTACCGCGCTTGGATTTCAACGATCAAATAAGGTCTACCGCGCTTGGATTTGCCGCTAGGGGCGCTAGTGTTGTGTAAGGTCTGAAATGTCACTGTTTAGTTATGCTGGTAAAAAAGTTTACTTGCATTAAAATCATATGTAACTAGTGGTTCGCCCCGAACTATGAACTCGCGACCCCATATAAACTTAATAATAATAATAACCCCCGTTAAATAAATTGTCACGCCCTCTGTTAGGAAGTAGAATAACAATATAATTGTTTTTTTTTTAAATAGATGGCGCTGTTTTGTATTTTCTAATCTGGACTTTGGACCTTAGCAATTAGCAAAATTTTTGGTTATTTTTGGATTTATTGGATTAAAATAGAGTTCTTGTTACGGATTATTTCGCGACCCGTAAAAGTTTATTTTTATTGTTTCCACTGAGTTTTACGTCCGATATCCACAATATTGTTTCCAAACAGAATTTGTATTATAGTTCACTTTTGTTAGTTTTTATCACTGGTTTCACTGTTTACTGATTAGATTACGTTTTTATCACTTTTAAAATCACTTTTTAGCACTATTTTAATGTTACTGAGAGGCAGCAGTGGCGCCCTCTCTCATCCCATATAACCTAAACAACCCCATATCTCGGCAACCCCTCGACCGATTTGGCTCATGTTCGAACTTAAAAATTCTCTTTGCCTCATTTACCTGCCTACCGAATTTCATGACGATCCGACTTAATTTACTCAAGTTATCGTCGAACGAACATTCATACATACATACATACATACATACATACATACATACATACATACATACATACATACATACATACATACATACATACATACAAACGCCGGATTGTTCCAGTAGACTCGGAGAACTTCGCTCGCTTCGCTCGCTCGTTCAATTAAAAAAAACGTTCTAACTAGTGATGTACGCTTGGAAACATTGCCACTCCCGGCAATGTTTCCACTGGAAACATTGCCGGAAAGTTTCCGAAAGATTCCCAATGTTCCCATAAATTCCCAGTAATGTTTTTGTTTATAATTCATGCTTATTCTTGAAATATCGCGTTCGTTAATCACGTGACAATGCATAAGCGTCTTTCCTTACAGTGTTGCCATATAGAAACTGCATAAAATCGGTATTTTCTTTTAAAATTCCATCAAATCCCTACTTTATGCCAATAAAAGTGAATTATTCTTATGATTTACATATATTAGTGAAGTCAATCATGCTGATTCTTGAAATATCGCGTTTGTTAATCACGTGACAATTCATAGGCGTCTTTCCTTACAGTGTTGCCATATAGAAACTGCATAAATCGGTATTTTCTTTAAAAATTCCATGCAATCCCTACTTAATGCCAATAAAAGTGAATTATTCATATGATTTACATATATTAGTGAAGTCAATCTTCAATAAAACTCAGAGTTATTGTGTTTGTCTTCAACCATTGGCTACCGATGTTATGCTCCTTGACAATGGTCAACAGTGGGCTGATTTGATTGACTGATCGCGGGTTTCTATAATATACAAAATTATTAATTTTAGTAGGTTGCCCCGAACTGTAAACTCGGGATGTATAGGTACATTTCCACAGGTAAGCCATGAAACTTGGTAGATGAATGAATTAGACGACGGGGTAGGTACTCTAAGAAAAAGGCTCGACGAGATCTACTCGATAAAAGTATCAAAACTTTAACTGTCCATATCTCCTAAACGGCTAATTCTAGACCCATGTTCATGGTACTCTAAGAAAAGGGCTCGACGAGATCTACCCGATACAAGTATCAAAACTTTAACTGTCCATATCTCCTAAACGGCTAATGCTAGACCCATGTTCATGGTACTCTAAGAAAAGGGCTCGACGAGATCTACCCGATAAAAGTATCAAAACTGTAACTGTCCATATCTCCTAAACGGCTAATGCTAGACCCATGTTCATGGTACTCTAAGAAAAGGGCTGGACGAGATCTAAGTAAAGTATCAAAAAGTTTTGATACTTTTATTGGGTAGATCTCGTCAAGCCCTTTTCTTAGAGTACCATGAACATGGGTCTAGCATTAGCCATTTAGGAGATATGGGCAGTTAAAGTTTTGATACTTTTATCGGGTAGATCTCGTCGAGCCCTTTTCTTAGAGTACCATGAACATGGGTCTAGCATTAGCCGTTTAGGAGATATGGACAGTTACAGTTTTGATACTTTTATCGGGTAGATCTCGTCGAGCCCTTCTCTTAGAGTACCATGAACATGGGTCTAGCATTAGCCGTTTAGGAGTTATGAGCAATTAAAGTTTTGATACTTTTATCGGGTAGATCTCATTGAGCGAGCGTCATGATCACTTTCACTGATTTGATTAGTCTAATAAAGGAATGTCTAAGATTAATGAATAAGCTCTACTAAACTGTTAGTGAGAAGAGTTTAAACCATGTTTAAACTCCGACTGTGCGGGAAGAGTTTAAACTATGTTATCAATGAGCATTCTGTAATACCACCGTGAAACCCTCATTTCTTATAAACGACATAAAATGGCTGAACACACATGCCACCTGTATAATTTTTGATTTATGAGCAAAAATAAAAAATAAACATTTTTTTTTTTCTTCTAAGTTCATGTTATGCATGTAGGGTCATTGTGGGAACGGTGGATCAGGGGTACACAGTGAAACATCGTTTTTTCGAAAAGAAATAATGTCCTTATATAGGCTATCTCTTGCCCGGGCCTGTGTTTCAAATACACTCTGCCACTGCATCAGTCAGAACACCAATGCGGCCTCGCTTACAAGTGCCAGTGGAGGTTTTGTGTTCTGCGGTGTGAAAATTAAAAAAAACAACTAAGTTTTGATGATTTCTCTGCATAAATCTATTGACATTATGCCCATAGTTAATACTTTTTCAAGAACACTATTTATAAAGCGTTACTTTGCGTGTAAGTCTCCTTCTCTTCTTTAGTTAAAAGTTTGTGTTATGACGCCAAGAAAATAAAATGGCAGGTCGGTACACAGTGGATAGTTAGCTAAGGGGAAACAGTGGATCGTGATTCACTGTGTACCCTCACATTTGTCTTTAGTGACTGTCTAATATGTAACAAAGATAAACGATTTAAAGCAAGTTACCTAGCTAGATTTGGCTTTTAAAGTTTATTCATTTTATAAAAAAATAATGTTCCGTTTATTTTTGATCTTAGATTTGCCTAAGATTTTTTTTAAAGCTAGAATGGCTAGATTTTGTTGATATTTTAAGATAAAAACCGGCTGAGTGCGAGTCGGACTCGCGAACGAAGGGTTCCGTACCATTATCTATAAAAACGGCAAAAAAAAAACTTTTTTTTGTATGGGGGCTCCCATACAAAAAAAAAGTTTTTTTTTGCCGTTAACTAATGCCCCTTAACTATAAATTTTATTTTAATTTAATTATTAATTTTTGAAGGGAATATACAACTCAATATTCTGTGAATATTTCAAGCGTCTACCTGTTGCTCTTATCAATATTGAGCAAAAACGAGCAAAAAAATCACGTTTGTTGTATGGGAGCCCCCTTAAATATTTATTTTATTCTGTTTTTTTATTATTTGTTGTTATAGCGGCAACAGAAAGACATCATCTAAGAAAATTTCAACTTTCTAACTATCACGGTTGATGAGATACTCCCTGGTGACAGACGGACAGTCAGAAGGACAGACAGACGGACAGCGGAGTCTTAATAATAGGGTCCCGTTTGGCACCCTTCGGGTACAGAACCCTAAAAATACTTGTGTTTATAAAATTGTTTAGGTTTTGTCGAAATTTTCACTTTTCCTTAAAAGAATAATATTAAAGATTTTGTTGCTTTCTTAGGCAAATAATGTCTTATTTTTTTGCTAATATGTTTAACATTTAGTTGAATTTTCTTTATCAGATTTTATGATTTTAATATGTAATAAAAAAAATTACAAGGACCTATTTGTTTTCCATAAAATAAACTGTTATTCCCTGTGTACTACTGCGATTCACTGTGTACGTGCACGTGATCCACTGTATACCCATATAAGTACACAGTGGATAATTTCCCTTTTTGTAAAAAAACGTCTGTAACATTCAAACTATTGCATATAGATAGAAGCTGTATTAGAAAAAAACTTAGATCAGTAGTGTGCCTTTCTAGGTTTTTTAATAAGAAAGTCGTGAGAACTGAATTGTTGTCTGTAGGTTGCTCTGAAAAATGAGTGATCCACTGTTCCCACAATGACCCTAAGTATGCTACGGAACCAACGCTGCGCGAATCCGACTCGACCTTGGCAGGTTATGGTAGTGTGTGGTTAGTAAGGATTTTAAGTTTTAGCTGTTTAAATCCAGAATTCCGTACTTTATGATTATGACATATCATAAAGGGAAACTGTAACCATTTTAGTTGTTTAAAACGTTGCGGGCGACTGTTCCATTATGTTTATCATAAAATTCATCACAGCACTATGCAAGATCATCGATATTTGCATAAATAATGGTAAAGTTTACCAACAAATATCCCGAGAAAGATTGCTTGGAAACTTTGCCGGAAATAAACTGGAAACATTGCCAGGAACATTGCCGGAAACATTCCCAATGGGAAACATTGCCGGAAATAAACTGGAAACATTGCCGGAAACATTCCCAATGGGCTGGCAGTTTTCAAAGTTATGGGGTTTTTATTGCTAATTCATTACCTGGTGTATAGAGAATCCAAAATCATGTACAATTCAGCAAACAAATATTGGAATATCTCAAGATTTGAGCAAAGTTCCCAGTAAATTCCCAGTTGGGGAACATTGCCGGCAATGTTGCCGGCAATGTTTCCAGCGATTGGCAATGTTCCCGGGAACGGTACATCAATAGTTCTAACTAGTGGTTCGCCTCGAAATCTGAACTCGTGACCCCATATCTTAGCAACCCCTCGACCGATTTGGCTCATGTTCGAACTTAAAAATTTTCTTTGCCTCATTTACCTGCCTGCCAAATTTCATGACGATCCGACTTAATTTACTCAAGTTATCGTCGAACGAACATTCATGCATACATACATACAAACATACATACATACATACATACATACAAACATACAAACGCTGGATTGTTCCTGTAGACTCGGAGAACTTCGCTCGTTTCGCTCTCTCGTTCAATAAAACACATCGAGCAAGGCCCCTTTTGTACGAAAAAAAAAATTAACCCAATTTTCCGAGAGATAAAATTGTTTCAAAGCAGTGGTTAGTAGCGGGACAGCAACTATTTGCCGTAATTAATCTCAGGTATTGCAAAATATTCACTAGTGGTTCGCCCCGAACTGTGAACTCGCGACCCCATATAAACCTAACAACCCGATATCTCGGCAACCCCTCGACCAATTTGGCTCATGTTCGAACTTAAAAATCCTTTTAATTTCATTTACCCGCCTACCAAATTTCATAACGATCCGACAAAATTTACTCAAGTTATCGTCGAACGAACATTCATACATACAAACATACATACATACAAACATAAAAACGCCGGATTGTTCCAGTAGACTCGGAGAACTTCGCTCGCTTCGCTCGCTCGTTCAATAACATTATTGCAATTAGAAATAAACCCGCGTAGCCCATACAGACAGTGACATTTTTGTACCTCGCGCTACACAAGCAACCCTAGCGGGAAATTTGAGCGCCGTAGCCTTCGATCAAGGATAAAACTAGATACCTACAACATAGAACTCTGAAATGTGTCTGGAAAAATAGATGCCCAAATTGCCTTTGGGAGCTTATTTGCTCGTAGTCCATGCAATTAAAGTAAAACTGTACACTAATGCAATAAGATTGACATTCGAATATTAGACGTATGGTCGAAATGATGTTTCGTATTGTTCTATTGCTGATATCTTTTGTTTCTGTGGGGACAAGTTTTTAATGTGATTTTATACGTAATGCGGATTCTATGGAATTTAGTTCGGTGGCCGTAGCCCTCATTGAGCCATTCAGTAAGTCTTATCGATACTAATGTTTTAAGCTCTTTTATTACACAGCCTGAACATTCTGTTGGAGGTGATAGGGAGGATCAGCCAGCACCATTCAACGAGGGCTTAAACGGTGAATTTTAGCCGTCGAAGAAATCGTCTTAGTGAGAAATACATGTTTGCTCACGATGTTGCTAACGTAGTTTTGCGGCTATTAAACGTTGCACACACGCAAGTCTTTTAAGTATGTAGCAAGCAAGCTGTAAGCTGTACCGGTAAGTCTCCATAAACTGACCGTACAGCCAATCTCCTGGTTCCCGTTAGTGGATCGCTGCTCATATCCGTAAACCTTGATCGGAACGCAATCGGTTTTTGCACCGTCCTAGTATCATTAAGCTATCATCAATATCATGGATGTAACTGTGGTGGCCTACCGCTTCTTACAGAGTTGTTTGACCCGAGGGTTCCCCAGGTATTGTGTTGTTTAATTTTTTTGCTGTGCAGTTTTAATGGATGTCTGTGTTATTGGCGGCGGAAACAAATAAGGCTATGCTCGCATTAAACTTGGTGTGGTTATAGTGCAAGCTCTGGTATCTATGTTTAAAAATTATGGAAACCGGGTAAGTGTAAGTCGGACTTTTGCTAGGGTTCCCTGATTATACAAAAAATAATAATAATTGCGTGGTCGTACGGAACCCTCGGTGCACGTGTTATCGCACATTATCGTTTTATTGAAAAAAAAACCTCGTTCTAAAACCTGCCCCAGGCAATACATCGTCTGATCAGCCTCCTGTTCTGGTGGCCTTAAGTTTAATACTAAAGTAGTGTAAGAATAAGATCACTCAAAGGGTATTGGCTCGGAGACAGTTTGATGTGAACTTGATGGCTTCAATCAGACGTGACTTACGTCCTAATGTCTTTACTTGGAGGAAGATTTAATTACCTACTATTATGGCCCGGCTGCACACTCCACCTTGCCTGCACGATTCCAAAGCTAATGCATAACTGTATGTACACACGACAGCACGTCGACCTTTACACGCTAGCATTCTCCTCGGTTACGTTACGGGCAACTTTACAACCAAAGTGTACAGTCTGACGTGCTGTCGGGTGTACGGTCGGTCACAGTCTTCTTCTTCTTTGTATTGCCTCTCCAGTCTCCACTCATGGAGGTTGGCCGTCAGCTCTTCATATTCTTTTCTATTTCTTGCCAAGCGAAATAGATGTTCGACGCTGGCTATCTCCGTCCATTCCTTGATGTTTCTGAGCCACGACTTTCTTCTTCTACCAGCACGCCTCTTCCCCTCAATCTTGCCCATCATGATGACCCAACTCATCCTTCGGTAGCACCACATCTCGAATGCCTCATGACACCTACTTCTACAGGGTGCACTCTAAGTCGATAGCGGAACTTTAAGTAGACTGTCTACTGATCAATACAAATAACTTGTACAAGGTGGCGAAAAAAATGGAGCGAAAAAAATATCAGCTGTTCCATACAAAAGGTCGACTCAGTACTGCGCCAAATGTATGAAACAGCTGATATTTTTTTCGCTCCATTTTTTTCATCACCATTTTTTTCAAGTTGTTTGTATTGATCAGTAGACAGCCTACTTAAAGTTCCGCTATCGACTTAGAGTGCACCCTGTAGATCCATTAGTTTAGGCTTTGCGTTGTCAGTCAGTGCTGGAATTTCACTAATAAGGCGAGGACATCGCGGTACCTAATAAAGTTGGATAGATATCTAGATTAACATATTTATTATCCTGTGTTGTTGTTATGCAGATACCTACCTTCTGAATTGTTTCTTCTCTTGGCACATTATGGGCCTTAATAATAGGATGTACACACGACAGCCCGTAGACGCTTACACTTTCGTTGCAAAGTCGTCCGTAACGTAAGTGGATAGATTGCACGCGAGTAAGCGTCTACGTGCTGTCTTTTATACAACTGGAGGATTGCCAAAAGAATAAACTTATACTAAAGCACTCTACTTTCATAACCGTATGAATGACCAAACATTAAATCTGACTAAAGTGGGTAATGTAAGGAGACGTTTCTGGCACCTCCAGCTCTTTTGTCGATAAGTGAGCTTCACATCTATCAAATGATGAAGTTACGGTACATTAAGTGGGTAAATTAAGTTAATTCAGTAAGTACACGGAATGTAAAATATTGTCGTATTTTCAGTCTCATTTCAGTTCTCAGTCTCAAAGTTTTTCGCAATTCGTTACCAAACGAATTCTAGGCTTGCATTCTCAAATCTCAAAGTATGTTTAGTGCTATAATGATATCTAATATCTATCGTTATTAAATACAAAATATACTTTCCAAAATCTTACTTCACCAAAAACCAAGAATCCTGAAGCACACCTAATTATTCGACGAAAAGTCATGTTTTTGTGTTGCATGGAAAGTAAGGTTGTTACTTCAAAACTATTCATTCTTGAAAGAACGCTAGCTAACTGGCTCTTTCGACTGTCTTTTAACTGCCTTTATGGCTGTAACTGTAGTGTACTGTAGCGTGTACTAGGGTTTGTGTTCATTGGTCCGTTGATAGCCCTTAAACTTTACTAGTCACCTTATAGTTCGGCTTTAGTTCTTATTGCCCGGAGTTATCTTTAACAGCTGAACCGTTGTCCTACATTCATTTACGTGCTATCTTTTGCAGTAGATTGACTATAAAGATAGAGTTGATATTATGAATGCAGAAGGTTTTACACTTTTGAGGTCGTTTGCACCTATCTATAAAAACATTTTTTCTAAAGCACTAACCCGTGCTAGGGAATATTGTAAACATCTCGAGTGATGTCACTTTATTATAAATGTTTAAAATAAAACGTGGTTTCTTTGTGGTTACGTAATAAAGGTTTGTCTCAGGTTCACCATCATCAGATCCTGTCCCCCCTAATCATAGGGACATAGGATATCAAAACAGTTTCCGTCAAATTTTGTGCAGTTCAAGTTCGCCAGGATACAGTACTTATAAAAACCCTGAGAAGTTTGGTATGGGCCTTCCGTTTCTTTAGGTGTCTACAGAACTCTTGTACAGACGTTAATATAGTTTAACTGTTGGTATTTTACTGTACTGTATGGGCACCTTCAACTTATCATCCAAGGAAAGGTACCCGGCAGAAGGTGAAACTCCTCTTACTGAGCTGGAAGACCCAAAATATCATGGCTTGAAAACTTAAGCCAGTGGTTCCAAAACCAGTTTCGTTTCGCAGCGTCGAAGGGCGAAATTGTTAAACTGATTGCCAACCTCCGATAGAAGACGGCACTATAAGAAGAAGATACTACACTGAACTGTATTATGTAGGCAGGGCCGTATTTACCCTAGGGCCAAGGAAGCCATGGCACAATGTCAGGTTGCGATGGGCGGCGTAGGACGCCGGAAAAAAATTGTTATAATCCGCGCGGGCTGAGAATGGGATGCGTCCTTTTGGAACTGAGACGCGCGCGGTAAGCAAACTTGCGTCGAAGCAACCTTGTAAAAGTAAAATAAAACTATATTTTCGATTTACTTAGACAAGGTTCCATCCCATTCTCATCGCGCGCGGATTAATAACTAGTTGATTTTTCGGACGCGCTGCGCGCGTTTGTCCAATTTACAAAGGAAATCAATTTACAAAGTATACCTGTTAATTTATACGCCCCTGTATGTAGGCCGTGAAACCCAAAGCTAACACATGCTTTACGCAGTCTACCTTTATGTGACGCCACCGCCGCCGTGAGGCGTCCTAAAGTAACAAATCAAAATCAAACGCCCTCCTCACAGGTGGCAGGTACGAAGCACCTCATCAGCCCAGACGATCCATAAGTTATGTCTGTGGACTTGACAGTTCTACGGACTGAAGGATTATTTACAGGATCTCCGCGCTATGTTAGGTTAATCTCTATAATCTCTACATAGAGATAGTATAAAACAAAGTCACTTTCCGCGTCTGTTTGTGTATTCGCTAACTCCAATTAAACCGCGCAACGGATCTTGATACGGTTTTCGCCGTCAGTTTGATATTTTTTTTACGGAAACTCTTGTAAGTTCTACGGATTGAAGGATATTTACAGTATCTTCGAGCTTGTACAAATTATGGTGCGGCACGGGTGGTATAAAAAATTGGGACATCCCGATCATGGGTGAATCGGGACGTCCAGCTCCACACCCGAAAAGATGTTTCACGCAAATATAGATGGAAACCAGCAATTTCCTTAGAAAGTTGTGTGTTTGACATTTCCGAGAAGTCTCACGTGACCCTAAAGTAACAAATCAAAATCAAAAGCCACCCTTCTCACAGGCTCGCCTGGCAGGTACGAAGCACCTCATCAGCCAGACGTTCCCTTGCATAATACGGCAGCGAGCACATAATGGCATTATTCGTTATTTCCTGGGCTTGTTAATTCCGTGGATCTGCCGTCGCCGACTGAAGGATGCCTAGCGTACGTGCCGCATGGCTCGCGCTCAGAATGACAATGAACTGTGTGTGCGTCTGCGTGGCGGGACCGGCCGTGGGTGCTCGAGATAGTGTATCGGTTTCGGCGATCAATCCTGTTATTTCATCCACGCAGAATCCGCAGTGGGCGTAATCTCTCTCTCTCTCTGTCTGTGAGAGAAGGCGCTAGTGGGATGTTTATAGGTTACTTGATTACATCTTACGTTTACAACCCAACAATGTGACTACAGGGAGCAAGCAATAAAAACTAAGGCGTTTGCATCTTTATTAAATGATTTAAACGTAGGCCATTGACATTGGCACTTCCACTCACACTGGAGGGGCGAAGGGACGCTGCAGTGCCTGGGACCTGATCGGAAATAAGCGCAGAAATTAAAAACAAAAGTGCAAGAAAATACCAGAGCTTTCTTGTATTTTTTGTTCATAAACGTGCTACAGTTTATGAACAAGAAAGACGGTAGTATCTAGAATCTAGATCCTACTAGGTGGTTGGCAAAAATTTCTAGGTGAAAAGGTTGCAAAAAAAAAAAAAAAAAGTTTGCGCGATAGCGTGTCCGTACCCTCGCCGTAATAGGAAGAAACTCCTTGAAATCTCGAATTTAACGCGCCCTTCAAATCGTCTTCCACCCATTTGAGTTTCGAAAGGTGGCCCCGCTCACGCGACGCGCACTAAGTCAAAGGTACTCGATATTTCACACACGGGGGTGTACTTATTTAAAGGATCAGAGGTGCTGGTCCTGATTTATTTAGGGGACCCCTTGCCTTGAGAAGCCCGAGGTTGCGGCCTTTTCCCTCTCACTCCAAAACTTTGAAAAAACGTAGTGTCCAGACCTCAAACTAGTTGGGTTGAAGCTCGACTCTTTGTGGATCTCGTACGATCGGCTACAGTCTAGGATACCCCATGATACTCTCTTATCGCGCGCGGCCTAAGGGCGCCAATCGAACAAAAACGGGTATCTTTGCGTGTGGCTGACTGTTGTATAGATAAATAATCGGTGAAGTGCAAGTTTTCAGCATCAGACGCTTTCGATGAATTGATTTAGTTTTCTCAATTATTTGTACAATGTTTGGTATTATTCATGGTTTGTATGGCTTGTACCACAATAATTCTTTTTTGCCTTTTGTCACCAATGTTTTTTAAGTGAGTGAACTTGTTTACCACAAAGCGGATCGAAATAACATTTTGGAGTCACGAGGAATAGTCCCTTTTGTTATATTTGACTCCGAATGGGCTCTTCAAGAGTTTCCATTTGCCTCAGATGATAACGTTCGGGATAATGCCCCTTTAAGGTCCTCACTTAATGGGGTGTTAAAGATTTGAATTGATACGCCTCACGCTGGTGTGTGGTGCTACGCTCCGATTAATTTGTGGGTGTCCGATAATCTGTGAATGGGAACGCAGTCGTGTCCAATAATCTGTGAAAGGAAACACAGTCGATTATGGACACTATAGTCGGCAATATACTCGGAAGAAGTTAGTAGAGTTCAATGGTCCGTTTTCAGAAAAAAAACGTAGTTCTTTTTTTCTCCACTGATGGCGCTCATAATACGGCAGTCATTTGAAATTTCACCAGTGTTGCCAACGATACGACAAATTGCCGTATTCTGTAATAATCATAACCAGAAACACAATTCATTGCTTGCGATTTTATCGCATCACGTAGTTGTGGTCGGCATCCTACCTACTATTCTATATTTTATCCAAAACCATTTATGTTTTTGCTTCCAAGAATAAAAATTGCAAATATATGACACGGCAATTTTACCGATTGAACATGGCAAGCCTGATTCTTATCTGTGGTGTTCGTGTATCTTTAGTACTAGTACGAATTTGTGGGTAAAAGCGTTATTTGACTGCCTTATTTTCTGCGCCATCTATGAAGCATTTTAAAATCAGCTTTTAACTGTCAGTTGAAAACTCATTGGGGGTATTCGGTCCAGTCCAGTGACAAAATATGCAAGAATAGTCTGTCTCCGCGGTCGGGACACAATGAAAGGACAGGTTTCCTCACAAATCTTATAAATTTTTCCTAAACTGTTATATATTTTAAACTATATGAATAGAATAATGTAATTTTCGAGATAATTCTAAGAAAATAAAAATTATGATGTAATGTTACTTTTAAGACGTTATTACTGCTTTATCCTCCATTCAGTCGTTCCCTCAATGCTGAGGATCGTGACCATCATTGCAGGTGGCGAAGAGTAGAGTTCTCCATTGCGCTCTATCACTGGCGATGTGGATCAGTCCGTGCAGGTGTTTTTGCATGGCTTTGGTCATAATAAATATCCGTCCATCTAGCGGGTGGTCTGCCTCGAGCTCTCTTGCTTTCCTGTCATAATTAGTTTTTCTATGCTATCAAGTCCTCTACGGGCTGTATGTCCGAAGAACGTTGAGATACATCGTTGACATACTATTATGATTGAGAGTGGGGTGCGTGTTTTTAGCTATTCGCGTATCCTAATAAAGAAGGTATTATTGACTGCTCAAAGTTGTCCCGCTGCTTGCCCAAAATACAGATCACTAATTAATATCATCCGAACCATCATACCTACAATTCAAATCGTTGCATTGTTAATTCTATCAGTCGCTCAACAAAGCTAGTGACGGCCGTTGAAAGGTGGTGAAAGCGCTGAGCGTGGGCGCAGGCAAATCGCTCGAATATACCTACCTATATCTCTTGTCTCTGGTGCCAGTTTCATAAAACTACAATTCGTAGTTTATTATGACAATTCGAAGTATGTAAATTGAGTCTATTCAGTCGTTACCTCAATCAAATGCTGAGGATCGTGACCATCATTGAAGGTGGCGGAGAGTAGAGTTCTCCATTGCGCTCTATCACTCGCGATGTGGATCAGTTTGTGCAGGTGTTTATGCGTTGCTTTGGTTATAATATCCGTCCATCTAGCGGGTGGTCTGCCTCGAGCTCTCTTTCCCTCCACCTTTCCCGTCATAACTTGTTTTTCTAGGCTATCTGGTCCTCTACGGGCTATGTAATATCCGAAGAACGTTGAGATACGTCGTTGACATACATTGAGAGTGAGGTGCGTGTACATTGAGAAGTCTGTTAGTAAGCTAACCTTTTTTGTAACCTTTTTAATAATGTTGGTTCGAAACGGGTCGAATCGCGGTTAGTTTAGTAGATACATGAATTTCCCTTATTATCCCGAACAAAATTATGTGTGAATATAGCGAATCATTAAAAGATAACCTATCTAATTGGCTACTCAATGTACATCGAATTGTTATAATTCGATTGTTCGATTGGCGCACTTATAAATGCTACCATGGAGCATTCTAGCATGTCACGTAGATACCAAAATTTGCACCGAAACTGTTGAATCGGAGATGTTATATCTGGATTCGGCTGCGTCGCCTGTGTCAATTCGTTTGGGGCCACGAAACGTGCGTGGATCGTAATCTGTGTGCGATCATAACTGCCGCGCTCATAGCCTAATTTTTAAAGCATTGGAAAAGTAAGCATGATTGGGCGAGGTCAGTCTAGGCATGAGTGACCGAGGGACCACTTAATGTCACCGCTTCACTGAGAAATCGATAATCTTTATCGTGTCTTCTTCATTTCTCATCACTTCTTCAAATAAACATTAGAATACATCTACGGTCCAAATACTAGGTACAAATTATAAGGGCTTTATGAAAATCGTTCATCGCTTAGTCATCATCATCATCACCAAATGTGGACAGCATTGTTATAGTTGAGTTAGAGTAGAATACCCACGACTTTAAACTTGTATAGTAAACAAACTAAATGTAGACAATATTCGTAGAGCAGTTGGAATAGAGTAGGAAGGAAATAAAACTACATACAAGTTTGGGTTATTGCATGCTATGTAGCATGCCAAATTTCAATCGATTCGATCAAATAGTAACTACACCATGGTGGTTATTGTGACAAAAATAGAGAGAGATATCAAAACTAATCATAGATCATAGATCCTAAAAATAATCATAGATCCTAAACTATAAATGGTAGAACATAAGTTTAGTTACAATCCTTTCTAGCAAAAAAAATAAGGATCAGAATGGGCCACCCTATATGTCATGCTTGTCTACTGTTTGTTTGACAATGATACCTACAATGTTATATTGTGGCCTAGCCCGCTCTAGGTCATCCGATAATTGTCGGGTTTCGGACGCCCGGCGCTCGTCGAAATGATTTGTGCGCGTTGCAACGACACAGTTTCCTAGAAATACACAAATATGAGAAATGTGTCTGTGCCACGAATCGAACTAATGCTCATGGTGATACGGACTGTTTACCGTCTCTGTTTGTTATTTATCGTATGGTGGGATATTTCACCCGCGTTTTGGGTCATCAAATCCAAAAATCTGTGTTTTCGCTATCCACAGTTTTACAGTGCAGTCTATGGTTATTATTTCTTTCTGACAAATTTTAATAATAAAAAACCAACAACTTATAATTTGTATACTTATAAGTTTATGAATTCTCTAGTTAATTAATTGTTTCCACAAAGTAAAGCCGTTCATAAGGCCTGATACCTAAAATAATATGAATTAAAGTAATATTGGTTTTCGTTGCGTTGAGTTTGGTTCCTAATAGGCCATCCGTACGCTGTGGAAAATGGCTTTTTCTGCAGACTAGCCTTCCGTTTTGTTTATCGGTTAGCGTCATGCTTGCATTTCAGTTCTTGTCTACATTTGCGTCACTTTTATTAAACCTACTTCGTCATAGTATTTTTTATACGGTTGGCTTAGCGAAATACTTCATTTTGGTCTTCACTTAAATCCTAATAATAATATTATTCATCTCAATTCTGAGACCTACATCTATAATAGTAATGATTTCTATTCAGGGTCATTTTTAAATAGCTTTAGTTCTGAATCACGTAAATTTCTAAATGTGATTCTACTCACACTAGACGGGTGAAGTGACCACTTGGTTTTGGATTTACTATTTATTTGTTTATCCCCGGGATATTTCTTATTTTTATAATTTGCTCACAAGGCAGGTGACTTTCATGTCGTGGCTAAGGTATTCATGATTCTAACTTATAATCGCTAGTCACCTCACCTCACCTTCTTAGTTATTTTTCGTAGAGTCGATTATGTTTTCCAGTAATCTTCCATTACCAGAACGCAACTCTACCACAAATAAAAACATATTCCGCGATTAAAAACGAATTACTCACTTACCCTTAATACGTCTCTACGTCAACAAAATTCAAATAGACGAAATATGATAAATATTTAACGAAGCCCGTTCTGGATTTGGACAGCTCTATGAGGTGCACTCCGGTCTGATGTTTTCCTGACTGGTCCAAGATTTTCAACTCTTTGCATGCAAGTCTTAGTTGGCTCCGCACGTTTTGACATAGTCTTTCTTGTGCCGTCTAATCTGATGGTATAGGTGCTAGGCAAGCCTACTCTATCGAAAACATATCCAAGGCACTACAACTTTCGAGTTGTCTCTTCATGCCAGCTAGTAAAAAGGAAGTTGGACGCTGCTGTGTTGTAGATGCAAATGCCACCGTCTTACAAGTGTGGTGTCCAGCGTCTAGCTCCAGTGGCACAGTCACAATACTGTGAAAAACGTTTCCATGGGAGTGCATTCCTACAGCATAAGAGTTGCCTACTTAGGGCACGTTTACCTACTAGCTGCTACACTCCATAATGATTGGCAAAATAGAGGGAAAAGAAGGTCAGAGTAGCTACCACGAGTGCGAAAAAGCTGTGCCGGACGTCTGCCGGACGTCTGTCATGTATCCTAATACTATACAAGGTGTTACAAAAGTATCAAACTCTTTTTACAGGGTGTAACATACTGGTCAACAGAATGTCAAATCTGTAAAAAAAAGTAGAAAAAATAAATTTTTATTTTATAACCTCAAAATTTAAAAATTTTCTTAACTTTTTTGTTTTTGTTATTAGCTCAAATTTAAAAATATGTTTGTGCGTGTAGGTGTATTTACATAGCTTTGAGTTGTTAAAACATTGTGAAAGACAATGAAAACAATATTTAAAAAATACTTTGCTCCCGCCACATCCTTCACATTTTATTAATTAAAAAATTAACGGAACGTCATAGAGCAAAAAAAATATTTAGGTTGTGATCCCTATCACCGGGTGCTATTACACTGTAAAAAGAGTTAGGCACTTTTGTAACACCTTGTAGAAGTAAGGTTGTTTATCCAACTTATCACTTTCAGTGACAGTGACAGTAAGCACTCGTGGTAGCTGCTCAGGAAGGAGAAAAATGAAATGGCTGTGTTATATCAAGCAATGGACCGGCATCAAAATCGTGGAACAATTATTCAGGACAGCCAAGTGTTCCTGCACCGCTCTCTGTTGAGAGCGGTGCAGGGAGCTGACTGCCAACCTCCAGTGATGAGGTACTTCACTTCAAGAAGAAGTATAAGAGTGGTCACTTTGCTCAGAGTGTAAGTGGAGGTGCTACTAAACTGTTTTACTTTGTATTTACTTTTATTTATTTTAAAATCCAATGGCAATTAACATTGGGGTCATTGAGGAGTTCCCCGATCCAAAAGCTATAATAGGCCCAGATCGATCACTGCTTATAGGTTGCGCAGTTAATTATTCAACGGCTCAACTATAATTAGTTAAGCCTTCTTCCTTGTCTATAGGGTGTTACAGAAAGGACCTGTGATACTGATAGAAGCAACTTTTACTACGGGGCCAAGTGCGAAATGACAAATAAAATATCAGCTGCTCCATACATTTTGGATTTGGTCTACGTATTTTTTCACTAAGTTGGTGGGGGATTTATCATTGAACTAAATTTTAAGTGACATAACGCGTGTAAACAATTAATTTAGTAACAAGAAGCAATTAATTTAGTGACATACCTGGCCATCTCAAGAGAACTAAAGAGCTTAACTACTTAAATAAGTTTGGAAACAAATAAAAAATTTATCCTCTTATTTAATTAAAATGTAGTTGATCACATAACTACTTAATACGTGTAAATCAGCCTTTAGTGCGTCAATCTAACAAAACAGGGTATCCTAGCATGTCGCTGACTCTATCTATTGAACAACCCCTTTCACGGTAGCTAGGTACCACTACAAGGTGTTACAAAAGATGCTAACTCTTTTTACATAGCAACATTTCATATCGCGGGCTCTTTTGTATGCGTAATTAATTCCTATCGGGTTTCTCGAGGGGTCCGATTAAACTTGCTGAGTTGTGCCTAGGGTTGCCATAACATGTCATGACAAATAGTTCAAAAACTCCGGATATGTAATAGAACATGGCCTACACACCAGAATAACACATCTCTACAGCTTTTCGTACTCATAGCTTTTAGTAAACAATGCTCTGTTAAATTATCAAAACTGTTTGTAAAATATAACTACTTTATGTAAAATTCTTGACCATGTCAAATACCTAATCGTGATAATGAACCAAATTACTGGGGCCACAGGCAACCACTAGAAACGGGAACCACTAGAAACTCACGCAAGGAACCGAATCTGCTTAACTCTAATAACAAACTTTTTAGATTTAACACTTTTTTTTTTACACTTTTTTACTTAACTTTTTACTTTACCTCTACTTATTCAATAAATTCGCTCTCCGCGTCTGTCTGTACAGGGTGGCCCAAACATAGACGTCAAGCGAGAAAATCTAGATAGCTGACACCGAGGGCTACCCGAATCACCCCCATGTATGTTCAGCCATTTTTTGTCGTTTAGAAGTTATGAGGCTTTTAAGGTTTTTTTGAAAAAAATTACCCGGCATTGGATTTTATTATGTAACTTTTTTTTCTTTTGACTTGTCAGAGGTATTATTTATTCTTTAGGGTCTCAGATAACTTATCTATCACCAAACAAATAATGATTAGCTATGGGCTTCTAGAACTTACCACAATTTTGATCCAAAGTCCAAAAATGATGTTTTCGAGAAAACATCACTGAAATAGTTACCTAGTATGGGGAAAAAAATAATTAGAGGTCTGAAGGACTTTTTATTGATTTCAAAAACTTTCCTAAAGCCTTAGTCTTCAGAATAGTACAAAAAACCTGTCACTTTATGGGACGTTTATTCAAGTAATTTGCGATCGAAGTCGAAAAACTGGAGTTGGAAGAAATTTTATTTCAATCGATTTTCATTTATTTTGGTTTCTTCGGACAAAAAACATTGCAGATTGGCTTAAAATCGTCTGTCATTAGAAATTCACGAAAAAATATTTAAAAAACTCATTTAAATTTCGGACTTTATTTTTATTTTTTTTTCTTTAAATTATTATTTTTTCATATTTTTTGTAAGTAAATTCGGTAATAAAATAGCTTAAAATTCAAATAATGAAAAAAAAAGCTAAAAAAAAATCAAAATATTTTATGTTTATTTTTTATTTTTCCATGAATTTCTTATGCAGACCGTGCTAACAGGCGATATTAAGCCTACCTGCAATGTTTTTTGTCCGAAGAAACCAAAATAAATGAAAATCGATTGAAATAAAATTTCTTCCAACTCCAGTTTTTCGACTTCGATCGCAAATTACTTGAATAAACGTCCCATAAAGTGACAGGTTTTTTGTACTATTCTGAAGTCTAAGGCTTTAGGAAAGTTTTTGAAATCAATAAAAAGTTCTTCAGACCTCTACTTATTTTTTTCCCCATACTAACTATTTCAGTGATGTTTTCTCGAAAACAAAATTTTTGGACTTTGGATCAAAATTGCGGTAAGTTTTAGAAGCCCATAGCTGATCATTATTTTTTTGGTGATAGATAAGTTATCTGAAACCCTAAAGAATAAATAATATCTCTGACAAGTCAAAAGAAAAAAAAGTTACAAAATAAAATCCAATGCCAGGTATTTTTTTTCAAAAAAACCTTTAAAGCCTCATAACTTCTAAACGACAAAAAATGGCTGAACATACATAGGGGTGATTCGGGTAGCCCTCGGTGTCAGCTATCTAGATTTTCTCGCTTGACGTCTATGTTTGGGCCACCCTGTATATCCGCTTACTCCTTTTAAACTATGCAAGATTTTGATGCGATTTTCACAGTCAGTTAGATATTTTTGCACTAATACTTTTTGCACTCTAGCGAAGCAGGGGCGGGTCGCAAGTAGGCTATAAATTACTGGCTTTCTCCCTCGACTTCGTCCGCGCTGGCATCGATAAAAGGGAAAAGATAGGTGACTTTTTCAAAAGTTAAAAGCTAGTTGAAATAAGCACAAACACGCGAAGTATGTTCTTTAAAACTCTGTTCGGATTCCGGATGCGCTTCAAACTAGGACAAATCCTAGAAAACCTGGACGGATGGCAACCCTATGTGTAAGTCTATTATGTGCGAGGATAGGGGATCGAGTTTTTTGTATGCACCTACTTGTTATGTTGTTACTTGTTGTCGCGTTGACTGTTTGCAGCGGAGTTATCCCAAGAAATGATCTTTTGATGTTACCTACTATAGTTTAAGCAGCCAACGCAGAAAAAAAAAAACGGTTGTTGCCGTTTTTTTTGCATATTTATGAAACAGCCTCCGAGTGGCAAGTTGGTACATGTTTAGGCTTCCCCAGCACCTATGGTTACGCCCGTTTGGGAACTTTGTGGTTCTGATGCTGGCGGGCCGATGGTTGGCATCGGAACGGGCTCGCGGCTGTCTTGGAGCGGAAAGAGACCTTGGTTTCTTGCTTGTGGATGCCGCGGGTCAATCCACCTCATTTCGGGGCTGGCCTTAAAGTCATGTGTGACAGAGAAAAATGTTCAAATCAAAAGTGAAAAAGTAAAAATCAGAACTGTCGCAATAATAACAATCACGTCAAAAACTGTGTCAGACTATGTGAGATGAAAATAAATAACTAAAATAATTTATACCAAGAAGTCCAGTGTCACCGCCGTCGTTGCCATTCGCCGCCCTCATTGCCAGTCGCCGCCCTCGCATACAGATCGTCCCTCGGCATACGCAGGTGAGAAACCTGGGTAATTTCTTAACCTTTGTGCAGCCGACGAGTACCACCGGTGTCCGCCTGATCCGCCCGCAGAATACAGTCCACCTAATTCCCAGTCGCGCCGCACCATATTTTGGTCCTTCGAGCCGGATTTTGGATATTTCTTGAAATATCGACCTGGTTGAACCTTGGTATACCGCCTCCACATAGTCACGCATCCCTAGGGATATTTCTTGTTCACATCGCATAATTACCGCATAGCCCTCGAGTTCGACTGCTATTTTACTTATTTAAGTAAAATAGCTTTTGTTTTTCTCGCGCCGTCTTGTAGTGGCTATTTTACTTAATTATTATTAATTTAGTCTTAAACAATCGCTTCGCCGCTCTGCTTGCAGAGCTGATCTGTGTATGTAACCGCATTTCAAGGTATACAATTGATTAATTAGCGTACTCAAATACCTGATTGACAATGTCTGCGGAGAGAAAGCTCAAGCTTCTCGAAGCAAAACGGGAGTTATATTTCTCTCAAATATCAAACCTTTTCAGCTCGATAGCTAAGCTTCACGATGAAAGAACGCAACAAGTATTTTTGTCGCAAGCCCGGCATAGTGACAAGCTACGGGCGGAATATGTTCAAATTGTAGATGACATCAACCTACTGAACTTGGAGATAAATCCCGACTATACCATAAATTATCAGTCTGTAAGTGCCTTCGACGAGTTATTCTTCTACATGAAGGAAGCGGCACATCGTTACGAGGCCAAGAAAAACCCATCAGCTGACCAAATATCCTCAGCTGTCGCATCTGCTTTATATCGCCCTGGGCAAAGAATAAAAATTCCCAGCATTGAGTTACCATCGTTCGACGGAGAAATCGAAAATTTTCCGTTTTTCTTCGAAACCTTCAAACGGGTGATTCATGACAATAGGGACCTCAATGACTCAGAGCGAGTTCACTACCTGCTCAGCCATCTCACGGGCAAGGCCAAGAACATCTGCGCCGGTGTGGTGCCTGCCGGGGAAAATTATAATCTGATTTGGGACGCACTAGTGGACAAATACCAAGACAACAGGGCATTGGCCACTACCTATTTGAACCAGTTACTATCTTTCAAGAGTGTGAATAGCCCTTCAGCGAGCAATCTGGAGGGATTTGTTGACAAGTTTGCTGCTATCATAGCGGCGTTGAAGCAGCTGAAGATACCAGACCTGAGTGACTTCATCTTTGTACACCTTGGATTGAAATTAGTCGATGTGGATACTGCGAAGAACTTCGAGATGTCCATCAGAGGTGAAACTGAAATGCCAAGGTGCAAGGAATTCCTGAAGTTCGTTCGCGAGCAAATAAAGATCCTCGAACGCACATCCAAGGAACCAAAGTCAATTTCAACGAAGAGTGGTTATTCCCCATCCGTTTCGAGCACTCGTAATGTCAATGCTAGACCAATGATGCCACGTGCGTTAGTCAGCACTCAACAAATACAAGCGCGAGGCAGTGACTGCAAGCTTTGTAAGGGAAGTGGGCACGCACATTTGTTCACCTGCAACAAATTTCAAGATCTTTCGCCATTAGACAAATTTAAGTTTGTGAAAGATAACCGCTTCTGCATAAATTGCTTGAGCAGCCAGCATACGGCCTTTTACTGTAATTCGACAACAACGTGCCGAAAGTGTAACGCAAGGCATCACACGCTGCTGCATTTTGGAAAGGTAGCCACTCAGGCACACCATAGCACGGCTATTTCTGGAGCCGACGAGGCTGAAATTGAAGAGGTGGTTGCTACTTTAGATGACGTCGAGGAAGAATCGAGTGAAGAGTCATGCTCCCCAGAGGTGTCGCTTTGTACACTATCTTCTACACAGAGTGGACCAGGTACGACGCAAGTTTTAGCTACGGCAAAGGTTTACGCGACCAGCCGCGACGGTCGTGACGTGGTGATTAGATGCCTCCTAGATCCTGGGTCGCAAAGGCATTACATCACTAGTAAGTGTTGTGCCAAACTGAGACTGAAGATTAGGGCAAATGCACCAGTCATTGTTAAGGGTATTGGTGGTGCCTCACAGGTATTGAAGGGTGAGGTAGATGTCCGCTTTAAATCGCGCTTCGATATCGGCCCAAGCTTCAACATTCAGGCACTAGTGCTTGGCCAAATTACGAGTGATTTGCCAACGTGCCAGATCAAAACAGAATTCTTGGAAGGCATGAAAACAATCCCAATGGCAGATGACAAGTGGGGAACTCCAGGCGAGATAGACCTGTTGATTGGAGTAAATCTTTTTGCTGAGATGCTGTTACCCGGGAAGATTCTCGGTCAGCCAGGATTCCCTGATGCACTTGAAACGGTACTAGGCTACGTTATTATGGGTGAAGCTCCAACGAGGTCACCGGTTACAACGTCTGTTGCATTTCACACAATTGCTACAACTGAACCACCACTAGATGCACTACTTAAAAGGTTTTGGGAATTGGATGAGGTTGAGGTCAAACAAAGTTTGAGCGCCGACGAAAGGCAATGTGAAGAATTCTATGAGGCCACAACAACAAGAGATAATGCTGGGCGTTATGAAGTCGCTTTACCATTCAAAGAAAGCCCAGACTTACTAGGTGACTCCCTTCAGGGCGCCAAGCGTAGATTTGCATATTTGGAACGCAAATTTGTGGCAAGCCCCAATCTCAAGGCGGCTTACGATGACGTAATTAAGGATTACCTGGATAAGTCGTACCTGTCTCCAGTGGATGAAGGAGATTCAGATACTGGAACGAACTTCTACATACCCCACCACGCAGTTTTGCGAGAGGACAAACTAACTAGCAAGGTTAGACCAGTTCTAGATGCTAGCGCTAAGTCTAGCAGTGGGTTTTCGTTGAATGACATTTTACGCACAGGTCCCAATCTACAACGAGATTTGTTCACTATTCTTCTGAATTTGAGGCTTTTTCCGATTGCCATATCTTCCGATATACGACAAATGTATCTCAGAATTGGAGTTCGTCAGCAGGATAGACGTTTCCAACGTATTTTGTATCGATACAACGTTGAAGAAGAACGGAATCAAGCCGATGAAAAGTCAACAATTCTGCCTCAGGTGCGAACCTTCGAATTCAACTGTGTTGCATTTGGATTGAAGAGTAGCCCATATCTGGCAATGCGCACGGTGGCACAATTAGCCGAGGATGAGGGCAAACGGTACCCGATCGCCAAAGAAATTGTTGTTAGAGATTTGTATATGGACGATGTTGCAAGCTCATTGATGAATGCTGAGCAAGCTATTGCAGCGTCACACGAGTTGATCGATCTGTTCGAGGCCGGGGGGTTCCAGTTGGTGAAATGGAGTAGTAACTCTAAACAAGTGCTGGAACAAATTCCAGTAGATTATCGGCTCTCACAGAGCGTGGAATTCGATAAAGATGAGTCTTTGAAGATTTTGGGTCTCTGCTGGCAACCTAATGATGATCAATTTGCGTTCAAGGTAACAAAGGATGAGCGACCTTGTACGAAACGACACATGCTGTCCTCAGTTGCACGCTTATATGATGTTCTAGGGCTGGTGGCTCCCGTAGTCCTGTATGCGAAGCTTCTAATTAAGGAACTTTGGCTGTTAAAAATTGACTGGGATGAAACACCTCCACAGCGAATTATGCGCTTGTGGAGCCAATTTCAAGCAGAACTTCCAGACATTGCAAAGATGAGATTTCCTCGTCATATCGGAGTGCTTGATAAATGTTATACAATTATCGTTGGGTTTGCTGACGCTAGTGAGAAGGCTTATGGTGGTGTAGTATATCTTCATGTCACTACCCCATCCGATGACACAACAGTGAGGTTAGTATGTGCTAAGTCTAAAGTCGCGCCACTAAAGGTGGTTTCCTTGGCACGCCTCGAGTTGTGCGCTGCCCTGCTGTTGTCGAAGTTAATAAAAAGAGTTTACGATAATTACAATGGCCGATACCCAATTAATTCGGTGATTGCATTCTCAGACTCAACAGTAGCTTTGAGTTGGATTCATGCTTCGCCACATAGATGGCAAACCTTTGTAGCGAACAGAGTTTCGAAAATTCATGATAACTTAACTGCTGAACATTTCTATCACATAAAAGGGATTGAAAACCCAAGTGACTGCCTTTCAAGAGGATTGACGCCCGCACAGCTTGTAGATCATACTTTGTGGCGGGAAGGTCCTCCGTGGCTCTATAAGCCTAGAGCGCAGTGGCCTATAAGACCATTCCTACCGGGTGAGGTTTCAGAGATACCGGAGGCAAAATCAGTGGCACTAGTCACTACTGTACCAGCAAAGCCATATCTATATACGTTGGCCTGCAAGTTCTCCTCTTGGTCAAGGGTGTTGCGTATCATATGTTACGTGTACAAATTTCTTAAAAAATTACCTAGGGGCCATATCAATAGTTCTGATCTGGAATTCTGTGAACGAGAAATTGTTAAAGTAGTTCAGCTCGTGCATTTTGGGGATTTAATCAGGAGTCTCCGCAGCGGGACAAAGTGTCCTCCTGTACTTCAAAGATTAAATCCGTTTCTTGAAAATGGAGTAGTACGCGTTGGTGGTCGATTGGCAAACTCAGATGAGAGTTTCAACTATAAGCATCCCGTGTTGCTTCCTAATAAGGATCCAATTGTAGAAATGCTCGTAAGATTCTATCATTGCAAAAACTTGCATACTGGACCCGAACTCTTGATGTCAGTTTTACGTACTAACTATTGGATACTAGCAGCCAGGCGATTGATTCGAACCATTATTGCCAAGTGCAATATTTGCTTTCGTTTCAAGCCACGCCCTAATTTCCCAATGATGGCAGATCTTCCGGAACTTCGAGTTAAGGAAGTTCATAAAGCATTCTTTCATACTGGTTGTGATTATGCCGGTCCATTTAATGTGACGCCTTACCGGGGAAGAGGTATTACCAGTCGAAAGGCGTATATTTGTCTATTTACCTGCTTAACTACGCGCGCCGTACACATTGAGCTCGCTAGCGATTTAAGTACGGCCTGTTTCTTGGCAGCGCTGAAAAGGTTTCTTTCCCGACGTGGACCAGTCCACTGCCTCTACACAGACCATGGAACCAATTTTATTGGGGCACGAACTTACTTAAGAGAATTGTATTTGTTCTTGGAGAATAACTACAGGCTGGTTTGGGAGCGCGAACTAGCCGCAAACCAGATTAATTGGAAACTTATTCCACCGCATGCCCCTCATTTTGGAGGTTGTTGGGAGAGCAATGTGAAGAGTGTCAAATCTCATTTGTATAAGGTTATCGGACTCCAAATATTAACGTTTGAGGAACTGTCCACCGTATTGATCCAAATAGAGGCACTTCTTAACTCACGTCCGCTGACTGCGTTAAGCATTGACCCGTCAGAGCCGACCGCCTTAACACCAGCTCACTTCTTAAGTACAATCCCACTTAAATGTTTGCCAGCTTCTGAGATAACCGATTCCGTTCCACATCTTCTCAGTAGATATGAACTACTAGATCAGATGGTGCAATCTTTTTGGAAGCGATGGCGTTGTGAGTATTTACATACTCTACAAATTCGGCAAAAGTGGAATACTCCGGCATTCCCCGTAAGGGAAGGACTGCTTGTGGTTGTCATGGAAGACAACTTGACAGCCTTACATTGGCCGTTAGGGATAATCGTAAAAACTTTCATAGGTAAAGACAACGTTGTTAGAGTGGCCTTAGTGAGGACTAAAGCCGCAACTTCTAAAAGACCAGTGGTGAAACTATGTCCATTGCCATCGCAGTGACATTGTTTGATTGTCTGGGGAGTTAGGTAGTTAAGAGTTTTGTTTTATTTTATCTTAGGTAATTTCTTTGTTTTGGCAGTTATGCAGATTAACTTTTATTTATTTTAATTTCAGTAAGAATTTTGTTTTGTTTTATCTTAGGTGAGTTCTTTGTTTTGTTAGCTAGGTGGATTATTATTTATTTATTTTAATTTCAGTGATAATTTTGTTTGTGTTATCTTATGTGATTTCTTTAATTTGCCAGTTAGGCGGATTATTTAGTTATTTAATTTCAGTTTGGCATTTAGGTGGTCTATTTGATAATTTGGTTTGGTTTTCAATTTGCCAACTCTTAAGTGATTATGTGATTAGGATGGTAATAACAAGGTTCAATTAGCCAAAATTTCAAATGTTGAAAGGACCGCATCCTTTCAAGGCTGGGGCCATGGTTACGCCCGTTTGGGAACTTTGTGGTTCTGATGCTGGCGGGCCGATGGTTGGCATCGGAACGGGCTCGCGGCTGTCTTGGAGCGGAAAGAGACCTTGGTTTCTTGCTTGTGGATGCCGCGGGTCAATCCACCTCATTTCGGGGCTGGCCTTAAAGTCATGTGTGACAGAGAAAAATGTTCAAATCAAAAGTGAAAAAGTAAAAATCAGAACTGTCGCAATAATAACAATCACGTCAAAAACTGTGTCAGACTATGTGAGATGAAAATAAATAACTAAAATAATTTATACCAAGAAGTCCAGTGTCACCGCCGTCGTTGCCATTCGCCGCCCTCATTGCCAGTCGCCGCCCTCGCATACAGATCGTCCCTCGGCATACGCAGGTGAGAAACCTGGGTAATTTCTTAACCTTTGTGCAGCCGACGAGTACCACCGGTGTCCGCCTGATCCGCCCGCAGAATACAGTCCACCTAATTCCCAGTCGCGCCGCACCAACCTATATGTATTATCCTCTCAGCGTAGTCTCCCCAGTAAGGAAAGACGTGTAAGCGAGTGGTATTGCTACTCGAATTTACAAAGTACGTAGCTTTGAAGTAAAACAAAGTCATAGGAACACACGACAGCACGTATTTACTTTAAATAATATTTTGACGTTCAATGTAAATAATTTATTTATGGAATATTGAATAAAAAAAATTGATTCTGATTCTGATTCTGATTCGTAGACGCTTACAAGCGTGTACTCAGTTCACTTAAGTTACGGGCGACTTCGCAACGAAAGTGTAAGCGTCTACGTGCTGTCGTGTGTACATTCCCGTACTGCAATAAATTGTGCTGAAATGTGTAATGCTTCATATCATCTGGTGTAATGAAATGAATGAAATATACTGCAATGAATTGTTTCAGGACGTGTGCTGAACTGTCATGTGTCATGTAACATGTTTGGTGTCATGATATAATGTAATATCACGCGGTATGAAATGTCATGAAATATGTCTTACTTCGAAGTGCACTGTTTCACGCATGTCTAGTGTTCAACGTTCTACCCACTGGGCTACCACGGTACCCTGTATATTGTTTATCTCGCAAACTGTCAAAGCAGTTCACATCCTCATAAGCCGGCTGCTCCGTCCGTAGGTGGTCCACTGCGCAGGCGCAAGCAATGAGAATATCCTGTATTCATTATCACAATTGGCTAATTGCAGTGCCGTTGTGGCCACGGCCGTTGTCCTACTTTTGTCTCGTCGTGCTGCGTTTCGCAGGGCTGCCACGGCCGGTTAGTCCACTTACTCGCGGGAGAGACAGATCTGTCTCTAGAGGTGCGCGAAACGCTTCAGTGAAAAGAAAAGAATGATACAGTTCATTTCCTTCACTGAACTAGTTCACTCGTTTAGTTCATAGTTCACTTATAGTTCATTCATAGTTCACAGCTCATTCATAGTTCATAGTTCATTCACAGTTCATTCATAGTTCATAGCTCAGTAGTTCGTTCACGTATCTTTTGACTCACGGTAGTCCGCGAACGTCAAAGGCGAGACACATGAGTTACAGAATTTTGGTTCTTAGTGTGATAGATTTAAGAATGTTTCTTGAAGAATGAACTACGTGGACTAGAGTGAATGTGATATGTAAAGATTGGTAGTGAATGAATGAATGAATGGTTTCATTTAACGAATGCATTCAATCGAAGCATTCATTCGCGAACTACACACCTCTATCTGTCTCTGTTTTGAAGGCAAATTTTTCTTATTGAACGAAAAGGAAATTGGTAGGTGGACTTTCGTAGCTACAATTTCTTATCTTAAAGTTATTTAGTACTTTAATATTCGGCCTCACAAATTCGGATTAAAAGAGGAGCCGAATAAAAAAGGTAAAACCATAGGATACTAATAAGCGTCATTTCTATAGAACAGAATTTCATAGAAATTTTATCAACTTTTGACAGATATATCTCCGCCGCCATATTGAAAATTCACGATATCGTAATTTTCTGGTAACTACGGTATCTCATCCCTTCATCGACGCTATATCGGTAGCACAATCTCTTTTTCCCATCGGTCCTGAGTTTTTTTTTTCCGAAAATCAGTTTTCCATACAAAATTAAAATTTTAATTTTGAATAGAAAATTTCCAAATGTCGATCATATCACAATTATTTTTCTAATAGAAGTAATTATCTATGTATCTCACTCTTTTGTTTGACGTAGAGATAGATAGAGTTATAAACCCATAGATACGCTCTAATCCAGCCTTATGCTACGCTCGCTTGCTGTATAAGCAGCTGAATATAGATTCTGGTCGAATCTGTAATCAATTCGTCCGCAAACAAATAGGTATTTCAATTACCGATGTATACAGGGCGAGCTATCAACACATCTCAAGCCCAATCGACCGTGGTCGCCTCATGCATGAGGGTAGGTATTTGATTACAAACCTCTGATGACCCCAAATCTATAAATACGAGAGTGTACACGAAGATAGTTGTCTATTCTGTATTCATTACACACAACCGGAACGCGACTGTCAAAATTAATCTGTGCTAAGCGAAATTTAACGTTTGATTGGTCGTAGAAATGTGGGCAGGCAACCGATAAGACCTGGTCAAAGTGGCAGGAAAAGACTGGAAAAGCCCAAGACCGTAAAGAATGTAGTGCAATAGAAGAGACCTACACTCAGCATTGGGTGGCTGTAGGTTGAAGAAGAGAGAAGAGAGAGAAGAGAAGCGAAATTTGACAGTCGCGTCCCGGTTCTTGCGTGGCCATGGGCAATTGGGCATGCCTATAAGTGCCATCTATCAAGTGTTTCGAATTTGTTCTTGGAAAACGGGCCATAGATGCAGATATAGGAAACGTTAGCAGTAGCCTTACAATAACGAAAAGCCTTAATTTGTAGAGACATCGAATGTTGCCTTGTGGCTCCAGACGCTAGTAAATTCCTCCAGGAAGAGAACACCTATTATTTGTGACCCCCAAAACTCGAGTAGGCATTATAGATTAGGAAGCGCCGTATCATGCGGGAGACTGATCAAACGACTCGGTTATTTGATATTAAATAACGTTTTGATACCGTTGTTACTGGAAGGGTGGCCCGTTTTAATTGTGATTGATTCTTTATTTTTGCGTACAGGGCCTCTAGCCTGTAAAGCAATGGTGCCAAAATGGGCTGTCTGTTGACGGCTTCAATTACAATTTACTAACGCTGTCTGTCCTTTTAATGTTTTTGTAGTACAGCAAAGAATATTCTTATTCTAATTCTAGAGGATTAGTTCTCTGGTTGTAGGAGAAAAACGAGGAAACTCCGGTTTTGTCCTTCTGCCGGGACGCCATCGACCCGCCATTGCGTTACAGGCTAAGGCCCCAGCTTTGGACCTACTTCAAAGTACGGTCAGACTGGCTAGGATAACCCCTGCTGAGACATATTATGGCGGCTCATATTAAACCGGCTGATGCAGTATGAACATTGATAATAATAGAAATTAGATACTACTTGCTTGATTTGCGCCTCGCTGCATAATTAGGGCATGACTTCGATAAGGTTAATTGGTTATCTACTAAAAGGATTTCACTTGTTTTGAAACCAACCGCAGTCTGTGTTTGGACAGTTTCCATCATACTAGACGAGACACCAATATAATATAGTAGAGTATCTACCTATACTATAGACCCCCTTTTCATGCAACTTGCTAATCCACCCCCTATTCCGAGACTTAACAGCTTCAATTTGACTTAGCACCTCGAGTGTGCTTGCAACTTGCAACCGAAGGGTTGTTCCATTCCTTACCTTCGACTTCTACCTTATTTGTACCTACATAAGCAAATATATTTTTCATTTTCACCTTAGGAGTTTTTTTATTTTTTTTTTATTTAAAACTTTCGTAAGCACTGTATTTTTTAATTAAATTACGGTTTTACTCACTTGTATTCGACTAATCGGTGTATTCGACTAGTTTCGGTTCTCATTCGAAGACCTTAATCATGGAGAACAAGACATCCCGTGGCTGGTCTCGAACAGCGCCTGAGTAGCCGCTACAAGTGAGTAAAACCGTGATTTAATAGAAAAAAATATTTTTTACTAATTCCATTGTGAGTTGTAAATGGACACAATAACTAAAAATTAAATAACTGGTCAAAGTGGCAGGAAAATCCTAGAGGAGAATGGCCGAAAGGAATTGTGTGCATGGAAAGAGACCAGCATTCAGCATTGGGTGACTACCGGGGCAAAGAAGAAGGAGAAATGTGCAATACCACACTCTAGCTAGCCTTTTTGGCTATGCCTTTTTTCTGATTGAGTTACCTTAGAGCAAAAACTGTTCGCGACCACCTCCCAGTGTTTTGTCAGCTAAGTACACTTTAAGACCATAACCACGACCCCCAAAAACCCCCAAAAAGCCTCCCAAAGAAGCTTTGTGGTCCCCTAAAGACGCTTTGCGACCCCCCCCATAAGGGAGTTTGGCAAAACCCCCAGGGGGTCGCGTCCCACCGGTCGGTAAACACTGCCTTGGAGGGTATCCTAGCGAGTCGCTGATCGTACGTCACGGGCAAAATAGGGAGCAGGGGGCTAATTCTCGGGAATCTCGCATTCGACACATCTCGAAGGAAACATTTCATTTTGCGGCAAATATCACATTTTCACGAAATCATCCTCGACATAAATAAGGCACGGGATTTCTGCGAGTTGTTTGGCTTTTTCGCTCGATATGACTCGCGTGGTCGGGAGCAGTCGAGATCGAAATAACATGAGATTTTTCCTTCGAGATGTGTCGAATGCGGGGCCCCAGAGCATGAGCTGAGGAACCAAATAATATCTACGGGGACAAACATCATGGGTACAGTACGGAACAACTGCATCCAAGTGAATCACCAAGTCCGTCTGTCCGTCCGTCCGTTCTTGGGAAATGCCCTCTTGGTTAATCTGATTAGGGCATACGGGCGGTCACGACCTCCCAGCTATGTCGGTACTTACTCGTACTGGCATGTTGGGTATATTTAGGAAACCAACCAGCTAAACCAGTGAACTGATAAATTTATGAGCGAGGTTTCCACATAAGATATTGTATAATTTGCTTTTTTTCTGAGCAGAAACTACTAGGGATGCTGACGGCACTAACAATAAATTATAAATTACAATAACTAGTGGTTCGCCTCGAACTATGAACTCGCGACCCCATATCTCAGCAACCCCTCGACCGATTTAGCTCATGTTCGAACTTAAAAATTCTCTAGGCCTCATTTACCTGCCTACCAATCTTTCATGACGATCCGACTAAATTTACTCAAGTTATCGTCGAACGAACATTCATACATACATACATACAAACATACATACATACATACATACAAACATACATACATACATACAAACGCTCCAGTAGACTCGGAGCCAAATCGGTCGAGGGGTTGCTGAGATATGGGGTCGCGAGTTCAGAGTTCGAGGCGACTAGTATTTAGGAAACCAACCAGCTAAACCAGTGAACTGATAAATTTATGAGCGAGGTTTCCACATAAGATATTGTATAATTTGCTTTTTTTCTGAGCAGAAACTACTAGGGATGCTGACTGCACTAACAATAAAATTTAGGAGTGGGTCGGCGCTGTATTTTTCAATGACGAGACGAAACATGTTTTCCCACCAGGAAAACTAGTCTTCAAAGCAGTGTCGTCACGACTGGTTTTGTTTGATGCAATTGCCGTCTTTATTGTATGGAGATAAAGTTCATATTTGTATAGTGGCGACCAAACGGTCTCTGGAGATTATTGGACTAGCTTTTCGCCCGCTTCGTCAGCGATGACTAAGATAAAAGGTTGCAGCTCTATTTTTCCCCCGTCAATTTCAACCCAAGCGGTCAAGCCGTTTAGTAGGTGACATACCGGCAGCAGCGCCACCTACCGGGTCCAATCGTATTTTTAAATCATCCCAAAAACCATCAAAATACCCATATAAAATTTCACCCAATCGGTCCAGCCGTTTAGAAGTTAATGTAATCTTTTTGTAATAAAGCATATATTCATAAAATAATAATAAGCTAAGGAAAATGCAAACTTATGAAATGGATAGTATTGCCTTCTTCTTCTTCTACTCTTTGCGTGCTGCAAGTCTGCAACACACTTCTTTGTGTGCGTGACATCAGACGCTCGCAGTGTACAAACGAAACGACCCGACCGGGCATCGTCTCGTGAAACAGTCTCGTCTGTGAAGCAGTGTCGCACACAATTCAGTGTCGTCTCGAGAAGAAGTTTCGTCACATCGCGTAGTCCGTGCCAGCCGTCGCGCGCGAGTCGTTTCGTCTCGTCACATTATAGGTCTCGTCGCGTGACACTGCTTTAGTGACGAGACTGCTTTTTCCGAAATCGGAAAACGGTCCGTCCGTTCCTGGCAGTGAAACGGTGCTTTTAAGCGGTGCGTCTTAAGGCCTTATGAGACCCTGCTCTTGGCCTTTTTGAGGGGGTGTGAGACGCGCGCGGCGGGAGCAGCTGCGGGGCAACCGCACCCTACCGCCGCTCTCGCCCGTGCACGTTAGAGCAAGTTTATGTTTAGTTTTAGTAGTATGTCTATGAGTTTTAGGGTCAACGCATACTAAAAATATTTTGTGCTGAAATAATACTGGCAGAATGCGAGAAATTCCGCTCCTATACAAAATGTATAGGAATGACGCTTTTTAGTAGGAACCGCATAGGAAATGAGGATCATTCAGACATTGGTATATTGGACTTCCAAGTCCAGCCAGGATAGAGAACCACATTTCAAGCACATTTATTTAACCACTTTTTGTTTTTTCTAAAGCACTAACCCGTGCTAGGAAATATTTTAAACATAATAAGTTGAAAAAATTCACTCGGGACAGGACTTGAACCCGCAACCTCTCGTATACCGTGAAAGCGCTTTACCAATAAGGATTATTTGCGTTTTAAACCAAGTATACAGTTTTATAGAGACATCAAAAACATACTTTTCTGTGAAAAAAAACTTGAAATCGGATAAGAAATGACGAAGTTATGGCCGTTTTAGTGCACAGGTTCTAAAAACGCGCCCGGCTGGCTTGAATTTTATTGTGACGTAATTTTTTCCTACCTTCATACAGTTTAGAGGTAGGTTACAAGGGCAGCACCATTAACCCTTATAGCTACCGAAAAAACGGTCAGAAAAGAAAGTCATTGGATTACGAAAATATTAAGAGTTGCATTTACAGATTTTAAAAAATATACAGGGTGGCCCAAACATAGACATCAAGCGAAAAAATATAGGTAGCTGACACCGAGGGCTACCCGAATCACCCCCATGTATGTTCAGCCATTTTTAGTCGTTTAGAAGTTATGAGGCTTTTAAGGTTTTTTGAAAAGAAAATACCTACCATTGGATTTTATTCTCTAACTTCTTTTTCTTTCGACTTTTCAGAGATATTTTTTATTCTTTAGAGTTTCAAATAACTTATCTATTGGTACCAAAAAAAAATATGATGAGATATGGATTTCTAGAAGTTACCGCAATTTTGATCCAAAGTCCCAAAATGTTGTTTTCGAGAAATCATCACTGAAATAGGTAGTATGGAGAAAAAATTAAGTAGAGGTCTGAAGGACTTTCTTTTAATTTCAAAAACTTTCCCAAAGGCTTCAGAATAGTACAAAAAATCAAATATCTGATCATTATTTTTTTGGTAATAGATAAGTTTAAAAAATAAAAAAAATATCTCTGAAAATACGACAGAAAAAAAAGTTAGAAAATAAAATCCAATTCTAGGTTTTTTTTTTTCAAAAAAACCTTAAAAGCCTCATAACTTCTAAACGACAAAAAATGGCTGAACATACATAGGGGTGATTCGGGTAGCCCTCGGTGTCAGCTATCTAGATTTTTTCGCTTGAGGTCTATGTTTGGGCCACCCTGTATACCTGTTTTACCGATTTCGACAAAACATTTTTTTTCGTGCCGTTCGATTTTGTTTCTTGTAAGGATCAAAAGACTAGAAATGTAAAAAATAAAAATTTTACTTTTTCCATTATACAGGGTGGCGCGTTGAGGCAGCACCATTAACCGTTATAGCTACAGAATAACTGTCAGAAAAGAAAGTCATTGGATTGCAAAAATATTACGAGTGGCGCTAAGCAATTTTGAAAAATATATTCAGGGTGCCAGAAAATTTCCGATTTTGACAAAACGTTTTTTCGTGCTATTCGATTTTGTTTCTTTTTTTTTTCATGTAGCCTCCATAGTGTCCCACTGCTAGGCAAAGGCCTCCCCTTTTTTCTTCCTCTCCTCTCTATCCTCGGCTGCCTCTTGCCACCCCGGCAAAAAGGATGTGAAGTCGTCCCGCCATCTCCGCCTCGGTCCGCCGCGGCGCCGGTGCCCATCTTGTGGGGTCCAGTCGGTGACGACTTTCGCCCACCTATCCGGACCCATGCGGCAAACGTGGCCGGCCCAGTTCCACTTCAATTTGGCGGTTGCAGCTCCAACATCCTTGATTTGCGTTTTGGCGCGCAGCGTGGTGTTCCGGACCCGGTTTGTTTCTTTTAAGGATCTAAAAAGTCATGGTCAACACACTAGAAATGTAAAATATTGAAAATAAACCATTTCTATTATATAGGGTGGCCCGTTGAGGCAGCACCAAAATCAAAATCTGTTAGCGCCACTCGTAATATTTTTTCAATCCAATGCCTTTCTTTTCTGACAGTTTTTCTGTAGCTATAACGGTTAATGGTGCTACCTCAATGCACCAGCCTGTATAATCGATGGTTGATTTTTTTATTTTTTTATCATTTCTAGTGTTTTGATGATGACTTTTGATCCTTACAAGAAACAAAATCTAACGGCACGAAAAAATTTTCTTGTCAAAATCGCAAATTTTCCGGCACCTGGTATACATTTTTCAAAATCTGATGTAATATTTTTGCAATTCGATGACTTTCTTTTCTTTTTTTTCTGATGCTTAAGATTTTGTTCTCCATCCACCTCAATAAGTACTTGGAACTCTTGGAAGTCCAATATTCCAATATTTCCAATGTCTGAATGATCCTCACTATCGAAAATCGTCTGTGATACAGTTCATACTAGTAAAGGAACTAATGACCATCCAATACGATGTAAATCTTCTTTAAAACTGTGAGCAAAGTAAATGTACCATTATTTGAAAATCAAAAATTTTTTATTGCAGCATAATATTGTTATTTCATAATGTCATACATCATCTTCGCGTAGGTTGCTAAGATATCGTATATCTTTAATGAGTAGGCAAGTCACCACTGGATTGTGCTAGAAGTTGTTCAGTGTACGTTGAGGCTATATTCCTTCATGTACGCGAGCGGTCGCCATGACAACGATTTCCTATGGCGAGTTTGTTATCGGCGAGCGCCGGTTTTGATAATGCACAGGTTCAGATTCTGAATAATTATTTCTCGTGATTTCTGACTAGAAGTGGTGTTCATTTTATAATTTTTCAGATTTACCAGCTCACAGTATAAAAGGTAGGAAAAGATTGTCTTGAAACAATAACGTAATCGATCTTGGAAAACCGCAAAAAAAAGTGATACACGTCTGCTTTTCATGAGGCCACGTGGCCGTCTGAGTCCATACAGCGGCTGACGGCTTGCTAGAAATTTCAATGTTTTGATTCATAATTATATTTTTAAATGCGTTTTTGATAATGTTTTCCCTGGAAAACTTAGATATGGGTTAAATTCTATGAACAAAAAATGTGCCATTGATATTACTTCTATATTTACGGAGAACTAGCGAAAAAAGGTGAAAAAATGTCGAATTTCGTCAATTTTCAAGATTTTTTTTTATCGAGCAAAGTTTACCTAATTGTGTTTTGGCTTCCTGGGATACCTTTACCGTTTCCTGGACTAAAGCCAAAGCTAAAAAATACTGTCCTGTTTTGAAAATTTCATGCAGTAAATCAGGATCTTCCGGACGTCCTCGCAAATTTTTTGTACCTCTGAGGCTTGTATGTCGTCTTAAGAACGCTCACTCCTAAATAAATTATAAATTACAATAACAAACGACAACAATTTTCTACAAATTGGTAAGTAATAGGTATTTCTTCGTAGGTAAGTAATATTTTTTAATCAATGAAACATTTAAAAAGTACTACTAGCTTGTGACGTCACAACTGTTTTTTGTGGAGGTTATAAGCAGTGGTAGGGTAGCCTAGTGGGTAGAACAATGGACTCAGAAGCGCGAGACCTAGGTTCAATTAAGGTAAGATAAGATATTGTAGTAATTTTAGCAAGAACTCGTCTGTCGATCCTTAGGGCCCGTATTGGAACCTTGGTAAAGCCTTGTAGCAATAAGATTTACTAGATAAACTGTAACTGATGGATGCATTCGTCAAACTAACATGAGCAATAAAAGCCAATCGATCTCACGCAAACTCATCGTAACAGGCGCTCTAGGCTACAAGACAAAGAAATTTATACGCATTTCGCAATCGTAACACTACTCGTACTCTCAACTGCATCAGTAAGTGTCCCTTTTCATTCAATACCAGCCTTTATATCGCCCGTAATAAGAGTCACCCTTGTATACATGCACGCTCAAACGGAACGCAAGGCTTTCCATGACAGGAGTCATACATCAACGGCGCAGATAACGGACGCAAACAACCTAGTCCGTGGACGCATACAATACACGACCTCTCACCGCGAGACAAAACATTCCTACTTTGCATTGAACCACGTCCATTGCTGGTTGACTTTCCTTAGATTTCCTTCATCTAGAGCTGAAGAGTCAATGGTCAGTCGTATGAAAGCGGGACACGCAGGGCGAAAAAAAAATGAGGGTCAACGTCGCGATGTCCCACGCCTGTTGCTGCCCAACTAAGACTCGGTTTGGTGTAACCCAGTATTGGAGCGTCAATGGTCAACACAGACCTCGGCTTAGTCGGGAAGGTAGGGATCACGAAACGCGTAGGCGTGTAGAGGCGACGTGTGTAAGTAAGGCCTTGTTCAGAGCGGTTTGTTTCGGAGGCGAGCGTTTGAGCTTTGAGATATTGGGGTCGCATATTAACACCTACCGAGCCCAAATGCCAACCTACATACAGTACGCCTAGAATGAAAAGCACGTCGTCGTATAGAGCGCACTATTCAGTGTTCTGTATCACTCTGCGACAGAGAGTTTGAAATCGTGTCTGGCTATAGTTTCTTTCAGTTAACCTCCGCATATAGACAGAAGTGCTGAAATAGAGCCATTTCTTCAAAATAATGTCTTCAAAAGGCTACCTTTGCTTTACCCGTTGAAAAAAAAGTTGTTTAGAATTACCAGTAAAATCTGTCGCTTTTCGTATTAACACTTTCCTATGTGTGGGCTAACTGAGCTGTCAGGATGGTATAGGTGCTCGGAAAGCCTACTCCATCTAAAACAATATCCCAGGCTCTGCAGTGGTCGCTTCTCCCATCTAATGTGAGTGAAGGTGCCACTGGACGCTGTACAAATCGCCTCATTACGTAGATGCAAAGACCTAACTTTCAGTGTCAAATCTATCTCAGTCGAAACTTCGCTGAAGACGCGGTCTAACCACCCGTTGGGGTGACGAATGGTGGACAAATGCAGTCGAGTTGATGGCGTGGTAAGGTGGTTCCGCTTGTTAGTGGGACCGACTACAGTGAGGTGAGGCTAGGGTTACCTACCATCCGTCCGGATAAGTCCGGACATGTCCGGACTTTTAGATTCTTGTCCGGACTTTGTCCGGCTCTCTAATTTGTCCGGATTTTTAAAATTAGATGGAATATGAGTAATAAAACTACAATTAAGTAATCTAATATCAAATCAGTCTTTAATCAACAACAAACTTCCCATTTTAAGTATAAAAAACAATTTTTTTAATAAAACTTATTTTAACTAACTGTAATTAAGTGGGTAATGTTTCCATTTTATGACTAAATAGTCCGAAATTTTATCAAAACGTCCAGCTTTTTGCCAGGACTTTTCAAATTCCTAAGTGGTAACCCTAGGTGAGGCGAGATGGATGGCTTACATATTGTGTGTGTACATCTTCCTAGCTTGCTTACATTTGGCCCTTCGTTGGATGGCAGTGATTTACCAGCTAAGTTCTCAATTAAACGAATTTACATCGCGTGAAAGGAAGGAAATGTTGACTCGAGACTACGTTTTTCGAGGTTATGAGCGTGATCGAATGGAATGGAAGTGAAAATGCCTAACAGAACGAATGGGTTAATGCTATAGATAAGTGACGTTTAGAAAGGAGACTTTTGTCCACCTTTTAATTTTATTATCTCTACCTAATATTCAATTAAGTGTTCTCTATCTATCTATCTACGATACATATGACCTATGGTAGAAGCTAGCACCAGAATAAGAAGGAGAAGTGAATAAATACTTATTTATGTAGATTAGCTAAACACGAAATTTGTTTCCATGTTGTGCAAGCGCATGCACACGAAAAATAACTATTGGCTTATTGAAAAACATAATAGAGCCATAAACATACTTATTTACAAAAGGGACCATAACATTTTATGGCACAAAAGTACATAAATAAAATTTCTCTCTAACGGAAACTTGGAAATATCTGTCAATAGGCAATACGACGGCGATGTGTTAGGAAACGTCGTAATTTTCTTTCAATAGAATCAGTTTCCTATGCCATTAACCTGTTTCAAAACTTACACTGTGATCGGTAGGATGCGGCATCCATCACCCGATCCATTATACCCCTATTTGTAAGCATCATACAATTCTACCTAATTGAGCGTTGATATTATGCGAAACCACTAACAAAGTAATACAATAGATGCGTGTTTTATTGCTCTAAATTTTGATTTGGATATTATCCAATATAAGTAAAATAAAAGCTAATGGGGAGTAGTGGAAGAGACTGTTTCCTTTCCTTTTATTCTCATTCTTACAACAAAAATCCAAGGCCAATAAGAAACAATGTCATTGACAGATTTGTCAATAATAATGGGGCATCCCCGTGGTTTTCACAACGCAGGAAGAAATTGTCTCTGCTGGATACCCGCGACATAATCTATTGATGGTCTTTGGACGTCACCTAATACTGTTATAACAACCTGATGTTATGCTTTTAGCTGTGGGCAACTAGGAATTTAGGCCAAGTATCTATTTGAAGGCTTCATCAAAGATCTAAAAATGGCTGTATTACAGATGATTCAATAGGGCTGGTCTCTGAATTGAGAAATTCACTAGGTTAATACTTAAGTATCGTTCTGTCACGTTCTTTTATCAGACATCTGAAGGGTCAAGTATTTGATTATTTAAATTGTGAAATCGGAGTCCCAGGAAGCCCTCTCAGAAATGATTAATGAAAGAACTAAGAAATGAAAGAACTAAGCTTTCGAATCTCTTGATTTTCTCTCGAGTTTAATATTTGTTTCATTTGGTAGCTAGAACCAATAACATTATTATTGTTGTTTTGGCGACTAAACTGTGTTCATCTTTTATTTACGGCCTCCAACACTCTCTGCCCCAGATAATATGCAGTCGACTTTGTCTATTTGAGTTGCACACGTGTAAAGATCGACATGCTGTCGCCTGCACGCCTACAAATCACAGGAAGGGTGAACCGCGGAGATTAATCATATCATGCCCAGTGTCGATAAATGACAAGAGTATTATAGGTCCTTAACGCTGCAGTCGACTTTGTCTAACAACAGAACAACAATAATTCAGCCGATTATGTGTTCTGGTCTACGACAAGTTTTTTGGGCAGTGCCACTGCTTCGTACACCAGAACACATAATCGGCTGAATGTTTGTGGTTCTGTTGTTTACAATAATGAAAAGAATACTATGTTATTGCCGCGAACGAAAAATCGCTGAACAAAAATAGCTCAGTTTAGCTACAAAATGTAAAAAACTGTGATTTTGAATTTGCCGCCACGTTGCTATCTTCCCGCCATATATCGACTTCTTATCGGCAGCTTTCTAATATGACTGATTCTAATCGGAAATAAACGTCGGGTGAGGGTAATTGTAGAGTTTCCATTCTAGAAACGAACCTAGAGGAGTAATTGCTTTTTAATTTGTTCAGGGCTTTAAATTCGTTTGCATAACGTTAAGGTCCAACGATAGCAGCGTGGCGGGAAATTAATATTTTTCACAGTTTTTATAATTTTGAAGCTTAACTGAGCTATTTCTGTTCAGCAATTTTTCATTCACGGCAATCAAATAGTATTTATTTCATTTTTTATATCGCTTTAACGGTTTCACGGTTTTTTATATCGGTTTAAAATGTGCAGTGCTTACGAAAGTTTAAGTTTCAAAATTTATTTCATTATTGTAAATAACAGAACTATAGTTAGTTTTGAAAATTTCGCCTTATATCAGTAAAAATTGGCTTTTACGAATTATAAGGTACACACTGTAGAAACCTGTGTAATAATTATCTTTTCTATTGGTAGTATTAGTACACTTGGAAATCAGCACCTATGTATGCATTTTCTCGAACCCCTTTTATTTGCCAAACGACATAAAAGGTTTTATAATTATACACAAGGAACACTATCCGTTTATACGGCTCTGTTCCACCTATATTGCCACTATAATTTGAGCTTTATTACTTCGGAATAGTCCGAAACGAATGAAAAATTCAGACTAGCCATGTAATGTTGTAAAAGCGTGAATTCGGCTGGATGGACTGTGGATTGTTGTTACTTTACTTACATACAAACAAACAAAACTGTACCATGGTTTGCCATTTACTAATATAATTAGGTATACAGGACAATTTTAAATAGCTTTGTGATTTTTAACAACTTTTGTTTACGACTTTGGTGAAAGCGAATTTTATTTTGGATTCTATTTTGGCTCAAATTAACAAATAGGAGCAGTATGTTTAGCATGGTCGTTTTGACACTCTCTCGAACTCGAGTGACAGACGTGCCATGTCTATTGTGCGAGCATGGCAGGCGGGACTCGAGATGGCAATAGATTTGAGATGACGAGCAAAAAGTAGTTATTGCCATTTTAATTAAAATGTTGTATTTATGTCTCCATCGCCATGTTAGCGTAGAGCCAACTCGAGCCCGACCGACAAGTTGACAGTTTTGCATAGAGAAGGGCCTATCTCGGGCTTACCATGCTGCCCGTACAGGAGAGGCTGGAATGGTGGTAGAGAGTGGAGGGGCACGAAACCGCGTCGCGCGGGAAGCGCTGGAACGGTAGAAATAAAAATTAAAAATGAAAATGAAAAAAAAAACAACAAAATTATAAGTAGGTATCGAGCTTTTCGAAAAGTCATAGAACAAAAGTTGTTGGAAATAACATATAAAAGTTGACGTGTTTCAGGAAAAAAAAGTATATTGCTGCCATCTTAGTCGGACATCGAGTCTGACATTGATGTTCCAATTGCTCGATATAATAATATAGTTAAACAAGGATTATCCCTCTACAATCCGGGGGTCGGTTGACCCGCGCTCTATTTGCGGCAGCCATCTTGAATTATTTATGGGGCCACTAAAATGTCGCGCGGCGATGTCACCTGGCTGCGCCACCTTCAAGAGTTACTAATGGTTGACAGGTAGAAATGGTCCCTCTACTGGTGTCTTTACTTTTAAAATAGTTGTGGCTCTACAAACGGAGTCGCAGTCGCAGTTGATTCATTTATTTCTAAAGTATTTATTGCACAAATAAATAAAATTCAAAGGCGTGAGATACATAATTATGTACGTAGTTACTAACAAAACATTATGTGCAGGCTTATTACCCGACTGACCCAGAAAGAAGGTTATGTTTTTCGAGTGTATGTATGTATGTATGTTCTTTTATTAAGCTTTTATCCGTCCGCGCAGGTGTTGCCGTAAAGTTGCCTATATTTTTCCCTGTTACCAACATCAGCGCGAACGAAGTCGCGGGAAAAAGCAAGTAATTTATAGCCTAAACTCTAATTTTTAATTCGAGTCCACAGAATGACAGTTGCTACAAAGGCTTTATCTGACAGTAGCATACCAGCAACTGTCATTCCGTGGACTCGATTTAAAAAATTGAGTTTATATATTATTCTGGTGTGTAGACCATCTCTGCACCAAATTCCATCCAAATCCGTCACACCGTTTCAGCGTGAAAGAGTAACGAACATCCCTCGAAACATCCATACTTTTCGCGTTTGTTATTAGTTGGATACAATTTATTCTTCCAGCCAGCCCTAATTATTTTTGTTATTTAAAGTATCCGACAAAGAGGCCCATATCAAATCTAATAAACTCAAAAATACCTAACCGGAAATATCCGATTAAAGTATATCAACATAATTTATTATAAATGTTGATATAATGACTTATCAAAGACAATCGACCTCTTTGACCTAAATATACAAGGAAATTGGACTTCAAATTATAATGGAAACGATTAGTTAATTTAATTGAAGATTAATCTAATATTAATAGCGACGTTGATTGGTAACATAGCACATGTTTACTTAGGTATCATTTGACCCACGACCCAATTAAATTAGCCGATTGTCTAAACAATGTTAATGATTCAGTAAGACCATTCAGTAAGTAGGTATCCATAACTATAGATAACCTATTTTACGAGTATCTTCAAACTTCTTATTTTATCATTTGGGACGTGTGCTGGTTGTAAGATTATTCTAAACATTCGTGGTTATGAGACATTGTTATTGTAAGACAACAGGATTCTCACCACGATTTCGTTTATTTTTCTAGTCCTCGGTATTTCAGCCCCCTTAGCACGCTGGCCTTTTGTCTACTGTCAACTGTCACCTTAGCCACTGTTAACTGTCACCTCAGTAGTGTTAAGTGGCTAAGGTGACAGTTGAGAGTAGGCAAAAGGTTAGCGTGCTAAGGGGGCAGGTCACAGGTAGACTCAAGAATTAGTGTGTGAAAGAGTGCCCGCAACTGTGCTGAAATATAGGGACCTCAACAAATAATACTTAATCGTGGAAGAAACCCGTTATCTATACTTATAATAAAACTCTAGCGAAGTCAATTCTGTACATTGAATATTTTTAGAAAAAAACTATCAGGGGTTACTAAGTAAACTATTCTGAATACAAAAATGCAAAAAAAACGGTCTATGTCTGTCTGTCTGTCTGTCTGTCTGTCTGTCTGTCTGTCTGTCTGTCTGTCTGTCTGTCTGTGTGTTACCTCATCACGCGAAAACCGCTGAACAGTTTTCAGTCAAATTTAGGACCGTGATAAGTCCTGGTTCTGGGAACAATCTAGGCTATCCGATGTTCAGAATACATTGCGGGTTGCAATTTTAACTTCGTTTTTTGTAAGAAATATTCATAATTTTGATATAGCTTCTTGAGAAGATATGTTAATAACGTAATACAAAACACATTACCGAAAAAAAAAATTGCATTTCCGGAAAAAAAAATCCGACTTGGAACCTCATTATCTCGGAAACCGTTGATTTCCTAGGCATAGTTCCTTGGGCAAAAATGATCGTTATGATGAGGACTATACAGGGTGTTAAAAAACCCCCAACAGACCCGAAAGCCACTAGACACCAAAACAAAGTACTTTTTCGATAAATTATTTTTGGGAAATTATTTTGGTTTTTTAGTTTATAATTTTGAAATACATTTTTTACGCAATGGACGTGTAACGCACAGAAGTCATATTGCGCAAGCGTAGGTATCAGATTATGTTACTTAAGCTTGAAGTGCCGATGTTTAGAATACATTGCGGGTTGCAACTTTAACGTCGTTTTTTGTAAGAAATATTCATAATTTTGATATGGCTTCTTGAAAAGGTATGTTAAGAATCCCCTGAAGCTCTTCAGCCCTCTCGCTCGCACTTTTGAACATTTGAATTTATTGTAAGAGAATGATTCAACTTTGGACGATAAAATATAGTTGCAGACATAGATAATAAAGCTATCGACATGTAGACATACTTTAATTTTCACATTTATAGTTTAAAAAATAAATTACTGAACTACTACTTTTAACCGAAGTTCAGTGATATTTTTTTTTATTAGTAGGAATATGAAATCAAAAGTGTGTCCACATGTCGATAGCTTTATTATCTATGTCTGCAACTATATTTATCGTCCAAAGTTTAATAATTCTCTTACAATCAATTAAAATGTTGAAAAGTGCGAGCGAGAGCGCTGCAGAGCTTCAGGGGATTCTTAAGAACTAGATACTGAATACATTTCTGCAAAAAAAAGTTTTGAAAAATCCGACTTTGAACCTCATTAAAATAAAACCGTTGATTTCCCAGGCATAGTTCCTTGGGCAAAAATGTTCCTTATGATGAGGAAAATACGTGGTTTCCCGCTTTGTTGGCGGTCTTTTAACACCCTGTATGTGGTCTCCCACTTTGTTGGCGGTCTTTTAACACCGCTCGGTATTCAATACAAGCACTCGCCGCAAACAATAATTTTGCATTCTTGCATAACAAATAACTATTGTTTCCTGTTGAGCTGGATATACAGAGTTATTAGCCGTATGCTTTGCTTGCTGGCTTAGCATGAGAATGAGTAAGACCTTATCTATGGGCTTATAACTTTATCTATCCCACTCTACGTCGAGGGAGATACATATTAGAAACCCTTTTACTTCCTAATCAATTCTTATGCTTAGCTTCCTGGTATCTTATCACGGGCGATACCTTAATCTAAACAATACATATTTATTATTAAATTTATAAATGTATTGTTTAGATTAGGGTTTTTATTCTATTGCTTTCTTTTGAGCCCTGCTACCGCAAGTTAAGAAATAATAACTATTACAATACCCCCGACATTTTAGCTTCGAATAAGCATATTTAATAAATTGCTGAACCAATTTTGACAAAACATAACTAAGAACATTCGCTAGAAAACCTCCTTTCAAATAAAAAAAAAAACCTAAAGCTTCCAAATCGTTCACCCATTTAAGAGCTACGGTGCCACAGACAGACACACCCTCATAAACACTTATACAGACACACTCACAAAGCTGTCAAACTTATAACACCCCTCTTTTTTGGTCGGGGGTTAAAAAAAACCTTCCTTTTGAGTTTTCATCCACAGTCGAATTTAAATTAAATGTCAAATGTGTAAAAACGCATACGAAGTCGCGGGCACAACTAGTCCTACAATAATTCAGTTTATGGTCGGACGATAACAACGTGGCGGGAAATATAAATTTTCACAGTTTTTTCAATTTTAAAGCTACCTTGGGCTGTTTTTGTTCAGCGATTTTTCGTTCTCGGCAATAACATAGTATTTTTTTCATTATTGTAAACAAATAGGGCAACAATAATTCAGCCGATTATGTTCTGCTCATCAACAAGTTTTTTTGGCAGTGCCACTGCTTTGACGACCAGAACATGTGTTCAACAAAATACAGAAAATCATTCTATGTTATTGCCGCGAACGAAAAATCAATGAACATAAATAGCTCAGTCTAGCTTCAAAATTTAAAAATACTGTGAAAATTTTGAATTTCCCGCCACGCTGCTATTGTCCAACCTTAATGTCCAAGAATTCAATGACAAACATAAGATTCCCTAACTCTTCGTGACCTTTCGATGGAAACCGGGTACGAAAAGGAAACGGTTCTGTGACTTCAAGAGTCGGGTCCGTGCTCCCGGGAGCGATACATTCTAGCGATCCCGGACCGCGCCCTGACATTTATACATTTCAACTTCCTACCTACCGCCCCATGCAGTGTGGCCGTAAGGAAATAAAGTTGGTCCACCACGGAGCTGTTGGTCTCTGAGGGTTGAGTCTATGATAGTTGTAGCTTATTCAGCGTGTGGTTGAAGTTTTTTTTTTGTTTTTATCTTAATTTTACTTTTTTTACTTTTGTTTATTTATAACCGCTTTGCTCTCGGGCAAATACCATGCACTTTGTCCCTTTTGCATCACTGTGGCTTACACTCACAGGCACTAAGTTTGTGTTTTTCAATAGTTTTATTTACGTTTAGGTTTCCTTTTGTTTGTCCGTATTGTTTGCTATGTATTTGTTTCATAATTGATGATGCAAATAAACGTTTTACCTATCTATCTAATATAGATCTTATACAGGGTGTTAAAAGACCGCCAACAGACCCGAAAGCCACGCATACTAGACACCAAAACAAAGTACTTTTTCGATAAATTATTGCTGGGAAATGATTTTGGTTTTTTAGGTTATAGGTAATTTTGAAAAATATTTTATTACGCAATGGACGGGTAACGCACAGAAGTCATATTGCGCAAGAGTAGGTATCATTTTATGTTACTTAAGTTTGAAGTGTCGATGTTTAGAATACATTGCGGGTTGCAATTTTAACGTCGTTTTTATAAGAAATATTCATAATTTTGATATGGCTTCTTGAGAAGGTATGTTAAGAACTAGATACTGAATGCATTTCTGCAAAAAAAAAAGTTTTGAAAAGTCCGACTTTGAACCTCATTATCTCGGAAACCGTTGATTTCCCAGGCATAGTTCCTGGGGCAAAAATGTTCCTTATGATGAGGACAGTACGTGGTTTCCCGCTTTGTTGGCGGTCTTTTAACACCCTGTATACATATAATCGATATAATTTCTGATTAATTCTATGGCACCTTTAATTTTTCAAATATTTTTTCATAATTATCTTGCATATTCTATCAGAAGTCAGCTATCATTACAAAAAATAAAACATCGCTGATTAAAAACGTGCAATGATGAAATTTGAAAAGGTTATTATTTGGTGGATTTAAATGTGTAAGTAATAAATAATAGAACGGAATATTTCACCAGGAGTGCTGTAATGAAAATATATCTTCTCGGCTCCTCGGAGACACTGAGAACTAAAAACAATTTGCAATATCATTGATATCAACTGCCTACAAACTAGTGAAGCAAGGAGAGAAGGAGAAAAGATTTCAGTCCTAGATAGTTGTGACGTGATAAATTCCGACAGAATATATACAAGAACCTATACAAATTGTCATAAACAAGCAGGTTTGAGACTAAAGTAAAATATTGTGCGACGGCTTCCGAACTGAGGCTGATATGATAACACTATATCAGTGAAAAGGTCGGCGCATATCTTTGCCTCATGCCGATTTCAGGCAGAAGGACTGCACAAATACACTGTAGGTAGAGACAGAAAATTTATATTCGTATATTTTGGCCGGCATAGCTCATACGTACATTTAACAAAACAATAATGTAAAAAAATATATATACAACGTGTTACAAAACATCCTAACTCTTTTTACAGGGTGTAACCTGGTGGTCAACAAATTGTCAAATCTGTAAAAAAAAGTTGAAAAAGACAATTTTTATTTTATAACCTCAAAATTGAAAAAAAAATCATAACTTTTTTGTTTTTGGTATTAGCTCAAATTTTTAAATATGTTTGTGTGTGTAGGTGCATTTTCATAGCTTTGAGTTGTTAAAACATTGTGAAAGTCAATGAAAACAATATTTAAAAAATACTTATCTCCCGCCACAGCGTTCACATTTAATTAATTTAAATGAGAGTCGATTAACGGAGAGTCATAGAGCAAAAAAAAAAAATTAGGTGGTGATCCCTATCACCGGGTGCTATTACCCTGTAAAAAGAGTTAGGTACTTTTGTAACACCTTGTATTATGTTGTTTTTTAAAATAGAAATAATTTGTTTGCGTCGTGTCGGAGCTAGTTCTCAAGAATGGAAGAAAGGTCTATCCGTTTAATGAAGGCTTTACTGAAAGTTCGTTAACTCTGGCTACATCCGTCCATTCTCTGATGTTTCTGAACCACTTTCTTCTTCTATCAAAACGTCTCTCCACCTCAATCTTGTCCATACCCTTCGATCAAGGATAAAACTAGATACAACATAGAACTCTGAAATGTGTCTGGAAAAATAGATGCCCAAATTGCCTTTGGGAGCTTATTTGCTCGTAGTCCACGCAATTAAAGTAAAACTGTACACTAATGCAATAAGGTTGACATTCGAATTTTAGACGTATGGTCGAAATGATATTTCGTATTGTTCTATTGCTCATATCTTTTGTTTCTGTGGGGACAGGTTTTTATTGTGATTTTATACGTAATGCGGATTCTATGGGATTTAGTTCGGTGTCCATACCCATAAAAATTACTTGAAGAAGTCGGTACTTCTTGTGACAGAGCACATGACTTAGGTAACAAGGCAGGTAACCTACAAGTGGAGAGGCAAGGCCTTTGCATCAACGTAATGTTCTTAATTACTACTAGGCCACTACCACTTTTGATGCCGTTAACAGATTAGGGGTTCTGTACAGCTCTACTGCTGATCCTGTGAGGGACACTATATCTATTCCCGGAGGATGTATCTCACATCTTTGTACCCCGATGGCGACCTTTTGCAGCAAAATGGAATTGACTACTCAGTCCCATACACCAAACACCATTAAACTTGAGCTACCTCCCCCCCTCTCTCGTCCTACCTTTTGGGGCACAATCAGGTGAATTCACTGTCCGCGATAGCTCATGTTACGTTGGTCTTAGGAAGCTTCGTGTCAACCCAAAAGAATGTAACGAGTTTTTGGGGAAATCTTTGCCAGTAGAGGAATATTTCGGATGCCCGAGATGCGGTCAGAAGTTATGCCGATAAATCCATAGTAAATGTATATTTCATATATACTTGCTCATATCCTATAGGAGGAGACATGGGTCATCAATTCCATTGAATTGGAAGAAGTAAATGACAGTTTATACTCGACACCTAAACCAAACAATTAAAGCGTTCGATGATCAAGGACAGAATGATATGGATAACAAAACTAAGGCCTTTGCATCTACGTAATGAGATGATTTATACAGCGTCCAGTGGCACCTTCACTCACACGAGATGGGTGAAGAGATCACTCGGCGCTGCAGTGCCTGGGACATTGTTTTAGATGGAGTAGGCTTGCCCAGCACTTATACCATCCTGACAACTTAGCCGGCCTAGCCCACAGGAAAGACAAGTCAATACGTGGACCCTGAAGCAAGAGGTTCCCGGTTCGATTCCCAGTGCGGGCATGTATGACTTTGTTTAATTTCAAAGTTACGTACATTTGTGAATTTGTAGTAGCAATACCACTCGCACTATACCACGGTGAAGGAAAATATAGGACAGGAAACCCGCGGCTTAGTTGGCTCCACACGTATGGATAACAATATTGTGGCAAAATGTGAGGTGGCAGTGGATATTGTTGTTGGCAGACGCATAAAAAATATAATCGGATATATAATCAATTGATCTAATTTTAGCACATTATTACGTAAAAGCATAATCACCTTCTTCTGTTAATCATCACTCGGCTCTACATCTTAAAATCGAATTGATTCCACGCAATATCGTGATAGGATACTTTAAATTAAACTAGGTTTTTTTATCGTAATATTTCTCAAGCCGTAAGTCAAATGTTCTGTATAATGTGATCGTTAACACATCAATAAAAGCATAAACCAGCGAATCAAATTAATTTATGTTCATAATCTGTTATTACGAATTGCTACACGATGCGCGTTTAATAGAGTCGAAAGTACGGTCAGTCAGTATAGGTAAAACTCCATACATTTAATGCATATTTTAAAAATATTTATAGTGGCGGCTGTTGTGTTGCTGTTGGTTTTTTATAACGAGTTAGTGAGTATAACGACCCAATAACACTTGTCTTTAAACTTTTTGTGTTTGTTTGACATTTATGTATCAGAAACAGGATTTAAGGCCCAAACCTAGGCACAAGCAGCGTCGCAAAGGAAAAAAAACATATTATTATATTATTTTTGGATGCGTTTTTTGCTAAAAACCTACGAATAAAATGTTTTTATTCGTAGGTTCTAGGATCTGGAATCTAAACTTTATGTCCTAAAAATTGTTAAGCCGCGCGTTGATAGTCTAACTAAAGAGTTTTTAGCAAAAATCGCATCCAAAAAGAAGATATGTTTTTTTACTAGATTTTCACCTTAAACCACGGTTGAAAAAAATCTGCACCGTTCCAGGCGCCGAAGGCCATAAAGGCATTTTGCTCAAGACGTTTGTACAGTAAATACTTAGATTTTCGTAATAAAGTTAAATATGAATCGTCTTGTGATGTTCACTCTACCAAGTGTTTTTTAAAGAACGTTCAATAGCTTTACTGTCGAAAACATCATTAATGTCAACTCACTTCGTAGTAAGTGGATTTGAATAAATTTGTTCAGACAGATATAAAGCCGGGGTTACACGTGTTCTTTCGATGTTCTAATCTAAAGGGTGACTTTGAATTCGTAAGCCAAACGTAGGAGTCTTTTTACAGAAACAAAAACAAAATCAAGACCTAAAATTATTATACTTTACATACTTAGGTACTAGCTAACTGTAAAGAAAAAAAAACGTGAGGAAACCCGCGGTTTAGTTGGCTCCGCGGATGTCCGCACTTCGCCGCTATTATAGGAAAAATTTAACACGGAAATGATAGTGGGCAAAGGGGTATGAAAGTTGGTCCAGGATCCTGTCAGGTTGAGCCATATGCCAAATGAAAGAGCATAATGAGCACATCAACTGAGTAGAAGCTCATCGAAATCGGTCCAGGTGATTTCGAGTAATCGACGTTTTTATCGATTCGAGTGATTTCGGGTAATTACAAGTTTTTTTACTATGCAAGGTCCTGCAAGGATCGGCGGTATGTCAAATGAAAGAGCTTGATGTAGTCACCGATTACACCGAAGTTCATCGAAATCGGTCCCGGTGCCCATAGTTTTTTAATCGATTCAAGTTTTTTCGATTAATGACAGATATTTTTTTTCTCCGAGATCCTGCAAGGATGAGGCATATGCCAAATGAAAGAGCACCATGAGCACAACAATTGTCTAGAAGAGCTCATCGAAATCGGTCCCGGTGATTTCGAGTAATCTGCGTTTTTATCGATTCGAGTGATTTCGGGTAATTACGAGTTTTTTTTACTATGGAAGGTCCTGCAAGGTTCAGCGGTATGTCGCATGAAAGAGCTTAATGTAGTCACCGATTACACCGAAGCTCATCGAAATCGGTCCCGGTGCCCATAGTTTTTTAATCGATTCAAGTTTTTTCGATTAATGACAGATATTTTTTTTCTCCGAGATCCTGCAAGGATGAGGTATATGCCAAATGAAAGAGCACCATAAGCACAACAATTGTCTAGAAGAGCTCATCGAAATCGGTCCCGGTGATTTCGAGCAATCGGCGTTTTTATCGATTCGAGTGATTTCGGGTAATTACAAGTTTTTTTTACTATGGAAGGTCCTGCAAGGATCAGCGGTATCTCAAATGAAAGAGCTTGATGTAGTCACCGATTACACCGAAGCTCATCGAAATTGGTCCCGGTGCCCATAGTTTTTTAATCGATTCAAGTTTTTTCGATTAATGACAGATATTTTTTTTCTCCGAGATCCTGCAAGGATGAGGCATATGCCAAATGAAAGAGCACCATAAGCACAACAATTGTCTAGAAGAGCTCATCGAAATCGGTCCCGGTGATTTCGAGTAATCTGCGTTTTTATCGATTCGAGTGATTTCGGGTAATTACGAGTTTTTTTTACTATGGAAGGTCCTGCAAGGATCAGCGGTATGTCGCATGAAAGAGCTTGATGTAGTCACCGATTACACCGAAGCTCATCGAAATCGGTCCCGGTGCCCATAGTTTTTTAATCGATTCAAGTTTTTTCGATTAATGACAGATATTTTTTTTCTCCGAAATCCTGCAAGGATGAGGTATATGCCAAATGAAAGAGCACCATGAGCACAACAATTGTCTAGAAGAGCTCATCGAAATCGGTCCCGGTGATTTCGAGTAATCTGCGTTTTTATCGATTCGAGTGATTTCGGGTAATTACGAGTTTTTTTTACTATGGAAGGTCCTGCAAGGATCAGCGGTATGTCAAATGAAAGAGCTTAATGTAGTCACCGATTACACCGAAACTCATCGAAATCGGTCCCGGTGCCCATAGTTTTTTAATCGATTCTAGTTTTTTCGATTAATGACAGATATTTTTTTTCTCCGAGATCCTGCAAGAATGAGGCATATGCCAAATGAAAGAGCACCATGAGCACAACAATTGTCTAGAAGAGCTCATCGAAATCGGTCCCGGTGATTTCGAGTAATCTGCGTTTTTATCGATTCGAGTGATTTCGGGTAATTACAAGTTTTTTTTACTATGGAAGGTCCTGCAAGGATCAGCGGTATGTCAAATGAAAGAGCTTGATGTAGTCACCGATTACACCGAAGCTCATCGAAATCGGTCCCGGTGCCCATAGTTTTTTAATCGATTCAAGTTTTTTCGATTAATGACAGATATTTTTTTTCTCCGAGATCCTGCAAGGATGAGGCATATGCCAAATGAAAGAGCACCATGAGCACAACAATTGTCTAGAAGAGCTCATCGAAATCGGTCCCGGTGATTTCGAGTAATCTGCGTTTTTATCGATTCGAGTGATTTCGGGTAATTACAAGTTTTTTTTACTATGGAAGGTCCTGCAAGGATCAGCGGTATGTCAAATGAAAGAGCTTGATGTAGTCACCGATTACACCGAAGCTAATCGAAATCGGTCCCGGTGCCCATAGTTTTTTAATCGATTCAAGTTTTTTCGATTAATGACAGATATTTTTTTTCTCCGAGATCCTGCAAGGATCAGGCATATGCCAAATGAAAGAGCACCATGAGCACAACAATTGTCTAGAAGAGCTCATCGAAATCGGTCCCGGTGATTTCGAGTAATCTGCGTTTTTATCGATTCGAGTGATTTCGGGTAATTACGAGTTTTTTTTACTATGGAAGGTCCTGCAAGGTTCAGCGGTATGTCGCATGAAAGAGCTTAATGTAGTCACCGATTACACCGAAGCTCATCGAAATCGGTCCCGGTGCCCATAGTTTTTTAATCGATTCAAGTTTTTTCGATTAATGACAGATATTTTTTTTCTCCGAGATCCTGCAAGAATGAGGCATATGCCAAATGAAAGAGCACCATGAGCACAACAATTGTCTAGAAGAGCTCATCGAAATCGGTCCCGGTGATTTCGAGCAATCGGCGTTTTTATCGATTCGAGTGATTTCGGGTAATTACAAGTTTTTTTTACTATGGAAGGTCCTGCAAGGATCAGCGGTATCTCAAATGAAAGAGCTTGATGTAGTCACCGATTACACCGAAGCTCATCGAAATTGGTCCCGGTGCCCATAGTTTTTTAATCGATTCAAGTTTTTTCGATTAATGACAGATATTTTTTTTCTCCGAGATCCTGCAAGGATGAGGCATATGCCAAATGAAAGAGCACCATGAGCACAACAATTGTCTAGAAGAGCTCATCGAAATCGGTCCCGGTGATTTCGAGTAATCTGCGTTTTTATCGATTCGAGTGATTTCGGGTAATTACGAGTTTTTTTTACTATGGAAGGTCCTGCAAGGATCAGCGGTATGTCGCATGAAAGAGCTTAATGTAGTCACCGATTACACCGAAGCTCATCGAAATCGGTCCCGGTGCCCATAGTTTTTTAATCGATTCAAGTTTTTTCGATTAATGACAGATATTTTTTTTCTCCGAAATCCTGCAAGGATGAGGTATATGCCAAATGAAAGAGCACCATGAGCACAACAATTGTCTAGAAGAGCTCATCGAAATCGGTCCCGGTGATTTCGAGTAATCTGCGTTTTTATCGATTCGAGTGATTTCGGGTAATTACGAGTTTTTTTTACTATGGAAGGTCCTGCAAGGATCAGCGGTATGTCAAATGAAAGAGCTTAATGTAGTCACCGATTACACCGAAACTCATCGAAATCGGTCCCGGTGCCCATAGTTTTTTAATCGATTCAAGTTTTTTCGATTAATGACAGGTATTTTTTTTCTCCGAGATCCTGCAAGAATGAGGCATATGCCAAATGAAAGAGCACCATGAGCACAACAATTGTCTAGAAGAGCTCATCGAAATCGGTCCCGGTGATTTCGAGTAATCTGCGTTTTTATCGATTCGAGTGATTTCGGGTAATTACGAGTTTTTTTTACTATGGAAGGTCCTGCAAGGATCAGCGGTATGTCAAATGAAAGAGCTTAATGTAGTCACCGATTACACCGAAACTCATCGAAATCGGTCCCGGTGCCCATAGTTTTTTAATCGATTCAAGTTTTTTCGATTAATGACAGATATTTTTTTTCTCCGAGATCCTGCAAGAATGAGGCATATGCCAAATGAAAGAGCACCATGAGCACAACAATTGTCTAGAAGAGCTCATCGAAATCGGTCCCGGTGATTTCGAGTAATCTGCGTTTTTATCGATTCGAGTGATTTCGGGTAATTACAAGTTTTTTTTACTATGGAAGGTCCTGCAAGGATCAGCGGTATGTCAAATGAAAGAGCTTGATGTAGTCACTGATTACACCGAAGCTCATCGAAATCGGTCCCGGTGCCCATAGTTTTTTAATCGATTCAAGTTTTTTCGATTAATGACAGATATTTTTTTTCTCCGAGATCCTGCAAGGATGAGGCATATGCCAAATGAAAGAGCACCATGAGCACAACAATTGTCTAGAAGAGCTCATCGAAATCGGTCCCGGTGATTTCGAGTAATCTGCGTTTTTATCGATTCGAGTGATTTCGGGTAATTACAAGTTTTTTTTACTATGGAAGGTCCTGCAAGGATCAGCGGTATGTCAAATGAAAGAGCTTGATGTAGTTACCGATTACACCGAAGCTCATCGAAATCGGTCCCGGTGCCCATAGTTTTTTAATCGATTCAAGTTTTTTCGATTAATGACAGATATTTTTTTTCTCCGAAATCCTGCAAGGATGAGGTATATGCCAAATGAAAGAGCACCATGAGCACAACAATTGTCTAGAAGAGCTCATCGAAATCGGTCCCGGTGATTTCGAGTAATCTGCGTTTTTATCGATTCGAGTGATTTCGGGTAATTACGAGTTTTTTTTACTATGGAAGGTCCTGCAAGGATCAGCGGTATGTCAAATGAAAGAGCTTAATGTAGTCACCGATTACACCGAAACTCATCGAAATCGGTCCCGGTGCCCATAGTTTTTTAATCGATTCAAGTTTTTTCGATTAATGACAGATATTTTTTTTCTCCGAGATCCTGCAAGAATGAGGCATATGCCAAATGAAAGAGCACCATGAGCACAACAATTGTCTAGAAGAGCTCATCGAAATCGGTCCCGGTGATTTCGAGTAATCTGCGTTTTTATCGATTCGAGTGATTTCGGGTAATTACAAGTTTTTTTTACTATGGAAGGTCCTGCAAGGATCAGCGGTATGTCAAATGAAAGAGCTTGATGTAGTCACCGATAACACCGAAGCTCATCGAAATCGGTCCCGGTGCCCATAGTTTTTTAATCGATTCAAGTTTTTTCGATTAATGACAGATATTTTTTTTCTCCGAGATCCTGCAAGGATGAGGCATATGCCAAATGAAAGAGCACCATGAGCACAACCATTGTCTAGAAGAGCTCATCGAAATCGGTCCCGGTGATTTCGAGTAATCTGCGTTTTTATCGATTCGAGTGATTTCGGGTAATTACAAGTTTTTTTTACTATGGAAGGTCCTGCAAGGATCAGCGGTATGTCAAATGAAAGAGCTTGATGTAGTCACCGATAACACCGAAGCTCATCGAAATCGGTCCCGGTGCCCATAGTTTTTTAATCGATTCAAGTTTTTTCGATTAATGACAGATATTTTTTTCTCCGAGATATTGCAAGGATTACTCATAATATGCCAAATGAAAGAACACAATCAATTGTGTAGAAGCTCATCGAAATGGGTCTTAGGCCCATAGATGTTCCAGTCGAATCAGGTGGATGATCAGAGTATAGGCACACTAACGCTGCCATTGCGTAAAAAAACATTGTATATTTATTTTTGCAAAAACTTTGTTTGTCCTAGTATTTGTTATTGTGTGACCTATTTCTATGACCTAGATCCCAGATCATAGAAATATTACATTACTGCCGCGATGTGTAATGGGAAGGGGTGCGATTCTGGCACGCTTTTAATGGCCGACAGAGCGCAGAGTACCGCAGCTCAAGGCCATCACAGCGTCTTCAGCATTGCAGCCCTTGATGGACAAGCTGGCGCGGACAGCAAGGGCTACAATGATGACCAAGCTTGAGGGCCGAGAGCGTAGCTAAGCTAAGCTAGAGGCCACCATGGCGTGGCCAGAAGCGCACTCATTGCTAGCCAAGGCGTTTATAGTGCTTTTCTCAAACAAAGCGAGTAATTGATAAATACCCAGGACCTAGGTCCTAGGTCCTTGGTCATTGGTCCTAGGTCCTAGGTGCTAGGAGCTAGGTGCTAGGTGCTAGGTGCTAGGTGCTAGGTCCTAGGTCCTAGGTCCAAGATCCTAGGTGCTAGGTCCTAGGTCCTAGGGGCTAGTTCCTAGGTCCTAGATACTAGGTCCTCGGTGCTAGGTCATAGGCCCTAGGTGCTAGGTCCTAGGTCCTAGGGGCTAGGTCCTAGGTCCTAGGGGCTAGTTCCTAGGTACTAGGTCCTCGGTGCTAGGTCCTCGGTGCTAGGTCATAGGCCCTAGGTGCTAGGTCCTAGGTCCTAGGTGCTAGGTCCTAGGTGCTAGGTGGTAGGTTCTAGGTCCACTCGAATCGATAAAAACGCCGATTGCTCGAAATCACCGGGACCGATTTCGATGAGCTTTTCTAGACAATTGTTGTGCTCATGGTGCTCTTTCATTTGGCATATGCCTCATCCTTGCAGGATCTCGGAGAAAAAAAATATCTGTCATTAATCGAAAAAACTTGAATCGATTAAAAAACTATGGGCACCGGGACCGATTTCGATGAGCTTCGGTGTAATCGGTGACTACATCAAGCTCTTTCATTTGACATACCGCTGATCCTTGCAGGACCTTCCATAGTAAAAAAAACTTGTAATTACCCGAAATCACTCGAATCGATAAAAACGCAGATTACTCGAAATCACCGGGACCGATTTCGATGAGCTCTTCTAGACAATTGTTGTGCTCATGGTGCTCTTTCATTTGGCATATGCCTCATCCTTGCAGGATCTCGGAGAAAAAAAATATCTGTCATTAATCGAAAAAACTTGAATCGATTAAAAAACTATGGGCACCGGGACCGATTTCGATGAGCTTCGGTGTAATCGGTGACTACATCAAGTTCTTTCATTTGACATACCGCTGATCCTTGCAGGACCTTCCATAGTAAAAAAAACTTGTAATTACCCGAAATCACTCGAATCGATAAAAACGCAGATTACTCGAAATCACCGGGACGAATTTCGATGAGCTCTTCTAGACAATTGTTGTGCTCATGGTGCTCTTTCATTTGGCATATGCCTCATCCTTGCAGGATCTCGGAGAAAAAAAATATCTGTCATTAATCGAAAAAACTTGAATCGATTAAAAAACTATGGGCACCGGGACCGATTTCGATGACCTTCGGTGTAATCGGTGACTACATCAAGCTCTTTCATTTGACATACCGCTGATCCTTGCAGGACCTTCCATAGTAAAAAAAACTTGTAATTACCCGAAATCACTCGAATCGATAAAAACGCCGATTGCTCGAAATCACCGGGACCGATTTCGATGAGCTCTTCTAGACAATTGTTGTGCTCATGGTGCTCTTTCATTTGGCATATGCCTCATCCTTGCAGGATCTCGGAGAAAAAAAATATCTGTCATTAATCGAAAAAACTTGAATCGATTAAAAAACTATGGGCACCGGGACCGATTTCGATGAGCTTCGGTGTAATCGGTGACTACATCAAGCTCTTTTATTTGACATACCGCTGATCCTTGCAGGACCTTCCATAGTAAAAAAAACTTGTAATTACCCGAAATCACTCGAATCGATAAAAATGCAGATTACTCGAAATCACCGGGACCGATTTCGATGAGCTCTTCTAGACAATTGTTGTGCTCATGGTGCTCTTTCATTTGGCATATGCCTCATCCTTGCAGGATCTCGGAGAAAAAAAATATCTGTCATTAATCGAAAAAACTTGAATCGATTAAAAAACTATTTGCACCGGGACCGATTTCGATGAGCTTCGGTGTAATCGGTGACTACATCAAGCTCTTTCATTTGACATACCGCTGATCCTTGCAGGACCTTCCATAGTAAAAAAAACTTGTAATTACCCGAAATCACTCGAATCGATAAAAACGCCGATTGCTCGAAATCACCGGGACCGATTTCGATAAGCTCTTCTAGACAATTGTTGTGCTCATGGTGCTCTTTCATTTGGCATATGCCTCATCCTTGCAGGATCTCGGAGAAAAAAAATATCTGTCATTTATCGAAAAAACTTGAATCGATTAAAAAACTATGGGCACCGGGACCGATTTCGATGAGCTTCGGTGTAATCGGTGACTACATCAAGCTCTTTCATTTGACATACCGCTGATCCTTGCAGGACCTTCCATAGTAAAAAAAACTTGTAATTACCCGAAATCACTCGAATCGATAAAAACGCCGATTGCTCGAAATCACCGGGACCGATTTCGATGAGCTCTTCTAGACAATTGTTGTGCTCATGGTGCTCTTTCATTTGGCATATGCCTCATCCTTGCAGGATCTCGGAGAAAAAAAAAATCTGTCATTAATCGAAAAAACTTAAATCGATTAAAAAACTATGGGCACCGGGACCGATTTCGATGAGCTTCGGTGTAATCAGTGACTACATCAAGCTCTTTCATTTGACATACCGTTGATCCTTGCAGGACCTTCCATAGTAAAAAAAACTTGTAATTACCCGAAATCACTCGAATCGATAAAAACGCCGATTGCTCGAAATCACCGGGACCGATTTCAATGAGCTCTTCTAGACAATTGTTGTGCTCATGGTGCTCTTTCATTTGGCATATGCCTCATCCTTGCAGGATCTCGGAGAAAAAAAATATCTGTCATTAATCGAAAAAACTTGAATCGATTAAAAAACTATGGGCACCGGGACCGATTTCGATGACCTTCGGTGTAATCGGTGACTACATCAAGCTCTTTCATTTGACAACCGCTGATCCTTGCAGGACCTTCCATAGTAAAAAAAACTTGTAATTACCCGAAATCACTCGAATCGATAAAAACGCCGATTGCTCGAAATCACCGGGACCGATTTCGATGAGCTCTTCTAGACAATTGTTGTGCTCATGGTGCTCTTTCATTTGGCATATGCCTCATCCTTGCAGGATCTCGGAGAAAAAAAATATCTGTCATTAATCGAAAAAACTTGAATCGATTAAAAAACTATGGGCACCGGGACCGATTTCGATGAGCTTCGGTGTAATCGGTGACTACATCAAGCTCTTTCATTTGACATACCGCTGATCCTTGCAGGACCTTCCATAGTAAAAAAACTTGTAATTACCCGAAATCACTCGAATCGATAAAAACGCCGATTGCTCGAAATCACCGGGACCGATTTCGATGAGCTCTTCTAGACAATTGTTGTGCTCATGGTGCTCTTTCATTTGGCATATGCCTCATCCTTGCAGGATCTCGGAGAAAAAAAATATCTGTCATTAATCGAAAAAACTTGAATCGATTAAAAAACTATGGGCACCGGGACCGATTTCGATGAGCTTCGGTGTAATCGGTGACTACATTAAGCTCTTTCATTTGACATACCGCCGATCCTTGCAGGACCTTGCATAGTAAAAAAACTTGTAATTACCCGAAATCACTCGAATCGATAAAAACGTCGATTACTCGAAATCACCTGGACCGATTTCGATGAGCTTCTACTCAGTTGATGTGCTCATGGTGCTCTTTCATTTGGCATATGGCTCAACCTGACAGGATCCTGGACCAACTTTCATACCCCTTTGCCCACTATCATTTCTTTTTTTCCTCTTTTTTTTTT